>OW285240.1:951602-1145063 GCA_935421215.2 Melolontha melolontha | reverse complement strand
CTATGTAATGATATTTGGCGAAAACTCGTTGTGCGATCTCGAAAATAAGGAACGAAGGCATCTAGAACCATCATTAGCGAATTGTCACCAGTCAAAGTACCATTATCGCTGCTTGCGTAATTCGACTCGTGGGGTTTGTACACGCTGTATTAACAGGTTTTCACATAACAACGGCAAAGTAACAAAAAAATTAGTTCATTGTGTTTGTGAAATTCTGAATTTTAGTTGCATTCAGCCCGTTTTGTTACAATCTCCGGTTTGAGAATTTGAAAGTCGAGTCGTCATTATTACACTTCTACAGACCAGACTTGTACCATTTTAGCTGTATCGAATACATTAATGTCTATACATTTCAAATTTACAATTTTATAAATGCTACTATTTATTTTACACTACATTATAATAAACTACTATTTTATATACGAGGCTAGTCCACAATGTAACCTCCGTTTATGTGTAGCGCGATAAGTAATGGGTGTAGCGCCACCATTCTAACATCAGTGTGCGCAGTGATTCAATACACTTCTAGCTGTGCAAGGGGGAGTATCGTACAGTCGCCCGTTCTCGAATTCTAACCTGTAAACATGTGTGCCGCGATATAAAATCTAGCCAAGTATCACGTGCGGAGCGCAATAAGATTTCTTTGTGCGAAAAATCACTCAGCAGCTGAAATTCATCATGAATTGTGTACGGTATATGGTCCAACATTATGAGTGAATGTATAGTCCGTCAATGGGTACGTTTTTTTGAAAATTAAAGAACTAACGCTCACGATGCAGCCAGAAGCGGTAGGCCACCTCTTGTCAGTGATGACTTACTGAACAGAGTGAATGAAAAATTCGTGTGGATCGTTGCTTCCCAATTTCGGAACTTTCCGTTAATTTCCCTGAAATTTCTAGGACTCTTATATACTAATTAGCGATAGAAAAACTGAACTACCACAAGTTTTGTGTTCGTTAGATGGGAAAACTGCTTACCGACGACCACAAAATCAAAATAATGAGTTCTGCCATAGACTTTCTTTCTCGATATGACGATGAAGGAGAAAATTTTTTTAACAACATCGTTACTGGAGATGAGACTTGGGTAGCCTATGTGAATGCTGAGACAAAACAGCAGTCAATGCAATGTGGTCATCCAGTTTCTCCAACGCCAAAGAAAGCCCGTCAAACTTTCCCTTCGAAGAAATTGATGGGTTACGGTGTTTCGAGATGCTAAGGGCATCTTGTTCGTTGATTTTATGGAGCGTGGTACGACAATCGCTTCTGTAGTATATTGTGAAACTTTGAAAAGACTACAAAGCACTATCCAAAACAAGCGTCGTGGTCTGCGAACATCTGGTTTTGTGTTTGTTCAAGACAATGCTCGCCCTCACACAGCTCAAGGAACAAATTAACTTTTGAACAAATTCAAATGGGACACTTTTAGTCACCCCTCCATCCTACAGCTCTGACTTGGCTCCCACTGATTTCCACCTATTCCCATACATGAAGCGGTGGCTTGCATATCAGCGGTTCGCCAATGACAAAGAACTTCAAAAGGCCGTTAAAGGTTGGCTACGTTCACAGGCGGCAGATTTGTATGCAGAGGGTACTTCAAATACTATTAAAAGATATGACAAATGCTTGAATTTGTTTGGAGATTGTGTCAAAAAGTAGAGAAAAGTTGTAGTTTTAAGATGTATAAAATACAATTTTTGTATTTCAGCTGGTTTCATTTTTATTTCAAACCGGAGGTTTCTTTGTGGACTACCCTCGTACCTCATTCGTATGAACAAAATTTATTATACTAAAATCAAGAGTTCTGCCTTTATTCGGGTTTAATAACATCAGGTACTGTATGTACGTAACAGAAAAAGTCAATGGCACTTGTAAAATAAATTTATCTTCGGTGTACTCACTGGTATATCACGTAAATATTTTGATCATTTTATTATATTCTTCTATAGCAGTTAAAAGTTTGGTAATTCCTTAAGCTAAATCCAGTATTTTCTGTTATGAAAATTATTTAAAAACATGGGATATGAAGAAAGCAATTAATCTGAAAAGAAATACCTGCTAAAAATATTCGAAAAAACACGATTACATCAAAAAGACAGAAACACTGAGATCACTGTCTTTTTGGATACCATTTTAAAAAATTAGGCAAAACTGGAGAGAGAATAGAATTATTTCTGTAAAACATAAGAATTCTGTAACATTCCTTTTTAGACTTAGAGAAGGCAATGTTAATTCGTACTGAAATTAAAGACATATTACCCGAAACCGCAAACAACTTTGAATGAAAACTAACAAAAGCTATAAAATTATAGGATCACGAGAGCGTAGTGAGGGAAAGTACGAAAAGCGAACGAACAACTCTTCCTACAATATCATATAAGCCATACATATTACTTTTTTGGCTGGCAGACGAGCTTACTATAGCGTTCCCTTTCTGATGAAATTGATTGGGAATAAAATTGACTGCCCGTTCCTGCTTTACAAGACTGGATTTAACGTTCTGCGTCTAGTGTCCAGATATCCTACTAACTTGTCCGTACCGACTGCTCACACGAATGTTCTGACTAGAGCACCGATATCTATTATATGTATGTAGGAAGGCAAATAACTTCTTTGAAGATATTTTTAGTTAATGTATACTTTGCTTTAAATTAAGAGTGAATAAGTAACAAATTAATCAATCAAGTGTTGAATATCATAATGAAGATGTATGTAAGAGACACGTGCTCATATGATGTTTACAAAAATAATGCAATTTATAAAAGGTACTCACAATGTATGCTTACTTAATAAGAAATAAATAATGAAATAAATAAAAATGATGTTTATATTCGTAATCTAAGTAACTATGAGAATAAAAACAATTTGTATATACCATATAAGCAAAAATTATTTAAATAAGTGAAGGCCATGGTTGCGAGGATCACTGTCTTTGATAAGATCAGTTTGTTGATGTCAATTAAATGTCAGTTTTAATTTGAAGTAGCTGTAATTATATTGGTTATGTTAGCAAAAAAACTAACATTTAAATAATGTCGAATAAAACTTCAAATCGAAACTTGACATTTAATTCATGTCAAATAAACATTCAAATCGAAACTGACATTCAACCAATATGTAGAACCAATAACAGGCTGAACCTATCAAAGTCAGTGATTCTTCCAACCATAGCCATATCTTATATAAATAATTTTTGCTCATATGGTACGTTATCATGGAAGTTTATCATAAAAAGTAAAATTCCACTTTAACACTAGAACGAAAAGATAAAGTAAAGTATTGCATGTACAGGTTGTTACGATATTTTGGTGAGCGGTGTATACCCGCGGCGGCTTCGTTAACTTTTTGGTCATGCATGCCTAGCGTCGCAGATGGGTTGGATGTTTCCGTGTGACTTCGAACATTACAGATTAGAACGTCGGCTAGATTACCGGTATTTAATTGTTTGTCGCTGTAATTTACACCGAAGTAGGTGGTTTATATGGCGGCAGGCATTATTTGATAGACCTCAGAAATTGATTAGTTTGGCGCTGTTGTCTTTTCCCATGGTTTAATTGTACCCTCGAACTTTTTTAGTTTTTTTTTTGTTACCGATTCTTAATATTGGTTTTATAGCTACTTGAAGTTGAAATTGGTCATTAGAGTTTGAGAATCTTCGGAACTAAAGAATCTGTTTGAGGAGCGACTTACTCCACGTGGACCTGAAATCATATCGAGGACCATGTGTGAAACGGAAACGACTTCATTGCAGCTGATTTTCCTCAAATAGTTTCAGGAATCTGTAAGGTAGATCTGTAACTAATTACTTAGTCTCGTCTAATTATATTATATTACTCAAAAGAGATTACTGAAGTGTATTTATTCAGTGGGACCACAATATCGAGAAAAGGATAGTTGGTTCTTGTTACATAATCATGCACCGTCACATTCTTCACTAATTGTAAGGACATTTCTCGCAAAAGAAGGAGTTGTTGAGATTAATCATCCATCCTATTCACCTGACCTGTTGCCGGCGGCTTTTTTCTCTTTTATACAGTGAAAACTGTCCTTAAAGGTAAACGATTTCAAGACGTAGAAAATATAAATGTAACCATCGAATTGAACACCATTTCTTCGGGTGTATTTGTTGACAATTTTCAAAAACTTTTAGAATGTTGCTATAAGTATATTAATGTGAATGGATGTTTTAAATAAATGTCAAACATTTTTTGTATTACTTTGACTGTGTTTTATACCAACTCGGGAATTAAATTGCCACGTCTTGTATACTACCTATAGACAATTTTCAATGTATCCTAAATTGTAAATTCGAATTTCTGTAAAATTCTATAAATGAGAGATATTTGAACAAACTATGTAGTATCTATGTCGACAAGGTATCCCAGAAAATAATCATATTTATTATTTATATTCCATCGTTAAATTTAAGGAAGTAACTTTATTTGAAAAATATATAGTGTCAAGACATCTGATATACTGCGTAGGGTTTACATCCAAAAAAGTATTCAGAGAGCAATGCATTTTTGAATTTTATACATCAATAATTATCTTTAAACTCAAATTTTATGTCTATATACAAAATATTTTATTACAATAGTCATAATTTTATAGTTCGAACGATTGAATAACATTTCATGGTCCACATAACCCCCACACAGCTTAAATAAGATATTTTTGCGTGTTAGCTAGATATACTTCAACACAAATTATATCAAAAAAATTACTTTAATAAAATAATAAGCAGAGCAAACGCATATAAAATTTTACAAAATCATAGTTTATCAGTCATAAATTTTAAACTTATATCATTTTACGATGACACGTATACAATTTTCATGAAATATGTATATATATATATATATATATATATATATATATATATATACATATATAGATAATTATTTCGTGACCTTTGTATGTTATGGTATAACATGGTATGGTATGTTATGGTATAATATAATATAAAATATATTTTATATTGTATATTCCTTGAAAAACGCATCATTTGCCGAAACATGTAGGATTGTTTTAAATATATATATTTTGAAATAAAACCAGACCTTAAATCGCCAACAAATTGAATTTATTTATATATATATATATATATAAATATATATATATATATATATAAATATATATATATAAACTCACCCTGTATATGTATACAGGGTGAGTTTTTTTGAATGTTTAGCATTGGGATCTCAGAAACTACTGGAGATAGAAAAACGCTTAAATGTGGAAAGATGCGCAGTTTTACGAGTTTGATTTAAAACTGCTTTTGTTTCTCCGATAACTTTCATGGCTTATTAGATATTCAAAGAAAACTAAATTTTACGATTTTCTTTAAACATGCTTAGCATCGTTAATAGTAATTTTAGAGAAAAAGTGTTCAGACAAAAGTTTTAGATAATTTTACGACAAATAAAACTATGTATCTAATATTTTTATCGAGTTATGACACAAACTTGTGTTTTTTTAGATGGAAATCATAGTTGATTTTGACATTATTAAAAAGCTTATTTTTTGCTGATTACAATGATATAAGGTTTGATATGGTTATTTTAAAAAATAAAGAGGATATAGACATTTTTATGGTTTTTATGGAAAACAATTGAATTTCGAACTGATAAAATACAAACCAAACGAAAACTTATTTTGAAATCTTATGTAGTAATAAAATGAAAACTATAAGAACTTTTATTAAGGTCACACAACATTATTAATGCTCAAAGATACCTCCATTATTATTAATACACAAATTGCATCTCTTCACAACAGAATTTGTAGCATTGCGGACTTTACGCCTATCGATGTTATTAAAAGCAACTAAGACAGCTTCTCTTAAATCGTCGATTGTTTCATATGTTCTTTTGTATACTGTGTCCTTTAGTACACCCCACAAGAAAAAATCCAAAATTGATAAATCAGGGGATCTAGCCGGCCATTCAATGGGTGCATTTCGCCCTATCCATTGATTAGGGAAGTTCAAATTTAAATAATTTCTAACATTCAGTTGATTGTGCGGAGGTGCTCCGTCATGTTGAAACCATTGCAGCATTGCTCGGGTTTTTAAATTTAAATTATCTAACATTTCCTCGAAATCTTGTTGCAAAAAAATTAAGATAACGATTGCCAGTTAGTGATCCATCAAAAATAAAAGGAGGAAGAACAGTTGATCCTATAACACCACACCAAACATTAAACCCAAATTTAATTTGTGGTCTCCTATGTTCAACGTGAAGTGGATTTGTTTGAGACCATATGTGCTCATTGTGCCTATTAAACATTCCACAATTTGTGAAACGAGATTCATCAGTCCATAATATTTTCATTGAAATGTGTGGATCATTTTGACCCTGATCTTTAAACAATCTACAAAAAGCTATTCGTCTGATGTTATCACCTTCATGTAAAGTTTGTGATACTGATAATTTGTAGGGACGAAATTTATGCTTCTTCAACACTCTGACAATAGTGCGTTGAGAAGTGCCCATTTCTGTTGAAATTTGTCGGGTCGATGTAGATGGATTCTGAGCGACACTTGCTAATACGTTTATTTCTCTATCTTCATCCATCCCTTTTTTTGATTTTGGTTTAACGAACGAACCATAATCTGCTAAATTATCCCATCATCTCTTAAAAGTAGTTAGCGTCGGCTGACGTCGATCAAAATAATTTTCAAAATAAACTCCAGCAGCTCTAGTAGAATTTTTCTGGCTTTGAATGTAACATTCAACCATATCACGTTTTTATACGTTAGAAAATCCCATAGCCAATGCAAACTTATGATTAACTGTTAATTAATAGTTATTTGACAATTAACTTGACTTAAAAGTAAAAATTAACAGCTCTTACTTCTGTGACTCAACGTGAAAGCAATGTTAGTATATTTATCTCGACTGCTCCAACGAACACTATTGTAACTCAGATTTTTCGTTTTTTGAATTACAAAACACCAAACATTTTTTTTTTAACTTTTTACCTTATAAAGTGAACAATCATAGAAATGTCTATATCCTCTTTATTTTTTAAAATAACCATATCAAACCTTAAATCATTATAATCATCAAAAAATAAGCTTTTTAATGATGTCAAAACCAACTATGGCTTCCATTTAAAAAAACACAAGTTTGTGTCATAACTCGATAATGGTGAACGAAAGAAAAATATTAGTAACACAGTTTTATTTGGCGTAAAATTATCTAAAACTTTTGTCTGAACACTTTTTCTCTAAAATTACTATTAACGATGCTAAGCATGTTTAAAGAAAATCGTAAAATTAAGTTTTCTTTGAATATCTAATAAGCCATGAAAGTTATCGGAGAAACAAAAGCAGTTTTAAATCAATCTCGTAAAACTGCGCATCTTTCCCCATTTAAGCGTTTTTCTATCTCCAGTGGTTTCTGAGATCTCAATGCTAAACATTCAAAAAAACTCACCCTGTATATATATATATATATAACAATTGATAAATTATTGGAGTTTTTCGGCTTTTATATGAAATATTTACAAATATCAAGTTAGTATGTATGTAATTGCAAAGTAAGGGGGGATGTAAACATCCCTTTTTATATATATATATATATATTGTTGTGATGCATGTTATCCATATAGAGCTGCATCTAAAATAGGAAGAATAAGACATACAAAGTGAAAAAGGGTTATAATATAATGGTTATATAAATAATATTATTAAGTCTTAGTAGTATCGAAGTGCATATGTATTTTTATAACGATCATTTCATTCTTTAAATTTCTATATACATTTTCCTTTCATTATTTAATTTTATTATATCATATTCAAATTTTCAAATATTAGCGCGAAAAACATATTCAAATCCATATGCAACTTTGTATTATATCGACACTAGTAAGACACGCCTACAAATTGACATCTCGCTATGTTTACATTTATCATGCGCAGTATGCGATTTGTATCATTCAAATTTATCTTAACCTAACTTGGTAATTTATAATATAATTTTTAAAATCATTTAGATATTCTAAATTAATCAAATTCTTTTTATATAAAATTGTTAAAAGGGTAAATCATCGAGATTATTGATATCAATAGATAGCGTGTTTGGTAATATTCAGACAAGTGCTGTCGAATTATTCGATCCTTGAATTTGAAAAATAAATAGACGCATCTTTTTAGACCAAGCCTTAGAAATCTTGTATAAAACACAAATTTAAATTATAAATTCAGCTAAAAGTGATAAAAAGTATCCAGAATATTAATTAACTCGATCGTCAAGTGAATTACTACAAGAATTTTCGGTAATAACGAACTTTCAAACAATATAGCGTCACAGACGTAGTTCCACCGAAAACGATAGAAAATCAGAAGAAATATATATAAGAATCCATCGCCGAACTTCAACAATATAGTCTAACGTACATCAACAACGATACCTGAAATTCTACAGCCAGAAACGAGCGCAGTGAGTAATTAGGCACCGAAGACGAAGTCCGAGGAAAATCTTCGATAGCGTCTGCGTAAACAGCCACCTACACCGCCATCATTTTGTGCTGCACCCGAACATTTTTGGATCACCGAGGATCTTCCCAATTCACACAGACGATCTACAAACATACATCAGCATCATTATTATAACAGGTTTTCAGATAATATTTATTATTTTTTTCAAAAATTAAATTCTTTAAACTTTTATTTAATAATATACTCGAATTATTTACCTAATCTATCACATCCTGTCATGATCTTTATATTTAATTGAACAACCTATTTATATCTTAGAGATAACAATAAAAGGGTACTCACCATTATTGTAATAAGAGTATTCACATTTATATTCATATTATTTATTAGTTTAACACACATAACCTCTTTTCACATTAGTAACACCTTGTTGTTTATGCGTATATGCAGTTTCGTTTATATCACATTTGTATTACGTTATATTTTTACAGTTTCCTTTAATTTAATAAACATAATATTTTTAATTTTACATGAATCTTTTATTTGTTCATATTTATTTGTAGGAGTTATTATATTAAGCGTCAACATTAATATTATTCTCTTTTTTGGAAGCAACAACCTAAAACTCACAACGAGCCCGAGATCACCCACATTTAGTAAAGTTTTATTAAATATAGTTTCTTGCTTTCCGACTAGTTGGCTATTTGAGATAAAGATAGCGCAATCTGGGGTGAGATTTTATAAATTAAGGCGCCCGACTAATCTTTTCAAATACATAATTTTATCTTACACTTTTATCTCATTAACATTTTATAATCTCACCACAGCCTAGTGAAAAGGGGGACGTTATCAATATATATATATATATATATATATATATATATATATATATATATATATATATATATATGTTATTGTATGTATTATTGTATATTAATGTCATATTTATATATGTGAAGTTGTCATGGATTAAAATGACATTCTTCGGAAATACATTCAAGTTTAATAATAATAATAATTCATGCCTTAGCATTCTCCAACAGCTTGACGCTAATTACAGGGGGCATTGGCAAGTCATGAGTTATTATTATGTCTGCGCCCGTGGAGCGACTTAAGATGTTCAGTTATCGGCATTCGAGAAGGAAAATCACGAGAACCTACTCGGACAACCTAGTCCCAGATCTAAACTCGTGGCAGATATTTGAATAACATATGATGGGAATTTACATAACAATAGTATATAATTATAATGTACAATTAACCATCATGAATACAAACAATACACACAAAACGACGTAATCAAGCTCCAGTTCTACTTATCTGTACTTAATTACAGTTGGCCGCCATTACTTTCTCGCTGCACAAGGGTATCCTGCTGCAAATGGAGTCGGATCCGGTGCACGAAGTTTACATTAGATTCCAAACGATCTCTACCTTCCCGATGTTTCAATAACTAAAGCAACGAAACGCAGCAAACATCCAAAAATAAAACTCATTACAAAAACCCTGTAGACGCAAATTAAGCAGTATAAAAAAAGAATTTTGCGGTTAAATTACTAACCTTCAGGTGATCGAAGGGTACAACTAATATACAACCTAGTTAAGCACGATCCAACATAAATAACGACGATCCAACATACGATCCAACGACGATCCAACATAAATAATTACGGTAAGGCAATCTCAGCGGCCACTAGTAATCCAACAATTACAATGTAACATATTCAGACTGCTAAAACTACAACGGTACACACACAAGCGTCGATTCGCTGGAACTGGCTTCAAGATGGTAGTGTCTTCGAGGTCGCATACCCAATTGCTATAAGTTCCGTATGAGTCGCACAGACGCATAACACAGCGTTATCGCTACGGATATCTATGCCGTATACATCCTTCGTCCGGATATTGTAACACTATTTGTTTATCAAAGAAATTTAGCATATCAATGAGTAAGCACGCATGAAGCTTTTGTTACACATAAAGCCAGACTGATGGCGTCGTAAGAAGGAGACACATGTGTCTTTGGTTGAAGTGATCACTGGTTTAATACGTGGTATATGTCCATGTGTATAGATACAGAAAGCTTAATGCGTGCTTACGCATTGATATGCTGAATTTCTTTGGCATACTACGAGACGTCGGCTACGAGTTAATGGATTACACCAATATACGTCTACTTTTTTTCTAATGTATTATTATAGCTAATCCAGGGGAAGTTGCTATTATCAGCATAATCTCTTTTATCCGTTAGATGTCACGAGATTATATGGTGCCACCTGATAGGACAAAATTTACTACTTGTTCCAAAGGCGTGAACCCATTTTGCTTATTTTTTGTTGACTATTTCTTGCCCCTTTCTTATTGGTTATTATTTATACCTATGCCTTTATATGTATTAGTTTATTCGTCATTTGCAATTTTTCTTCTGAATATTAATTTTCCCTCTGAAGATGATTATTTCCATTAAGTAGATATATATAATATTTATTACATCAATTTCACTTTGTAATATAACCCACCAATATCTTGTATAAGTAGGTATAATGTTATGTTTTGTAGCTTATCGTAATGCTTCTCGACTGCCTTGTTTTATATAATGTTCCTGCTGTTTGACATCGTATTTATCCATTTACTCGAATAAATATACCTCCGTTGGGACCTATTAAAACGTTTGTTGTGCTCTAAAGATAATTAAGTACTATATATTATTATTATAGCTTTAAAAAAATATCGTCGTCAGAATAAATTTCGTTTAGAATAGAATTTTATATAGGTAATTTCCATTTAGAAATACAAAACGTTGGAAATTAAGAACTGCATTTACTGTTTTTTTCTATTTTAAAGAATATATAAAAAAAAAGAACCAGCGAAGAAAGAAGTATTATGGATCGAATTTTGTGCCGGTGAGTATATACATCTCGAGGCTTTATCTCGAATATCTTGCTGTGTATGTATGACACATTCGTAATCTGGTCAAACGATGAAATAGAACTAAACAAAGACTACAATCAGCTTAACATCATCCACAATAAAATACAATTCACCAAATAAAGAGAAAGAAAATAGCGCTTTGCCTTTAACATTGCTTAACATTAGGCTACTCAGTATATAGTAAAACAACACATACAAACTGATATCTGAATTCTAAATCACGCCACCACCCAATACAAATTAAACAGTAAAAACTTTAACAATAAATAAATCGAAAAAAACTTACCGAAAAAGATCACACACAAGAGAGATGTGTACAATTACACGCAGCATTGAAGCAAAACGGATTCACAGACAAACGAATTCAAAGAGCGGAAACAACAAACAAAAGACTGTGAGTAAAAAGACAATTCCAAAAAAGCTTTGCTACCATATGTAAAAGAAAAAGTTGACACAGTATATTCAATAGACAAAGAGATTTCCCATTTTTCCCGAAATATAAAGTCGACCTAGAGTAGTGTGTATACGAAATATAGTGCGGCTTTTTCGACCGTACGTACGGAAGATAATGAAACTAATAAATAAGCATCCGCAGAAAAGAACACTGAAGCGCGCTAAGACAAAAAAAAGAATGTCGAACAACTTCACTAAAGAATGATTAGAGAAGCAATACAAATAGATTTCTATCGAACATCAAACAGGACAATTATTATCAAACACATGGAAAATATATACAGCGACCTAAATATAATTGCACCGAAGACAACGAACGGCAAAATACACGAGTTGCGGTAACTCGCAACCCATCCGAGAGTGACAGACAAACAACAATCACATGGAAAAATAATACACAGTATCGTCCAAAGAACGACAGCGTCAAGAACAGCAGCTTGAGGGTGGCAGCCAAGAGCCAGTCAAAAGCTTATTCAGACATTTAGAGGGTGTAGCAATATAATGATGGCAAGTCATCTGAAAATCGACATATTATGACCATGAAAACCTACGCAACATTATACTTTAACAAATATTAAATGTATATTCTAAGTTGCGAGAAACTATACACAATATATAGGTGTTAAAGTCAACAAATTATAAAGGCTTGAATAAAATTTGTAAAGACTCGAATGACAGAATTCGGATATAGTTAAAATGGCACTTATTGAAGAAATTTTCTGGAAAAGGAGAAGAGGTTTAAAGTAAATCAAACCTCTAAGTTCTTTTCTGGTTTTCACTAGGTAGGGAAGAGCAATCGACATAATAGTCACCAACTGTATACAACAACAATTATTAATAATTTATATTCGCTTAGAGACAAAACTATATATCAGTAATAGTGGCAAAAATTTTCACGTTATTAATATAATGAATGTCCACAAGAAAACTTAATATTGAATTATTTCTGGTGTTTTTGAAGTTAAAAATCTTGAAATTTTTGGTGGTTGTTCAGGATATAGGGGGACAATGAATAGCATATTTTATACCGTCCCATCGGGTCACCCGCCGTCCCTAGCTACCCCTACTCCAAGATTTTAAATAATACCCTGTATTCTTTTTGGCTGATTTTGAAAGAACACAATTTTCTTCATAATTATATGTAAAAAAAAATAGTTACATGAAATTGATGAGATATTTAAAGTTAAAAGCTTCATACAAAAGTATTTTTAATAATATAAAAAATATTATTAAAAATGGGGTGTGAAGAACACAATACAAGTTCATTTATGTATTTTTGAATGTATCTTCTCCAAAGACGTAGATACGTATTTCACATTTCTACATGTTCGTCGGTACGCCCCTGTTTATAATATTTTATAATAACATAATATTTTTTATATTATTAAAAATACTTTTGTATTATACAAATTTAGTGAGGTTTTACCCACACAAGTGTGTTTCAAATTATGTTGTCGTTAAAAGTTTCAGATATCAGAAATTGTTAACTCGGAAAAATCATAAGTTACTCATGGAAATATTTAAAACAAGATTTATTAACAATATTTCAGTTAAATTAAATGCTCAAATTGTTCACGTTTACATTTAAACAAAAATAATGTCTATTTTCAAAAGAATTTCTAACATTTTCGAAAGCTTATGGCGTTAAATTTCGACATTCCTGTTATTCTATTATTCAAATCGGTCATTGATTGGAGCGGTGTCTTATAAACAGCAGTCTTCAAATGTCCCAACAAAAAGAAATATAGGGGAGTTAAATCGGGGGAGCGAGCTGGTCATTCGATAGAGCCCCTACGTCTTATTCAATATCCTGGAAAAACATTATCCAAATAATTTCTAACTTCTAAAATGTAATGTGGTCCAGCTCCATCTTGTTGGAAGTATAATTGCTCCTCTAAATTAATATTCCCAAGAACTGCTACTTGCGCAGTTTCATCTAATACACCACGATTATTCGTATTCTGTTTTATATTATTTACATATCCAGTTTGCAAAAATTTGTCAATTAGCGTTCTCACATATACAACAGATACGTTGTTTGGGGGTTTTCATTAAATAACGTCGCCGTTTGAGAATAATTTTTGTTTACAATTCCATATAAAATTATAATTCCAGTTCTCTTTTCCACAGTGTAAGCCATTTTAGTTAAAAGGCCGCAACTTTAAGATCAATATTACAAGTATTAATATTAATGAAGCACAAATGTCATACTTTTGACAATTCTAATTAGAAATAACCTATTTCCATGACTAACTTATGATTTTTCGGAGTTAATATTTTCTGATATCTGAAACTTTTAACTTTAAATATCTCATAAATTTCATGATGTAAGTAACTAGCTTCTTCGCATAGGAATATCAACAAAATTGTGTTCTTTCAAATGCAACCAAAAAATATATAGGCTGTCTTAAAATCTTTATAATATTGTAGGTGACCAGATGAAGCGGTATTAAATATACTGTTCATTGTTTCTCTATATCCTGAACAACCACCAAAAAAAAGTTTTTGTCTTCAAAACATTAGAAATAATTCAATATTAAGTATTCGTATGAAAATATAATATAATAATGGAAAAAATTAAATCTCTATCTCTACACCATTCCAGAAGAAGAACCAAATGAGAAAGAGCAGTGACCATTATACCACACACAGCATTTGCAATTCGATAAATACGATACAACAGAGTAGTTACAAAAACCAAAAGAATCTAGTTTTTGTATACTTTTTTTACACCTCTGTATATCTTAGTAATGTTTATATTAAGAAATGCCTTGAAAATAATCGCCGACGTACTGTAATGTGGAAAAAATGTCTTTTACACTGCTGGTATTTCTTCCGTTGCGTGCTAGTTGCTGTAGCCATCATAACAGTCTATGGTGATTTATTAAAAGAAATTCCATGGTCCGGTTTCCACAAGAGGCCTCTAGAACGAGCGTGTAAATGGCAACACCAACATTAATGCGACCAACTTACCTTAAACAATGGCGTGGTTGGTGTTGAGTGAATCTGCTTATAATGCTAATTGAACGATACACGAAATGACTAAGTATGCCACGGTAAAGAAATTTGTTCACAACACATATAAACGCGACCACACGCCATTCCATAAAGCTATTCTCCGAAAAATAGCTTATTATAGTTGAAGACACTATAGGAAGTTTCCCAGGCTGCAGTGAGAAAATCACACGTCTTTATTATAATTATGAATCCCCAAATTTTCAAATCATTCCTTGTGAAAAGGTAATTACAATTTTCTCCCATAATAAAACATTATTCTAGAAAGAATACTGGCAAATTAACACTTATTTGTTATATCCGTATTTGATTTTCCTAATTACAAGGGTTTTTATTAGCATAGTTATAATTAATTCGTTTATAATTGCAATTATGCTAATGTAAAGTTTTTCCTAATTTTGAATTTTGAGCTATTCCGAATGACGAATTTGAACAAAATAAAAAACTAGAACCAAAAATGTTCGAAAAAAAAGGTTTCTTATTATTTCTCCTTAATTATGTTTTATTATACAGCGTGTTCCTTGAGGTAACGGACAAACTTACATAATACGTTCTAGAGGTGATTCTGAACAAAAAAGTTTATATGTACTTTAGCTTAATTTTTTTTTTTCTTTAGATTTCAACAAAAGAAGAAAACTGTTTCAGTAATGTATTTAATCATATCATGAAATTACATAATGAACTCGAAATGTTCTAAACGTTGCCAGTTATTTTATAAAATGACAAATATCTATCATGAGCGTCGGCATGTTTTATCAACATGGCGGCACTCCACTGCATTTAAGTAGGCAAGTTATTGACTTTCTAACTTAAAATTTTCCTGGACGGTGAATAGGCAGAGGAGGCCTTGTATTATGGCCTGCACGTTCTACTGACTTTTCCCTGTTGGACTTTTTCTTTGGAATTGTCTAAAAAATCGTGTTTACTATAACGGTAAGCGGAACACTCGAGAGGAATTGATCGAAAGAATAGTTGTAGGTGTAGATTGCTTACGAAATGAGCTTACAGATATTAACTGGAAACAGAATATGGCCCAAAGACTAGCAACATGTTTAGAAAGAAGAGGCGAACATTTTGAGCAATTGCTATAATATTAGTTTATTAATTTGTTATGTAATTTCACGATTAAATACATTACTGAAACAGTTTTCTTCTTTTGTTGAAATCTAAAGAACAAAAAAAAATAAGCTAAAGTGTATATCAACTTTTTTGTTCACAGTAACTTCTCGAAAACATTGTGTAAGTTTGTCGTTACCTCGAGGAACATCCCTGTATATAGTGATTGTCAGTGATAATTACTGAAATATTCCTAGCTACGAGTATCATAATACCAAACATGATGAAAAAACAAATAGAATTCAGACACAGCAAGGGCAAGAAGAAGACATCATTCGAACAGAAGTAATAAAAGAAATATATGAGGAAATTTACTAAAGAAAACACTCGGTATATTTGTTTCACAAAATATATTTATTAAATCTCTAACACGTGTTTCGACTTTACAGTCACTGTCAAAGAGTTTGTAATAGTTTACAAACTCTTTGACAGTGACTGTAAAGTCGAAACACGTGTTAGAGATTTAATAAATATATTTTGTGAAACAAATATACCGAGTGTTTTCTTTAGTAAATTTATTCATTATGTTTCACCAAGAGCCAACCGTGGATTCTATACATTATATTAAATATATGAGGTGTCTCTCAAGTTTTTTATTGAATGTATCTACAATTTAACATTTCCAATCTCTAGTGATTTTGCCATTCCTAGTAACAATTCTGGAAGTCTTGTTCCTTTAGACTGTTTAGAATATGCGTGGTAACTTTTTGGATGTTGTCTCTTGCTCCGTAATGGTAACCTTTCAATTTCCGCTTAAGCGTTGGAAAAAGAAAATAATCACATGGAGCCAAGTCTGGATTACAGGTTGGGTGTGGGAGTACTGGAACGTTTTCCTCTGCTAAAAATTCTCTAACCGACAATGAGATGTAGTTGGAGGCATTATCGTGATGCAAGATTCAAGTGCTGGCAAGTTAGGTCGCACACGCAAAACTCTTCTCCACAAATGTTCAAGTACCTCGCGATAAAAGATTTGATTCACTGTCTGGCCCTGGGGTGCGAATTCTTTGTGGAGAATTCCACGACAATTAAAAAAGATGAATGGCATGGACTTGTTATTGCGAGCTTTCTTCGGTCGCGGTGATAATAGTGTGTGCAACTCGGCGCTTTGTACTTTTATTTCAGGATCGTATTCAAGTGTTATCACTTTGTGCATGAAGTTGGATTCGGTTGTCAAGCGAGCCAACACTTCTTGCCTAATGGATAAGAGATTCTTTTTTTGTTCATCAGACAAGTTCTTGGGCACCAGCTTTGCAAAAACTTTTCTCATGCCTAGTTCCTCTATCAAAGATCTATGAACAGTATCCTTACTCATGTTTACCTCATGCGCAATCTTCCTCGCCGTCTGTCTCGTGCTAACATAAAACGCAACTTCGTCACGCTTTCCTCGATTTCAATGTGGACCGCCGTCCGGATCGATGTTTATCTAATATTTTTGCTGCCTTCTTTGAAAGCCTTGTGCCTCTTGAAATAATGTGCTGAAAACAAAGCGGCATCTCCATATGCTCTTCCTAACATTTGAAGTGTCTCTGAATCAGTTCTTTCCAGTTTAACGCAATATTTAATTGCATATCGCTGCTTGATATTTGACTGAATTTTTCATGTGGCTCGGTATTAGAACACAACTGTAAACAATTAGCAATTACACCGCCAGCACTAAACTGAGTGCATCTTTTCTGGTTGCGCTACCCCCTTCACTCACATGTAGTAGTATCCAGCCTGATACTCTGTTGCTACATTGAGCAAAGAAAATTCATTCTCACTACTTCTGGGACTTTTCTCGTATAAATTAAAAGTAGGAAAAGCGCCAAGAATCCATGAAATAAGACTGGAGATACTGAAATATATGGGCAAAGAAAAAATTACGCTACGTCCTAAAATATTAAAATTAGCCTAAAAAATGCACAAAATACTAATGGAATGTAGCACAGCTGTAATAACCACAATTCACAGCAAAGGAAGCCTAAAAGAATGCAAAAATTTTCGCAGAATACTTTGCATGTTCTGTAAACTCTAGGAACGAATTATCGAAACAAGGTTAAAACAAAAATTTAGGAAGCCCTAAGTGAAGAACAAGTTGCACTTAGAATAAATAGATCGACCTAAGACTGGATTTGACTAGACAGGTTACCGAAAAAAATTACAGCTACTAACAAACAAAATGTATATAAGCACCATATATTTAGAAAAAGTCTTTGATTGGTTGAAACGGGAAAAGATATGGAAATTCCCAGAAAAAAAGACCAATTAACAGAAATCTGAACGCCTATGCGCCATTAATGAGACTGTTATCCATAACGGTGGGAGAACTTTCTATAAACAAACGAGGAGGTAGACGAGGAGGCATATTCAGTCCGTTGTTATTTATCATGAAATTAAACGAAATATCAAAAGACGTGAATAGAATCTCCAAGAGAATACTCGTAAGATATGTAGATACAAAACTGAAACCAGTATGCTGTTACGTCCCAATGACTTATTAATAGCGACTGGACAACAGAGGCCGATGATTCATTGCCCAAGGGCAATTGATGCAATGAAAATTTGTGTTTTTAAAGAGTTTTTAAGTTTATTTATATATTTGGAAAATAAACGGGTGACCTATAAAATGCGAAACACATTTAGTTGTATATTTTATATATACATTTGGTCACCGTAAAATATTGCATTTGGCCGAGAAAGGTCGTAAATTAAATCTTTTAGAGGCCCTAGAAATTTTTAAAAGCCGAAACAACACAATAGATATCGTTTTAAATGACCAGTTGGATCTTATATATACACCTCTTTTCCAATGTTGTATATAATAGTTAAGTATATAGTAGTAATTTTAAATAACATCGTAAACCACTCCCTTATATTTTTGTGTCATTTATAAGTTCTATGTAGGCCTGTAACTTTTCCAGTTTGATAATGACATTGTATGTCGAAACCGCGGTCACGATTATATGTGAATAAAGTGGTATATATAACAAAGTTATTGTTTTATTTTATTTTATTATTTTCAACAGTAGAGATCTTAAACTGATTCCAACTGATCTCTAATGAAACCCTGAAATGCGCAAGCATCTCCAAATTCTACAATCGGAAACGTAATCTGACAAAATCGCGCGGACAATATTTTATTACTTAAAAAACGATTTGTACCAGCACAACAAGGCTTCAAATACAACATAAAAGCTTGAGATAAATCGAAAAAAATTGTAATTAGTAAAGACCAGACGCATCAGGCCAAAATTACGATAGGCCATATAAATAGTCTATAACATTACTAAGTACAACACGTAGTTATTGAATAGCACTATTCATTCGGTTAACTGCACATATGTTTTTTGTCGTTGAATTGTGGCGCAACTACTTCAATATTATAACTAAATTTCTTTCTTCATGAGCATAGATAGCAGCGGGAGGAGTATTTATAATTAATTTTATTTATTAGTTTATATTTCCTAAGATAAATAAAGTACGATGTGTTAGTTTCTGTTTTTCATTGTTTTAACTGCTTATTACATACTTCGTAATTTTTGTAATAGATCCTGTTTAATATCGTTTTATCGAATCTGCTTCTCCCAATTATTTTGACGTAAGTGTCCAGTGAATTTCATTAAGTTTCAATAACTTACGCATACATTTTTAATTTTCATTTATTTAGATCTAGAACATTGTTTAAGTTACTTTTTCAGATAATAAATGGAACTACGTCGAGAATGGCATCGTGAAACAATGACGAGTTGGATTAAGGGTCAATTGGTTTGTCCATAGCCAGTGATTCCGAAATTTATTGCAAAGTCTGTAAAATATGGTTAAAAAATTCCAAGATATCGTACGTAAAACGTCACTCAGTATCTCAAACACATACACAGAAACTAGACCGGTTGAAATCTGACAATTTTAACGAAGAACTTTGTGAAATTTTAAGGGCGGCAAATATTTCATTAAATAAACTTAACAATCCCACCTTCAAAATATTTCTTCAAAAATATACTGGTCGAAATGTTCCCGATGAATCCACCTTACGCACTTATTATATTTTTAAGTGCTACACGAAAGCAGTAAAACGCATTAGAAGCCATCTTTCAAATCAGTACCTGGATAAGTGCCGAAGACACTGTCGATATATTAGGACACTGGTGATAAATGTTGTAGCTTGTGTACTAGATCCAACTATTCCATATAACGCATATGTAATAGCAACAAAATTTATAAATACAGTTGATGCGGAAACAGTAGCTAAAACCATTTATGAGAATATGCGCCAAATCCTTCATTCGGATAACAAGTACAAAGAAAAAATACTTTTATTTGTCAGTGACAGTGCTGCCATACATGTCAAAACACAGGCAGACTATTAAAGAAAACATATCCTAATATGATGCATATTATTTGTGTAGCACATGCTCTCCACAATATCTGTGAATATATCAGAAGCCCCTTTGCAGAAGTTGATAGACTTGTACCCGCTTTTAAAACAGTTTTCAGAAAAGCACAATTGAGTGCAAGGAACTAATACAAATTTCAAATTTAAAATATCTGTTATACTTTCTTCAGGAACACTTTGGAAATTTGCCAAAACTAATCACTTATTTTGAAAAACCAAAATCTCAAATTAAATAATGGATTAACCACATTAGATGTTGCTATTGGTAATTTGAAAAATATTCCAAGCGACTTCGAATGTGGCCTTTGGCAAAAATTTGACGCAGTTTTTAATAGAAATCCAGATTTAATAACATTGCGGCAATTGTGTATGGGGACAATGCTTCAAAATCTAACTGCTAAATACGCTGAAATAAAAGAATATTTCCAGTATGGACCTGTAACCGTTTGCGATGTAGAAAGAACGTTTTCTATTTACAAGGATGTATTTCATTCAAAGAGAACAAATTTTACAGAAGAGAACCTTGAGAAAGTATTGCTAGTTAATATTAATACTCCTTTACTCAACTTGAACTATAAAATGAACAAATACAAATTTATTTCTTATTTTATAGATCACCACCAGTGTGTTTTCCAATTATATAAATAAAATTAGAAACTCTTAAAAAATACAAATTTTCAATAATACGTCCGTGGGCGATGAGTTATCGGTCTCTCGTGTCCGGTCCCTGGTAGTTAGCAATGTATTTTTTATATATAATCAAAATCCCTTCTACCTTTTGTTAGTGTGGGGTATAATGCCTAATTTTCGACAAATTTCTACCACTTCTATCTATCTCAAGCCATCACAGTGACTTCTTTCCAGGTTTTGCCTCTGTTTGTCAGGATTCTAGCCATCATCTTATCCCATGTCGTTCTCATTATCTCATATCCACTGCTTATATTTTACTCTTTTGTTGTTCCATTAGCATCCATGATTCGCAGCTAAAAGTCAGCAATGGTTTATATATAGTTTTTGAATACCTTTAGTTTTGTCTGTTTTGATATTTCCTTTTTGTTTATGAATTTAGTGTTCATTGCATAATATTGTTATTTGTACTCTATCATTAATATCAATCTCCTGCCTGTCCGATCTATGGTTACTCCTAGGTATTGGAAATGATCTACTTGTTCAATTTTCTTTCGATATCTATGTTCAAGTTTTCTCTATTTTCTCTAATTACCCTAACCTCCTTTTTGTTTTATTTATTCTAATGTATTTTCCTTCCTTGTTATATTGCAGGTATTTAAGTTTATTTGCAAGTTCTTCTCGTAGTTTGCAAATGCCCCTCAGTTATATGTACCTTTTTCAGTAATAAATAACCTACATCCAGTTTTCTTGTCAGTATTTTTTTAAATTACCAAATACTGGAATCTGTCCGAGGACATTTAATAAATAGTAATAACAATTAATTCGATCAAATACGTGACAACAGCAGTGTTGCCACATTTCGAAATTTTAGTAGTACCTCTCGTATAATTATTCATAATAAGTTCCCCAATAATGCAACCATGTTTCGTATAATTTTCTAATTTCGTATTTAATGTAAATGGAAAGAAACGGAAATTGAAATATGTATATATGTATGTACATATATACTTCCTGTGACATACATACATACATATATGCAGGATATATATATATACATATATGCTGCGAAACCTACTTCTGTGGATTCCCAAATCTAGCCTATACACGTGTAATGTTTTTACTATAAACAGTAAGTAGTGTTATAACAATGCAAATGGAATTTTCATGTTTGTGTTCGAAGAAGGTAGAAACTTGAGAATTGAATTGTACACATATGAATAATGCGTAGAATAAGAAAAAGGGACTAGCGCAAACAAACTTTATAAAAATAATGATGAATACGAGGGTCACCTTTTATATTTTTACAAAATCTGGGAACAAAACAAAATTTTTGAGAACAAACTATTTTATTATTTTTAAAAATATTCGCCTTTATGATCTATATACTTTTGCATGCGTACGAAACGGTTCTCAAAACATTTTTTCTCAGAAATATGGTTTTCAAAGGCTTCGACGCTTCTTGATGGGTTGAAAATCGCTGTCCACGCACTTTTTTTTCACCGTTGGGAACAAAAAGAAATCACTCGGCGACAAGTCAGATGAATATGGACAATGAGACATTATTTTAACACTTTTCTCCTTCAAATAATCAACTGTTAGACGTGCTGTATGGGAACTCGCATTGTCTTGATGAAGAATAATACGACGTTTTCGGTTGTTCTTCCTGATTTCGTCTATAACTTTTGGCAAACAAATTACTGTATACCATTCAGCGTTAACAGTTTTTCGGTCCTCTAAAGGAATTGTTGCGATGTGTCCTATACAGCCGAAGAAACAAGCGATCATTTTCTTGGAAGTGCACCTTGCACGAACAACTTTCATGAGGTTCGGTTCGTCTTGGAACAGCCATACAGTAGATTGTTGCTTGGTTTCCGGTCATGCGCATATATCCATGTTTCGTCACCTGTGACGATCTTGTATACGGATTTTGCGGTTCCTACGTCGAATTGACACGAGCTGCTTTCTGTGCTTCGGTCAAGTTATGTGGAATCCATCTGGAACATATTTTTTTTACAAATAAATGTTCATGTAAAATCGAATGAATTGCAGTCTGCGATATGCCAAGAGATGCCTCTACCTCAGTGTAAGTCACATGTCGATCGTGTTCTATCATTTCCCGCACAGCATCGATGTTTTATGGAATCACAACAGTTTTTGGTCGACTTTACGTAACTCATCACTCGCTAAGGCACAACCATGACGAAGTTCTGCAAACCAATTGTAAACCGTCTTCTGTGATGATGATTCATTACCAAAAGTTGACCGAAGCGATATAGTGCATTCTTATGGAGTTAGGCCTTTTTTATGGTCGCAAAAAGTCATCCAACGAAAACCTTCACGAGTAATCTCCATTATTTTACAAACTCACTGTCTTAAAACTGTCACTGTCAACAAACTACTGACCCACTACTGACTTAAATAGTACACTATAATTTCTTGAGCAATGCATGCACGTCACAAATGACATTTACAAACAACGCAATATAATAATCAATTTCCCTAATATTATATTTCATTTATATATAAAACGCCATAATTAGGTTTAGGATAATTATGCTTAGGATAATTATGCAAAAAAATTTCGAAACATGCATGCAAATATACATAAAAAATATTCAGAATATGTACAAATCAACTTTTAAAAGATGCAGAATTTTCTCTTTAAAACACACAAACGATTTTATTAGTTTCTAAATTATTGGAATTATAGAAACAAACTATAATTACATTTAACTACAACGTTATGTAATAAATTTTCAAAAATAAATTTGCGCCTATTGTCGGCTAGAATCTTTTTGTACTGTGAAAGAACTCTCTCGACATTACACAACACTATTGGTACAAATTCATATTTTACAATGTCACTGGTATTTAAATGTTAATTTTTTTCATTAAGAGGTGTTTAATATTTACTGATATTCTTCAGTTGGCAATAGCCCGTATTTTATGACAATGCTGCAACGAAACAATTTTTCTGGAATTTTGCTAAACGTTTAACTATATTATTTTCTCTTATTTTTCTGAATACTTCCGGCAAGCAAAAGCTTATATACAATTTAGAATTGACCATCCGACGTTACACTAATGGTACAGTTGACACATGTCCGGTTTTACTGAAGAAACAAGCGACCATTTACTTCGAAGTGCTTCGTGTGCGAACAACTTTTGTTGGTATCGGCTCATCTTGAAAGAGCCATACAGTCGACTGCGGTTTACTTTCGAACTCATACCCGTGAATTCATGATTCGTCACCTGTTACGATGTCATTGACATGTTTTAAACACCCGATCGTATTTTTTTTTAGAATTTCTTTCGACCAATCGACACGAGCCTTTTTTGAGCGATTGTTAAATTATGTGGGATTCAACGCCAACAATTTTTTGACGTCCAAATGTTCATGCAAAATTGAATGTATACTTGTCCCACTAATTCCCAAGGATAGGTCTATCTCACGATAAGTCACATGACGATCTTGCAATGTCAGTTCATGCATTGCAGCAATGTTTTTCTGAGCAACCGATTTTGGACGACCTTTACGAAATTCGTTAGCGAACGACAGCCGCCATTGAATTCAGTATACCACCTATATACGCTCGTTTTTTATGGTAAATCATCGCCAAAGGTCGAATTAAGTTCATCGATGCACTGTTGTGATAATTAATGTCGAAAGTTGTAAAAATAATCGCATGGAAATGTCCACGAATTAATTCCATTTTTAGGCCGAGATGAGTTCTGAGTAATCATTGTGTTAAAAATATCGAACTTTATGATAGAGACGTCGATTGTCAGATGGCAGCACCAGGATTACCTATTCCGGAAATATAAGAGGCATCATTAGTACTTTAGTGTTTTATTTCGAAACAAAATCATATTCTTCTGTCAAACTATACGTTTCATGGAAAACTCAAAAATAGATTGAGTTCAGCATGAAAAAATAATTCTAGATCATCTATTTGTAATATTAAAGAACCGCTAGTTGAGTTGTATATTTTACCGCTTGGGAGCGCTTAATGGTTAAAAGATGGACGCCTGTGACTTCTGGCAGTTTGCTTCAGGGTAGCTAACAATAATGTAAATGATCCAAAATACCACATTATATGATGATGAGCATCAAAGGCCTAGGACGTGTGTGTAGTATGCTGAAATGAATGACTATTAAATACAACATATTAAATAAAATAGAACACAACGACGCTGTCCTTATCGTTTTGTTTAATATTTAGATAAGAAATTAAGAAACTAAATGGAGGCTATATATACAGGTGAAGATGAATGAGTATTTACTAGCTGAAAAGTAAGTTGGTAATTTCGTAAATTAGTAGCTTGGTGAATGTAATTCTGTATCGAACAATATAGAGGTTACCTTCGAATGATGCCGCGATCAGACATGTTGTAGAAAACCAACCGGACACCGGACAGCGCTTCAATATGTATGCTTGAACAAGCACTTACAGTGAGAGATGTTTATCTCATCAAGGTCAGGAACCGAAAGTTTGTGTAAAGAAACAGCTTGGTATAAGGGCAGCTTTATGATCTAGTTTAAGAACAACCATTCGTATTACAAAATGCGATGTCTAAGAATTAAGAATTAATTAAAGACGCGAGCTAATGGGTTGTGATATCAATAAAATTTTACCATTAAAAAATTATTTGCGGAAAATACTAAATAAAGTGTATAATCGTGATTTAAATGTGGTTATAAAAATAATGTCAAGTTTAATACCGAATTGGTATAATTTCGACATGCAGAAAAAATAGTTCAAAAATAGGTAAAATTACTAATTAAGAAATAACTAGAATAGAAGTTGTAAGTTATTAATTAATAACTAATAAAATAAATTTGAAACAAAAGTTCCAGAATATTAAATACATAAATTGATCGTTTAGTAGCATGTTTCTCAGAAAACGGATGTGGTTTATAAGCACTGCGATCCAAATTTTTCTTGAAAATACAAATTGTATCAAACATGTCACAAAAGTCTAATTTTTATTTTTTAACATTATTAACTATGATATATTTGTAAACAATATAATTTAAAAATGGGATTAAACAAATGCGAAGTGTAATAGCAACTAAGTTAGAATTTGTCAATCGATGTAATTGTGTATGTTCATGTGACGGATAAAAAGCACCATAAAGGAAAACTCTACTCTTTTTTACCTGTTATCAAGCCCTTTGTTCTAACTTTTCCAGTAAATTTAACTTTTATTACTGCTAGATAATCAGGTAATTTATATATACATGAACATTTTTTTTTTAATTTGTTGTTTCAAATTGTGACAGTTCTGATATTTTGATTTTCCTTATATATTTACCCTCTACTTTCTGTGGTCCAGTGAATATGTTTTTAAAGTCATCATGAAAGACTCAAAATGCGAAATATGTTTCTCTCCTAAAATTGATTCGTGAAAATAATTCTCATTATTGTTAGGATTTTCTTTGATAAAGAGATATTTTTTTAGATGTAGCTGGTGACTAGGTCTCGAGGTCAAAAAAAATTACCATTCACTTAGTGCTTTAATTTTTATTGCTACATAGTCATCAGGGCATAGAAATTCCTCAATAACGTATGGTCCCAAAGCTTTCGGAAAAATTTTAGATGATTTGTAGTTTTACTAAATAACGTTGTTGCTGGAAGTCATATATCACAATTAATTTGTTTTAATCATGATAGCTCAATTTTTGTGATCTGGTTCCGAAAAATATCCCATAAGTTAGATATTCGTAAAGTAATTAAAACCTAGTTAGGTGAATGCCCAAGCGTGATATTGTCGCCACTTACAGTAAACAAGGTTTTATGAACAAGGCTTTATGAACAATTTATCAAACCATCAAGATATGTGAAGAGGGAATACCCTGCCTTAATTTGCCCAAAAGTGATCGACCAAGAATTTTGAGCCAAGTAAGGGAACAAAAAATGCTTGAAGCCGTTAAGGACAGACTTGGAGTTCGACAGGGAAAAATAGGTCGAAGATTCGGCGCTTCAAAGACAACAGTTTTTCGAACAATTTTTCGACATAATATGGTGCTTCAAAAACGAAAGAAAGCACCAAAATATACCGCACCCCAGTTAGAAAGAATTCCCAGATGTTGTTCTGCGCTAAGGTGGATCCATTTTGCCAATAAACTGACTGTAATGTATGATGAGAAATATTTCACCTTGTCTCATTCAGAGATGAAGGAAAACGGGAGTTTTTATACCGATGACATAGAAAACACACCAGACAATGTCAAATTCAAAGATAAATCCAAATTTGAGTACAAAATTTTAGTATGGTGTGCTATTTCTGAGACCGGATTTATCTCGCAGCCGTTCATTGGTCGGGTTTGAAAAGAAGCTTTAACTGCAAAACTTTACATTCGAAGGTGCCTTTCTAAACTGTTTCAGTTTTTAAATACACATCATAGCAAAGATGGTATCATGTTTTGGCCTGATCTAGCTTCATGCCGTTATGCAAGACTGGTATAAGGCAAACAACATGAACATTGTTTCCAAATTAGACAATCCTCCCGCCAGGCTCGGCCAATAGGGAAATTTTGGTTAATATTGACCGGAAAAGTGTATGAAAATGGATGGGAAGCTGCAAATGAAGACCAATTACGACGTCAAATTTTTCGAAAAATGCGAGAACTTGATCTCGCTGTAGTCCAGTGTACAAGTCAAAAGAAAACTGAGGGCCATTGAAGATAATGATTTTATATAAATAATTTGAAAATTAAGTATTTATTATTGGATTTATTGTTAATTATTGTAATTATATAGTTTATAAAGCAGTAAAAGGGTTTTGGAGAAAATTATCAACATCTAATTTTTTTCTGAAAACTTTGAGACTATACGTTACCTTCACGCTTTATTAACAATTGTTTGTTGACGATTGGTAATAAAGTTTAAAACAATACAAACATGCTGCTGAGATTATTTCGAATCAATGCTTTGTCATAGAAAATATCAACATTTAAAAGATTGTGCTACTGAAGATTATAATAAACACAGAATAGAATTGAAAATAAGCGCTTATTTTAGATAACCTTGTATATGTTTAAATATGTTCACACGCAGGTTTTAATATAAGCAATTATTCTCGGAAAAGGTTGTTGCAGTTTACTTTAAGGTCAGCACAGCGATTCCACAACGGCAATGGCCGTCGCTCTTTCCTGACAACGTTGTAGTTAGTCAAGCGTTAATTCATGAATTATCGGTTTGTTGCCTTCTTCTTTCCTAACGATTAACTTGCAATAATAGATAATCACCAGAGACGACTGGATACTAGATGTTGGGTGTTTTTTTCTCGATTGAAGGTATATAAAATTTAAAAGTAACGTAAATCGCATTCGCATAAAGATTTTTTCATTATGGTGGATTGAAGTGAGTAAACATCGGTATAGCTGATATCATTCATTACTATTTCAGGGAAAAGTTGAACTTGAAGTATCAATTAGTATCCGTGAAGAATGTTTATGAGCGATTACCGCATCGAGAATTTGCAAGCAGTATTATCTGAATCGATCAAGCAAGAAAACCATTTTTTTTTGACCCCAGAAAGCTAAAGATATCCAATTTTCCAGTAATTATCGATTTTCTCTGGCTAGAACATTTCGCTTTTAACATGAAAAATTTTACTCTTCCCTTGTAGTATGAATAATTGAGACAGTTCGTTAGAGGTAGCTTTATTCTATAAACAAACATTGACATAAATATAATTTAAACTATGCAAACTATGAGGGTGGATTGATAAATAAGGTTTCCCAACAACGCCATTGTGTAAGTGGCGAGTATACGGGGATTACTAATATATTATTAGTCTACTATTGAAACAATTAATGTTGGGACTTTATATTTCATTGTTATACGAAGTCTCCTTTTAAATTAATACATTTAATACGTCCATCCTGAAACGTCTTTAACCCTTCTAAAGAAATATTCTTCTTGGTCTGCAAACCAGCCCTCCACACCTTCTATTTGGCATTGTCCTGCAAAAACAACACAACTTTCGCTGGCATGCCACGTCCTGTTTCCTTAATTTTCTCTCTCAGGGTGGTTAGTAATTTAGAATAATAATCTTTAGTGATAGTCTAACCCTTTTTTTGTAATCGATCATAATTATTCCTCGGATATCCCAAAAAAACTGAAGCAAAAACTTTTCCAGCGCATTTTTGAACTCGAAACTTCTTGCGTCTTGGAGAACCATGATGCTTCCACTCCATCGATTGCAGTTTTGTTTCTGGGTCGTAAAAATGGATCGATGTTTCATCCATCCAAGACAATTAAAAAAATCTGGATCTGTTTCGAAAGGGGCACAGATTCATCGTGGTGCTTTCGCTATTGCTCGTTTGTGTTTGGCGTTCAAGCATTTAGGAATCCATTTTGCCGAAATTTTTTCATATCTAAATCGACGTGAACTTTATGATTGACGCTTCACATGAAATTTTTGGTGCCTCAGCTATATGTTTTAGCCCAATTCGACGGTTTGATAATATTATGTCATGAACTGCATCAATATTTTAGGGAGTGCACACGGAAATCGTTCATCCTGGTCGCTTCTCATCTTTAGCGGAAAGTTTTCCTCTTTTGAATGAAGCAATCCAATTTTTAACAGTCGCATATGATGAGCATTGATCGACAAGTGTGTTAAGCATATCTTTATAAATTTCCTTGCCACTTAAACTCTTTAAATACCAGTATTTGGTGATGCTTCAATACTCCAAATTGTTGATTTTCGCATTTGCATTCGACATGCTTTCTTTCAAAATTTACTACACAGCAATACTTCAACTTCTTGACGTAAGATTTTAGAATGACACTTTTAAAATGTCAATATTTTTTGCTATTACAACAAGATTTCGTGTTGTTCAAGGAAAATGGCCTAGGCTAACTAGATATTAATACCCCATCGCAGAAACGAGTTCTAACCTGCAAACGGTAATTTAGAGTTTCTCGTCTTACCATGCAAAGTTTCATTTTCCTGTGTAATGTTATTGATTAACAATGTCATTTATCACGAGTTCGATTATTGAGAAGCGTACCAAACAACGATCCGTAATAGAATTTTCAAAGCTGGAAGGTGTTGCGCCCATTAAAATTTACAGGCGTTTAAAAGCTATATACGGCAACGATTGTATGAACGTGAAGAATTTTTCCGAGGAGTTCGACGTGAAAAACCCAGTCATAGAGACGAAATGAAGATGTTTGACCAAAACCGTTAAGGTCGACCAGTATCAGTGACGCATGAGAAAAATCCAAGACAAGTGAAATGCAGTGATTCAAAGAAATCGCCGTATTACGCAGAAACAAATTGATCGGCAATTAGACATTAGTTATGAAAGACAGCACATTCTTTAGACATTGAATTACAGAAAATTTTGCGCCAGATGAATCACGCGACATTTAACGGATGTCATGAAAGAACAAAGAAAAACATTTTTCAAGAACTTTTTAACCAGTATCGACGCGAAGGAGATGATTTCATCAAAAACATCACCACCGAGAACGAATCTTGGGTTCCTCATTATAGCCCCAAAACCAGCGGCAATCAATGGAATATCCTCGTTTTGATTCTCCAAGTGTACGGAAATTCAAAAGGATTCTATCAGCGCAGAATGTCATGCTCCCCATTTTCTAAGATACAAAGGAAGTCATTCATACCGAATATCTGCCGAATAGATCAACTTTACGATCAATAAAGAATCATATCCGTAGAACATCGCTTCTCAACCTGGGGGTCGCGATCATATTAAAGGGAAGTTGCGAAATAGCCTAAATAATAATGAAAAATCATTTTATGAGTAAAAAGAATTTATTATAAACATTTTACTTACAATATGTACACATGTAAGGAAAATAAATTAATGTGACGGTTGCATTTGCTTTTCATTTAAAACCTTTAAGTGCTTGCGTCATATGTACATACATAAGTGCCCGCGTGGAACCTGTTAGGCGCCAACGTCTGTTATACATATTTTTATACTTCAGTTTCAAGTCTTTTAGCAAATAACGGTAGTAAATTGTGAAACCTTAGTTTAAATGAAAATACTCAAGTATATTTTACATATTTTATTTGGCAACTTCTGTAACAAACTATACATTATAGCATTCATTGCACAAGTTTTTAGTATGCTCAGAGCAAATATTTTTTTTGCAATGTAAACATATTTGTTTACAATGTCGATTTCTTGACCTAGGGTATAAATAACACCTCTTTCTTTGAACTTGTCATTGCTTCCGTTTTTTGTTTTTGTTCGGGCACATCGAGTAATTTTCGTATTTTCCTTGGAATTTGTGAACATTGTAATTGAGTTACTTGACATGGATTTACTAGCTCTTTTCCCAATAGTTGGAGGAAGTTTCTTCGATGCATCTTTGTATTAGGATTATTACTGTTATAAATTACATACGCATTTAGAGCACCTACCTATACTAGGGTAAAGAAATGCAGCCATCTCCTAGTCCTTGGACCTACATCGTAAGTGACGCATAATTTGTCAGTTGTGTCTACTCCACCTTTTGTCAAGTTATAAAACGTCAGTATTTCGGGTTTCTTCTTATTACCGTTTTCAGTGTCTATTGTGTCATCGTGATGCATCGTCGATAGCAGCAAAACAGACTTTGACTTTTTTGGTATGTACGATAATAAAGTAGTTGTTTTCGTAAATCCAAAAGTTGTGCCTTTGACCGCTTTGCTTTTGTTGAGCAAAAATTCAAGTGGAATTTCTTTTTTATTTTTACGTAGCGTTCCAACCACTGCCAAATTATATTCAGATAACAAAGGTTAGCAAGCGGAAAGGTAGTATACCAATTATCTGTAGTTATATTTCTTCCGAATTTGTCTATAGATTTGAGCAATCGATTGATGAGTTTGTACGGTCCTTCAGGTTGCACGCCCAAATAAACCTCCATATTTATTGTATAAAAGTTTCTCGCATCACACATAGCGAATAGCTTGATCCCATAGCGATTTGGCTTGGATGGTATGTATTGCCAAAATCTATAATGTCCCCTAAATGCCAATAACTGTTCATCAATAGTCACGTATTCTGATGGCGAAAAAAAGTTTGAAAATTTGGAAACTAAGTTATCAAATAAATTTCGTATCGGCGCTAGCTTGTCGTTGACAAGACGTTCTTCACGTGATCGGATATCATCAAATCTAATACAACGTAAAATAAATAAAACCTTTGATAGCTCATAGTCTTGTAGAAGCATACTCCAGCTAAATTATCTTCGGAAAATAAATCCTTATAATTTAAATGTGATCAACGCATCACTACAATTAGAAGCCCAACAAAAGCTTTTATTTCTTCAATTATGACGATTTTTGCAACCCTACTTCTAGAAAAATTAGGCAGCACTTTAGACTGTATATTATTATATAAGTTTGTATTTTCAACTAATAATGAATACACGATGTGATAAAAAAAGGGGCCGAATGCTTCATATGAGCTTTTTTACGTTTGTCGCAACAAATTTTGTACCAGGTAAATGGGTAACAATATTATGTTTTCTGGTTCTTGCAGTTGATGGAGGGCAGTTCCATCCACTTCGTAATTTTATCTTTTGCTACAAAAGCGAATAATATAGATCTTATTATAAACGTGGTTACCAATAAACTTACCAAGAAAGAAATCATTAGATATGATATCGCTATAATCACTATCCGTAGCTTCAATTACTGAGACGCGATCCTTACTATCGACACTTTCATGATCGGAGTCAGTAACACTTCCGTCATTTTCGTCATCCAAAAAATTGTAAAAATGCTCATCTTCAACAATTCGTTAAATTTCTTCTTCAGTGAGCTGCTTTCTAGTGTCTCTATTGGATATATAATTTATTCAAAAGGCCGAACAAAACTAAAGCGATTATAAGGAACACAACATGCATGCCACCACTTGAAATCCCAGAGATAAATAGGAACTTCCCCTGGAAATTTGTGTAACGTAACTGCTCGCTTGATACCTTCGAGGTGCCATGCCCTGCGCCGTTTTGTTTATAGATTTATTTACAAAAAAATAATTCAAGTTTCTCGTATTTATGTAGTTGATTGTATTCAGAAATGAATGCATGAGGAGCACATGAAAGAACAAACAGATAATTACATTAATAGAAAAGACATTTTAATTAGGCACCACGCGAGCACTTAATGGTTAAAAGTTGCACCATGCGTGGATCTACATTAGAAACACACAAAAGCAAATTGTTTTCGAGTGATAAGAGACAATTCCTGTATTTAGTTTTTAGAGCTACCATAGACAAAAATTCCTTTTCACAGAGATACGACGTGGGGAAAGGAATTAATATTTTCAATGCTTCTGTGACTAAATTTCCATATACATTTCGATGAGCAAGCCAAAACGTATTTAAATCTTCAGAAGTAAAGTGCAGTTGTAGCCTTTTGTCGGCAGGCATTTCGATGAGCCGGTCGTGAATCTCAACTTGTAACTTAGCAGCGGCAGCAACGTTTTCACTAAATGAATTCAGCACTCATCTCTTCGAGAAATCATTTATATCTTCCGGGAAATACTCCCTCAATTGAGTTTTCAGCTCAGGCAATGCATCTCCACTTGTTCATTCAAGTTTTGCTCAATATAATCCGAAGTGAGTGGGAACGTAGCCAAATTTTTGCGTTGATGGCGAATAATCCAGATATCAAGCTTCTTAATGAAAGCTTGAGCTTTGTCTGTCATTAATAAAATATTTTTTGTCATTGTAAATTTACACTTATGCAAAAATACATCAGCTAAATAGCAGCAATATTATTCTGTAAAAACAATGAGAATGGCGTTTGTTTATCCTTGAAAAATATTATTAGTTCATCTCGCAATTCCAATACTCGGGTTAATACTTTCCCTGGCAATAACTATCTAACTTCTGTATGGAAAAGAAAAAAAATTTTAGTTTAGCGCATAGTTTAGAAAACAGCCTGTTCTGTAACGGTCGGCTTTTAATAAAATTAACCATTTTTACAGCTTCGCAAAGAATTTGATTGAGATTTTCCGGCATGTTTTTTCAACAATAGCATGCATCCATTCCGCCTTGATATAAGACGATCTTTTAATCTGTTCCTTAATCCACTGTTGTTTCCTGGTTCGCCTTTCCACCATCACCACATACTGTAATGCGTTTTGTTCAATCTATGTTAGTATAATTTCTATCAGGTGTCGGTTAATGACCGTAAGCCAATTATATCTATTAAAATATTTACGACTGAACATGATGCATATACTCCTATGGCCTACTTTCAGAGTGCATCTCGAAACCAGGATGGGACGCGGTCATATAATTTGCAGTTCTGCTTTGCACAATTCGTGGAAACATTTCTTCGCGAAAATGTAAATTATGAAGCTTTTGGTCACACCACAAACCTAAAATTGAACAGCGATTTGAGACAAAAAAAACTGTATTTGCAAAGGTAAATCCTGAAAGCATTTTCAACAGTTTTTGTAAAAATAAAGTATTTTTCTACTCATCAGTGTTGTCTTCATTTAATAAAGCATTTGTTGCATACCCATTTAACAAATTCACATAACCTTTGTGTATTTTATTATTATTATTGTTTATATGTTCACAGAAAATATTAATAGTGAACCTGCATTTGTGTTCTTCACACCAGATTTTTAATAATATTTTATATTATTAAAAATACCTTTGTATTATACAAAACTGGTGGGGTTTACCTACTCATGTATGTTTCAATTATTCTGATTTATATGTTTTGTCAAGTCAAGAATTTACGCTATGCCACTGAAAACCACCTACTGTAGAAAAATAAAATCCATAGTTCCCAACATAATTGGCGTACGATCATTTACGGACAAACGCTAGTAGCTTAATAAAAAACATCAAAAAGACAATGTGCTGTTGCATAACCCGGTACTGTTTCGCGAAACATCATATTTTCTTTGATTAACGTGTCCCTATCACATTCATACTTCATAAAACAAAAGAATTGAAACATGTTTGCTTCATCTGTTGATTCACCAAATTAAATACTAAAAAATTCACTTGAACGCACTTGCTGAATTATCCGATCGCGAACATCGTCCGCCGTGTCATCGATTCGCCTTGATATTGTCATTAGAAAGCGGAACTTTTTTCAATGCTTTTGATTCTTTCGCGCCTATTAAAATACTGACCATATCAATTGCAACAGGCAATATGTGGTTTTAAGCGATTGTATAGGTTTGGATATCTTAGCTATTCTTAATACTACGAGATAAGATGCTTCTAGTACACTTTTATCAATATGGCATGACTTACAAATAGAAGTTTTTGATTTCTTAAGATTCATAAAAACAAACCCTTGAAATTTTTAAGAACTTAGGAAAATTACTCTTTAGAAAAATTCCTAGGGTTTGTTTTTATAAGCCGGATGTTTAGTTTCCAAGTGTCGAACAAATTTTTATGGCTTCATGCTTTCATCGGAGAGAACTTGAAAGCAAACAACGCACTGTGGATTTCTATCCAATGAAGTAAAACCATAATTTAAATAACTATCATTGTACCACCTTGTCTTTTTGCCAACCGATTCACAGGGTGTAGATTGCTCACTTCGTTTTTTCATAAATTTATCCATTTCGTATAAGAAATTAAAAAAAAAACAATTCAGTTTCATGGTTGATCGAACACTAAAATAAAAGCATCAGGCGAACGCTTCGCATTAAAATTGAAGTTGTGCAATCGTAAGCGCCTCTTTTATACCGATGACAGCACGACTTGTTCTAACGTAATTCATGTGCATGTTCAAACATGCTTTCACAGCGAGTATTATAAGGAGAAGAAATTACAAAGAGCATGTACACATCAAGTTGGAACTTCTGATTAGTCATGTACGAACACGTCATACATGCATATTCATACCCGTTGCTATAAACGCAGCAACAGAATAATATGAATAGTCGTATTTAATTTTTTATACTGTCGGTATTTTCTTAATGTATGAAATTAGTGTAATGCGATTATATAATGTTAAATAATTTTTTACATTTATAATTACAGTCAAAATTATATTAATAATAGTAAGGCTTACTATTAATATTCATTTGGAATGAGGGGGGGCGGTCGCGAAATATTAATTTTATTTACATTTACTACTGCCGTAGGGTAAAACCGGAAAGAACGAAGTTTTTCTTACACAACAGCAATGCCAGACTACATTGCAGCAACGAAACTACGAAGAGATGAACTTGAAATTAAGGGTTTATTTCGCACCCTCAATACAGTCCTGATTTGGCATCTTTAGATTTCTGGTTGTTCCCAAAGCTGAATAAGATATAAAAAGGTCAACATTTTTCATCAATCACTGAAGTTTAGGCTACTGTTCGCACTAGGTTCAACAGTAAGCAAGAAAGTTTTGTCATGAACGGAATGAAGAAATGGATTCAACGTTTGGAGAAATGTATTGCACTAAATGATGATTATGTGGAAAAATAATAATCTACATTGTAGTACAATAAATTTACTTCATTTTTAGACTAATTTCATTATTTTTATCTTATTCTAATTTTAATCCGAACTCAGATTATCATAGTAGTTCGCACAAAGCATTTCTTTACACTAATCAATTGTATTACATATATATGTAGTATGGCACGTTGCTACAAGACTCAGTTTTCACATCCTTTTTTTAAACGTACGGTATCTCTCTGGTACAACAAAAATCAATACTCACAATGCGGTGAAATGACGCATAATTCATAGTTTTCCCCAATCGGAGATAAATGTAGTACATAGTCTTGCCGTAAGGTCTAATACAAGACTTTGGACGCTTCCTAAATTAAAATAGCAAGAAGAGACAGAGCGATGCTGGCTGTGTTTGAAACTTCTCTGCCTGATGTAAGCTACTTATGTCGACTTAATCACGCTAAGAACTAGCATAGAGTGAGTCATCACCGAAAATGGCATTGCAGCAAAATTGTTCTTTACTAGCTTATAAACATATAAGTGTAATTTTGAAGTTGTTGAGAGTAGTCCAGGTTCCTAAAATGTTTATTTATCTTGCAATCAAACATTATGAATACTTGACTACTACAAAATAAACATAACAGAGGGGCTCTACGGCCAGAGTGCGTGTTTGCCACGATCAAAGGAGCACCAGAAGCGAATTGAGCGAAATCTACTCTGAACACAGGAACATATTGAATACTTCACCACATTAATGTCGCACCGTATTACAGACAATCTACAAGTGAACATTTATCATTACTTAGAAACAGATTATGTTGTAATTGACAAACCCTAGGTAATCAGAACCCAAACATAGAAATTATGGTTATTGTAGTGTGACAATCTTGTCTTCAGTTCGTTTAATAAATGTGGTATAATAAAAATAAATATATTCATAAAAATACAATAAATAACACTTAACAAATAACAATAACTAACTAACGGGTCTTTCAATAGGAATGCTCAACTTGATGAATTTGGCGTCGAGATTTGGGTCTGCACCCGTTAAAATCTAACTGATCCAGAAATTTAAAGTAACCGACCACAAAAAACGCCGTGTGTTCGCTGATTGGGCTCTGGTGTGGTTGGAATTTGATCCAAATTTCATCAAAAAAATCATCTTTGGCGACGAGGTGCGTTTTTCGATGAATGGATGTGTGAACAAGCAGAATGTGGATTTTGGTTTGGTGGAATCATCGAGCCGCACTCGTTCCAAAACGAAACGGCATTGCCATAACCGGCAACCGAGCGCTACAGATCGATGATAAGCACTTCTTGTGGCCTATACGGGATAGTATAGATATCGACGACCTGTTGTTTCAACAGGAAGGCGCTACGTATCACACAGAGCATGCCACGATGGACATTCTGCAGGAGTGATTTGAGGGCATGGTTATCTCGCGCGGCAGCAACGTGAATTGGCAACAGAGATCGTGCGATTTAGCGCCATTAGACTTCTTCCTTTGGGATATCTTAACACTCGGGCTACCAATATGGGGTCAAAAATGACCCGGAAAGCAATAATTTCTTTACAGAATTAATTCTAGAAGTTTTTATTCACTGTCCTTACATGTATTCCTTTGTTATGATTTTATGATCATCTTTTCGTTATTTATAATTAGTTTATAGTATAGCTTATAGAAAAATTTTGAGTGGGTTTGACCCAGTTTTAGAAGGAGGCGTTCATTTGTAGTACGTAAGTAGATTTCTATTTGGCGACGAAGGTATTGTAGCTTCCATTAGTGCGTTATATGATTTGACTCTGATAGATACTGTTCGGTGTATTACTCTATAAGTTTTTTCTGACGCTGCTCGAGAAACCCTCCCAAGTTGAATCCTGTCTAGCGGCAAGGGAGCTGTAAATTCCATTAGTACGTTCTATGATTTGTCACGTATAGTTAGTGTTCGGTGTATTACTCCCTAAAATAATTAGTACTGGAACAGAAATGAATAAGTGGGAAAGAAAAAGACTTCTAACTGAAAGTGAATTCCTTGCGGCACGTTATGCGATTAATGATGAGTTTGATGATATGAATATAGAAGAAAATTGTAGTGATGCAGATGTCTTCTGTCGAAGAAATGTATGTAAGTGAAAGTGATGATTAATCTGATATTTCAAGTACCGATGAAGGATGCAACGTAGAAAGTAATACGGAAGTAAGTGGAATAACTCACACAGTGTCAGATAGGACATGGAAGTACGTATCTGATAGACTATCCTGCAAAACACTCGCTCCTAATGTAATTCAAAAAAAGTAGAGAGTCTAACAGACAGCAGTAGGAATATATCTACCATATTAGACGGACTCAAGTTGTTTATTTCTGACGATATAGTAGATACAATCGTACAGCATACAAACAAAAAAGCAAATGATGATGCCAAGAATTGGAATGAAAATCATGAATCAGAGACACCACGCGAATGGCAAAATATTGATTCTGAAGAACTTTTAGCATTTTTTGGTCTTCTGCTTCTAGGTGGCTGCTTTAGGGAATCACGAGAAGATCCCTCTAACCTATGGAAAGAAAACTAAGCATGCAGTAGTAGAATGTGTATCAAGCAACGATGAGTAGGACAAGGTTTACAAATATTTTGCAATACAGTAGATTTGACAATTTTTTAGTAAGACGAGAATGTAAAACGCAAGACAAGCTTGCTCCATTGCATGATATTACTAATATATTTATAAAAAATTGCAAAGAAAACTTTAACTGTTCTGCTTTTGGCACAATTGATGAACAGCTTGTTCATTTCGTGGACGTTGTTCATGTAGAGTGTACATTTCAAGTAAGCCTGGCAAATGCGGTATAAAAATATGGGTACTCGCTGATGTGAAATCTTTTTATTGTGCCAACTTTGAGGTTCACACAGGAAAAATTGGAAACGGCCTGAAAAGAACCAAGGTCCACAAGTAGTCAAAACATTATCTGAGTTTTGAAATCATAACGGACGCAATATTACCACAGACAATTTGTTTACCGATATAACACTAGCAGAACAATTACTGTCGAATAAAATCACTCTAATAGGAACAGTTAGAGAAAATAGAAAGGATATACTGAAATGGTTGCTGGATTTGATAGATAGAGCAATTTATTCATCGCATTTTTTATTTACAAAGGACGTTTCTATCGTTGGTATCGTATATACCAAAACCCAGAAAAGTTGTACTGGCTCTGCCAACCATGCACAATGAGCATGAAATTAGCGACGAACAAGATAAATACAAACCTGAAATTGTCTTAGCTTATATTCAAACAAAAAGTGAGGTAGATATCTTAGATAAAATTGTTCCTGAATATACCTGTAGAAGGTGTACTCGTAGATGGCCACTTACACTTTTTATGAACAGCTTAAACATAGCGGCATATAACGATTATATAGTATGGACAACAAAGACACCTGACTGGAGAAAAAATATATCTGCAAGAAAAAGGAGAAAGATCTTTTTAGAGGCAATTACGCTTAACTCGACGCGGTTCCAACCCGGAAACCGAGATCTACATCTAGAGAACGACCGCGGAAACCTACACATACATGAATTAGGTACGTTTTATGAAATTTATTCCTATTGTTATTATCATTTTTGTAATTTTAAGATTATTGTTGGTAAAACCAGTAGTCGAACGAAGAAGTTTAGGAATTGAAAGAGATGGAAGAGGTTTTTCGGCAGCTATAATACGTGACATCGAAAACACTGGGAGAAAGTTAAAACTAAACAAACCATCAACAAGCTCCAAGCGAGGACGATGTCATCAATGCCGGGGTAATGATTCAAAGTATCCGAAAAGATGTTCTTCTTGCAATAGGTTTGTTTGTCCAAGGCATTGTAACAAGATTGAGACAGTCACTTGCAAGTATTGTCAAATGGATGAATATAGCGAGTAGTACTAGAATTCGTTTTTGTGCAAAGATGTATTTTTGTATGCTGTGCGTTAAAATATATTCTAATAAGTATCCTATATTGTATTGAAAAAGTTAAAATATATGTGTATTTACATTGAAAAATTGCATTATTTTGAAAGTGTACCTTGCCAAGATAACAGCAATGTAAGAACTTCGATTTTCGGCAATAAACGCGCCGATCATATATGACCCTGTTCTGGTAGTCTAAGGTATATCTATATATATATATATATATATATATATATATATATATATATATATATATATATATAACGAGCCATCGAAAAAATTTATAATTGGAGTAGACTGTGAAATTGGGTCGATACTTTAGCCACTTCCATATAATGACATTTATTATTTGACATTGAAACCATAAGTTTGTGTCAAATTTTTCAAAACTCTTATTAAGAAAATTAAATTTATTTAGATGTAAATGGACAACATTTTCAACAACTTCTGTAGCTATATGTAAATTTTGATTATGATTTCGATATTAAATAAATTATTTTTCTTTTTTGTTGTAGTATCATTTCAATGCCATAACCTTTTTTTACAATGAAAGCAAATGAAACTGTCAAGCATCAAGTAATGTGTCATTATGTGGAAGTGGCTAAAGTACCAACCCAATTTCACAGTCTACTCCAATTATTAATTTTTTCGATGGCTCGTTATAACGAGCCAGCGAAAAAATTCATAATTGGACTAGACTGTGAAATTTGGTTGGTACTTTAACCACTTCCACATAATGACATTTATTATTTGACATTGAAACTATAAGTTTGTGTCAAATTTTTCAAAACTCTTGTTAAGAAAATTAAATTTATTTAGATGTAAATGGACATTTTCAACAACTTCTGTAGCTATATGTAAATTTTGATTATGATTTCGATATTAAATCAATTATTTCTTTTATTTTTTGTTGTAGTATCATTTCAATGCCATAACCTTTTTTTACAATGAAACCAAATGAAACTGTCAAGCATCAAGTAATGTGTCATTATGTGGAAGTGGCTAAAGTACCAACCCAATTTCACAGTCTACTCCAATTATGAATTTTTTTGATAGCTCGTTATATATATATATTTATATATAACAATTGATAAATTATATAAGTTTTTCGGCTTTTATATGAATAATTTACAAATATCAAGTTAGTATGTATGTAATTGCAAAGTAAGGGGGGATGTAAACATTGCTGTCTACAAATTACAAAGCAAATCATACGAAATTTCGTATGATTTGCTTTGTCATTTTTAGACAGCAATGTTTACATCCCCCCTTACTTTGCAGTTACATACATACTAACTTTATATTTGTAAATATTTCATATAAAAGCCGAAAAACTCCAATAATTTATCAATTGTTATATTTAATAAACGGCTAAGAAATTATCTAAACACATATATATATATATATATATATATATATATATATATATTGTGACAGCCCGAGGGTTAAGTTTATGCGCTCAAAGTCGACATAACGAACGTCATCCGACAAATTCAGCCAAATATATTGCCACCACACGGCGTTAAAAAAAGTGGCAAGTGATAAGGAGCGTTCGCTCGCTGAACCTCTCTGGTCCGAACCTACCTGATGTTCAATGTCCCCAGGAAGGACTTTGCCGGCTAACTCTTGTTTCGGAGAACGTCGCGGATTCAAGGCCGCGTGATGGAATACAGGCGCCACCGTTATGTTCCACCTGCAGAGAAACAGCTATAACGGAAGCAGGCGGGACCTGGTAGCTCCTACGTTCACCAGAGGGTCAGCCCTTATCACTAGTTGTTATCAATAAGAAACTTTGCCAGACTCATAACTTGAGGGATGGGTAGAGATAAAAGTCAAAATCAACAAAACTTACAAATTTATTGCTAGACAATGGAAGTTTAATAACGTATAATATTGCCGATACAAAGTTTACAAATTTAAGCTAGACACAGACAGATTGAAATCATACATAAGGTATGAGTTAACTTTAAATTAAATGTCGAATATAATAAGTTACATCCAAAGTAAGGTGAAGCCTTAATCATTAAATAAAAGCGAAAGCCAGATGAAATTTATATATAATTAGACAGAGACCGAATATTCAGAGTCTCCCCCTGTATATATCGAGAGGCAAGAGGGGTTAATCCAAAATTATCCCACCAGGATAACAACAATTTCAATCTAAGAACGAATTTTAAAAGAAGTCTCAAAAGACGTCAGCGCGTAAATACTAGGTTTGCTAAATTCCAAGAAATATGGAAGGTTGCCTTATTAAAAGATAACAAAGTTACGCCTTGTTTACAAATAATATTAAGAAGGTAAGTTAAATTACAGAATATGAAAATCTAATCACCCAGTTAGAACTTTTGGAGTACCCCCTGTATAACAGGTGTGCAAAATTTAAATATAAATAAATGTCTGAAGGATATTAATTAACAAAAGTATATATTTAGAATACCAATTTCGTATACGTAATTTAGATTCTGTACAGTTTTAATCTAATTATAGATATTAAAATTATAGATTAGATCTTCGATTTTAAAGGAATCGAAACAGTCATTAAGGGTCCGATCTGAAGGATCTGGCCTCGATTTGTCACAAAAATCAAAACAGGTGACAGACAGTGAAGCTGTCGGTCATCCGGAGTTAATAATAAGATTCAGTACTTGTACCCGGGGATATTTAAGTCTATCAACGGGTTAATAATTAAATCAAACTCGAATGTTACTGTAAGACTAACTTGAAATAAGGAGATATCCCCTTCTAATTGTACTGAGTAAATAGGCAAAACTATCACACAAAGTGTGTGTCTTAATAAGTAAGAAACGGCTTGGTTATATTAAAAAAATAGAATTTCTAAGGTCTAAAGAGTTATTTAAATGATCTTCTAATATCTTAAGGTCTTCAAAAATTTAAAAGACAACACCTACTTTTATCTTGGTTACATAAACAATATACGTTCCCTCCAAATACAGTTCTCGCTTTATAAGGCAAATCTACTCTCTATATCACGAACCAGACATCACTGCGACGCCATTTTGGGGATTCAATATTGACGAACCGCGTCCTTTTCTCCTAGTCCAAAAGGTCTCGCAAAATATATGTGCCCCCTAGATAACAGGTTGAGGACGACACAGGGTAGATCCAAAACAGCGACAAGGTATTTCGGAAAGCAAGATATGCCCCAATTCACAGGACAAAAGTCTCAGGTAAGACGCCTTACGCCAACCAACAGATATCCAAATTATTCTCGGTTATACAGAGAAATCTTCGTTAAATAAAACTTTTAAAAGAGAAATCCTGAAAGTTCAAAGAGCGATATAGAAAGATATTAAGAAGATAACTACATTCTTACCGCAGTAAAGATTTGTTCACATCACAAGTGACACAAACACGCCACAGCGCTGTAAAAGCTTAAGGCACAATGGCCACCGTAACGATACAGAAGCAAAATGCCGGAAACACGTCACTGAAGTTGCCGGTAGCATAAGGAAGGGAATTTAGTTTTCAAAATCTCGAAAACGACTTAAAATCGCAATATGTGTCCATCCAAACTCAAAATGTTAATATAATTAATGTCCAGAGAAGTTGTAAATAATAAAAGTCGGTAAGTGAGATTTCTGTTGAGAGAATCGACAAACGAAAAGGAGATGGCGCAATATGCGGAGGTATTTAATTGAACAAGTAATAATTACATAAGACAGTATTAAACAAAAGAAGATGCGTCTAGCTGATCTATAATTCATAGTAAAAATTCCTACATTAATAGTTTGAATATCGGTGTGACATTTAACGGGATAGAAGCGAAACTCTTGCGAGCAAGTCAGAAAGGGAATTTCAAGAAGATGGCCGATTTGCTAATGTACGTAGGCTTCCAAGATAAATTGAACGAATTAAATAGGCTGAAAATATCGAAGTTCGAAGGGTCTAAACTGTTCGATAAATAGAGATTTAAGCAAATAAAATAACATTAAACGAAAATAATTAGTTTGATAAAGCTACAAGGGTTTAAAGAGGACAAATAGAGTGAACTTGCACTAAAATAGGCAATAAGCAGGAGAATGAATTTGTATGCGTAACAATATGTGACAAAGTCATCGAAAATTATACGTTATATTCCATGTCATAAAATATTCTTTAAAATAATAAAAAAGATTGAGTGGATATCTCACACACAACTTGTCTTAATTACGTTTAAAAATCGAGCGTCCTTATTGAAAGAGCCTTTATAATAACAATATTTTTATTTATATGTATTTATTATATATATATATATATATATATATATATATATATATATATATATATACACATTTACTACTTATTAACACAACGGCTGCTGGTTTATTGCTCTTCCTCCCTCTCAAGCGCTATATATTCTCTATCAGTTTTCTTGACTCTTCTATGTCTAGTCTATTCGGGAAATAGTAGAACTTCCTGACGTGCGCGGCTGATGGCAACATGGATTAAGTCACTGTCGCAGGACGCATATTACAGTACCATGCAAATAAAGGCCAGGAAATATAATTTTTCAGATGAGAAAATGTTCACAATTCGATAGGCAAAATGATAAAACATATAATATGATTTCTCTGGATGCATCAATTGAGTTCTTTACACTCTTCAATTACAGCTATACATTTGCTGTTGAATCCTCAAATTATATTTGTTTGTCATTTTCGTGTACAGTACAAGTAAATTCAAGAATACCAGCAGTACTAAAGACGTTAGCAATAACGAAAAAAGCTTTCTCGGAAATACTTTTAAAGATTAACAACAGCACGGAAGTGGAAAATAACTCTTAATAATCCCAGAAAGTTGTATTTTATTCGGTGCCTTTGAGTAAGTTATCGTACATTTCACCACTAAATGTATACAAACGATTAGTACAAGTATACTACTACAAATTAAACACGAGTAATGTTGCTTGACAAACTGTTTCATACTCATCTCAGCGAAAACGTGCACGTTTTTCCCATTCGTGCGCTACATGCTCCGCTAAACTCTGAAACTTTAAACGATCCGGATGGGATGAATGTGCCGTAACTTAAAGGTGTCTTGAATAAATCAAGAGCAGCGCTCTCCGCATTTTCTTGAAAATATGTACATATATACATTATTAATACGCAATTGAGATATATTTTTGAATAAAAAAATGGATGATAAAGTGCCGAATGAAAAATATGAATTTAAAGGAGAATATGAAAATTAAATGAAGAAAGTACTGCTTACGAGGTTTGTTCGAAAATTACGTGGCCTAACACAGAGATGGCGCGAATTCGCAGGAATATTCTTCATCATCGTATAGAATGATCCTTTAATAGGTTAAATATGACAGTATAGTGCGATCTGTCATTTAGCAAGCTTAGTCTGTTTTTGGTAGTACGCCAAAGTGAACGTCTCGTGTGATTTTGTAATAATGGAAAAAGCTGAGTTGAGAGCAGTGATAAAATACTTTCATTTGAAAGGCTTAACACCAACAGAAATCAAAGCAGAGCTGGAATCAATATTATTAGAATCATATACTTCGTTTTCAATGGTTAAAAACTGGGTCGCCGAATTTAAGCGTCGTTGTAAGAACACAAATGATGAATCCCATAGTGAACGTCCAAAAACTATTACTGTTCCGGATATATTGAAGAAGTCCGCCGTATCGTCTTTGATGACCGTCGAGTAAAAGTGCACGAGATAACAGACATTGTAACGTTTGATCAAAAAGTCTTTGGATCGCGATGGCCATGAAGTATAGAAACCATCTATAGAATTAGTTACTTCTGTACCTCTTTACTTTGAATACACATATACACAAATATTATAGATTTTAGGTTATGATAATTAGTTGCATTTTATGTATATTTTATAACATTTTGTGTAACATTTAGTTGTATAACATAAGTCACAAATAATATAGATTTTAGGTTATAGTAATTAGTTGCATTTTATGTATATTTTATAGCATTTATAGAGAATACAGAATGCATTTATTAATAATCATAAACGAAGCGAATAAACCCAATTACCATTTTCACCAAGATTTCCATTACTGTAGTATGAATTAATAAAAAAAAATTATGTTCCGTTTCAAATATTTTGAATTATAACCAGCTGACTTGAAGGTTGTCAAGTAAATGTCAAAACTAATTGAAATAAATAATAATTAAATTAAATTCCACGCCAATAGCGATCCAAAGACTTTTTGATCACATGATAGGTATCTCCAATAATAGTGAAATTTAGTGCACAGGTTACTCCCACCGGAGTAAAAACTGAATCGTTTGAGTATTTTTCGCGACCTTTTGACACATTTTCGTCGCAATCAGAAAGACTTTGTTTGCCATTTCATTACCGTCGATGAAACCTGAGCCTACCATTATACTCACAAAACCAAAGAACCATTCAAACAACTTACAAAAAAAGGTTCCCCTCCACCAAGGAAGGCAAAAACAATTTTGTCAGCAGGTAAGGTTATGGCAACATTTTTTTGCGATTCTCATGGAATTATCGTGGTCGACTACTTTGGAAAGAGACAAACAATAAATAAGGAGTATTATGCCAAGTTTTTACAACAATTAAGCCATAAAATTAAAGAAAAACGGCATCATTTGGCAAAGAAGAAAGTGCTTATCAATCAGGGTACCTGCCCACAATTCTGCGATTACAATAACAAAAATTAATGAATTGGGATTTGAATTTGTCCCTTAGTCGCCCAATTCCCCAGATTTGGCTCCCAGCTCCTTTCTTTTCGAACCTGAAAAAATATCAGAAGGACGGGGGAACGGGTGGACCTCAGCAACGATGCAAGACCGTTACATTATCTGCAAGAAGACATCCTCACGAAACTTGTAAAATACTGCAAAGGAGGTTTCAAGCAGCAGTCGAGGTTCGTGTTTCTAGACTAACCAGAGTAGCTCCAAATCTGGTACATATAGTTACTTGAAGTCGACATTTAGTGATACAACCTTAGAAGGTGTGTAGCTACTAGAAAAAAAAAAATTGAAACATCTTAGCTATCTCCATTTCGAAGCCGCAGAATATAGGTCAGATCCGTATGCAAAATTTCAAGTAAGCACATGTATCAGATCCAGATATACAATTTTGCGCGCAACCCCTGCATTTTGAGACAGTCACCACCGTCCTGAGAGCTGTAGGTAACTTCTAATTCCAGAATTCCAGATTCTATTTTTGCCGACTATGTTTTTTTTATTACGATCGGGCTACTATTAAATAGTTAACTTCAATACTCTGTATATTGAAAAAAGCGTTCAAATAGAAAGTGAGTTAAGGAAAGTACCATTATTTAATGCCTAAGAATATATGGATAACGGATTGGGATAATTTTTGTAATACCCGGTGTAATGTAATACCCAATAATTCTTCTATCAAAGACGTATATGATATAATCTCCAAAATGGTAAAAGCATTATCATTAGGGATACACAAATATGCAAGTGGAAAACCAAAAAATATGCGCGTAAATATACAAATGTCAAAATATGCACAAAAATGTTAAAAATATGCAAAAAAAAAATTATAATACATAAATTTATTGATAACATTTGGAACTTACTGCAAGTGAGAATTAATGAATACTAAATCACATTCTTACATGTAAATGTCGACTTATATGATGCGTTCGTAACTACAATCCGACAAACTAAGTTTGTACCAGTATGCAGAACACACCCTTTCGCGACAACGAACTTCCTGGTAATTATGTTAATTAAGAATGAAAAAACAAGTCAATCAACGGGAGGAAACGTACAGACGGCGTTTCGTTCTGGTTGGAACTTTTCAATGCACGGTATTCCTCGAAGACGGACATTGCTTTTTCATTTCTATACTTTCTGTATATATAGTTAACATTTGGAACTTACTGCAAGTGAGAATTAATGAATATTAAATCACATTCTTACATGTAAATGTCGACTTATATGATGCGTTATATTCTAGGCAACCTATAATACGACGTTAGGTGGTCAATCTCACTTAGTATTTCCCATTTTTCTTCTATGATCTTACACAGTTATGCCGCATTGCGAGGTTGAAAATTTCTTTTATAAATATTTTTGACAATAAGCACCCTATATTTTCATCTGGACTTTTGAAGGCCATGGCAGAACTTCTATATTGTGATTCTGGAACCATCGTCCAACAACACGATAACTTCGTCGTTTTGTTAAATTAATTGAGCGATAAATATTTTTTAATTCAGTACTGTATATTTCTGGTCATACTGTAGTTAAAAAAATATAACTTGATTATATAAAATCGTTGGTCATCGTAATTGTTAATTGTAAGTCATACACGTGATACGCATAGTTTTTATTCGTACCGTTCAAGAAAGTACCAATAAAATAAAGTCTGTTTCAAGTAAAGCTTAATGCGTTTTTTTCATACACAGCTTTAAATTCTTGATTAAATAAAAAAAAGTTCCAACGTATTCGGTTAAATGATGCTCCGATTGAAATGAAAACTCGATACAATTGCATGCACACAAGTAAAGCGACTATAGGGCGTACCAATGAACACCCAAACACACACGTAAAAGCGGTGAATGCCTAATGTATAGCTTGCCGGGATAGCGGAGATAGGGGGCGCCAGCATAGACACAGGTTATAGCGCTCACCAATATACACACACACAGTACACGCGCTGCAGAGAGAGGGTAGCGCTAGTGGTATGGCGAAGAGAGGGGAACGCTGACTGAGTGGTCGTCGCGTGATGTCATTCAAGAGCCGAGTTTACCCCCAAGGCGCGCATTTAAATGTTTCACATCAAAAAGGCAACTCCTCGAGCGGAAGCTGATACTCGTTCGCATAGGCTGATGTGCACGTGGTGGTATAAAAAGGGTGTCATCTATAATGAATTGCTTCCCAGTAATGTAACCATCACTGCTGAGATTTACTGTTAACTACTCCGTCGACTTGAGGCCACAATTCAGAAAAGGGACCGGGAAGACACCATCAAATAAGTTTGTGCCATTCATGCTACTATTACAAAAGTGACTACATTAAGACATCATTTCATATACACCTTATTCTCATGATCCTGGTTCATCAGATTTCCATGTTTTTCGCTCTCTATCAAACAACCTTCGATGCATCTCCTTCAATAACGATGCCGCGCTTCAAACGAAGCTTGGCGATTTTTTCACCTCTAAACCACCGGGTTCCTTCAGGGGTGGAGTCGAAAAATTGACAGATTGTTGGGAGTAAATTTTAATAATAATAGAGAATAAATTATTGATTAGTTGATACATTTTGTTTGTTAAAGTTCAATAAAATTAAAGTTAATTATCCAGTGAGAAATCTAAGTCCATTAATGGTGAAAGAAATTAGTAAAAGGAAGAAAATTAAATAAAATTTAAATTATATAACAAATTAATTAGAGAGTTTAATTTTTTGGTTTTTTTTATATTTCCATTTCGTATAAATTTTAAATCTTAAAGCTTTCACATTTTATGTGTATCTTAAATCTATAAAGAATAAGCGATCGTATAAAAGAAAAAGTATTTAAAGATTTTCTTTTAAATACCGAACTGTTCCTTTATAAAATTTTTCAACGTACATCGCTTCCAGCTGGGTATGATTTAACCTCATTAATATGAGAATCTTCACTTTCTTACTTATTCATATAAAGACAGTGTGTTCTAGACTTTGGAGTATCTGGCGCAATTTTGTAAAAGAAACTACTGAAAGCAAATGTATATTCGTACGTAAACGTAAAGAAAAACGAATACAATAGACTTCTTGCACAAGTAACTCAGTTTGTGTCTTAACAATAGTTAGCACATGGATGGCCTTGATTCTCTTGTTGTTTGTTTTGACATTTGCTTCAATTAAACTATCCGCTGAAAGGGAGAGAACACGCCGAAGGCTCTGTAACGACTTTGCTACTCTCTGTTTGCATATCTCATGCGAGACGAGCTTTGAACGCATTAGGAATCCGAAGGCGATGTGGTCCAGTAGCGTTATAATAAGTCAATAAATTCTCTTCAAGGTTTAACTATTTATAAATTATATATGTAAATTGTATACAATTGAAAATAATCTATAGGTAACTGACACAGAGAAAGATTGTATAAAATAATAATTACGTGAATTGAATAAATATTCACCAATTTGCTGTAAAGATAACTATGCGTGGGTTATTTGATGGGAGGGTGATTTTTCAATAGAAATGAGCGATATTTCACTAACGGTGATTTTTTCACCGTTACTAAAATGTCACGGTTAGCAACGGTGATGTAAAATAAAAAACGGTGACAATGATTTTTCTCATGGTGAAGCTAATGCAAGAATGCAACTAAATTTCTCTGGCAGATTTTTATCACGGCCAGCGAAAAGCAACCGTTATTAAACTTTATTTTATATAATTTTGTGCAAGCTAATGATATCTCATGACGAGAAATTGTCGACGCTGATTAATTAAGTGAGTAGTTGTATGGGCTATTTCCATTATTTGTTAGATTTAGGTAATCCACCATTTCGGCAGTTAATCTACTGTCCTGAAGAAGGCAGTAGATTGACTGCCGAAACGTCGGATTTCCTAAATCCAACAAACGATGAAAATAGATGAAAAAACTAATTACCTAGTGACATGTGGAAAAGTTAGTACGTCCTTTACAGTATATCACTTTTTGTAAAGAAACATACGATTTCACCGAGTACCTAAACTTTAGAATGGGTTAGACCCCACTCTAAAGTTTCGAACCTCTTACCCTCGGTTAAAGACAAGATATCTCAACTCCAAGCACAAGGATTGTATCGTATTCCGTGTTCGTGTGGCAGTTTGTACAATGGCGAAACTAAGCGGCCAGTCTGTGTGCGTGTGTCCGAACATGAACGTTGTACTAGACTGTTAAATATAGCCGGTACATATCTAGACCAACATTTGGTTTAGATATGTAGACGATACGTTCGTGATCTGGCCCCATGGGCGGCAGTCTTTAGATTAGTTCTTACTTTTCCTAAATTCCCAGCACCATGACATTCGCTTTACCATGGAGATGGAATCAGACGGAGGTCTCTCGTTTTTAGATGTCTTAGTGACCCGCAATAGCAATGGCAAACTGGGCCATACTCATACGGACTGGTATCTGAACGGGTTTTTCCATCATCACCCGACACACAAACAAGCAGTCATTAATACTCTTGTACATCGTGCGTTTTCTATCTCAAAACCTAGGGCACTACCTTCTGAACTTAAGCATGTTTCTAATACCCTACTCCAGAATAATTATATCGCCCACGACATACACCGTACTATAGTTAGACATCGTAACCCCAAACCTCCGAGTGAACCAGATCCTAACATCATATAGGAAAGGTTCTACATAGAAATAAAATCAAAACCGTCTTCAAACCCCATTCTAAAGTTTCGGACCTCTTCCCTCGGTTAAAGACAAAATATCTACGCTCCAAGCACAAGGAGTTTATCGCATTCCGTGTTCGTGTGGCAGTGTGTACATTGGCGAAACTAAGCGGCCAGTCGGTGTGCGTGTGTCCGAACATGAACGTTGTACTAGACTGTTAAATAGAGTTGGTTCAGCTCGATGTCAAGCTTCTGTCCGTGAATCTATTGAAATTTATGAACATCCCCGCAATCTCAATAGAGACGATGGCTATACGTTACATCCAATCTGGCAAACGGCAAACTCTACTGAACTCTACTACGAAATACCACGCACATACGACACATGCGATTGACTCATTGTCCCCATACAATAGCAGGCCACCATCTTACGGGGTCCCCCCTATATAAGTTGTGCCGGTCTCTGTCCTAGCAGTCTTCAAGCTACTGCGAAACGACGATCATCTACGTACAGCCCTGAAGATGTCCCTTGAAACGGTGGACAAATCGTTGGCAATTACGCCTATCTTGATGCGGTTCTAACCCGGAAACCAATATCTACAGTAGTACAGCTATTAAAAAACATATGAAACAAACAAAGCACACTTCAAATTTCGATAAAACCACAATAATTACATCTAAAAAAAAAACAAAGCAAGATATATATTAGAAAGCATTCATATACGAAAAAATACAACTTCAACAAATGACCGAACAAATTTAAATAACTTGTTAGCAATATACTTACCCATATAAACACCTCTCGAATAATAACAATATAAACATCGCAAAAATAAAATAAAAAAACATATTCGAGAACAGTTAAACCAACCCTCTCCCGCAAAATGTTGAGAAATCCAACATTACTTCCACCCGTCAAAATAAACACATGGCCGAAACGGACTGCCTACTATTGCGAATAGTTTAGTTTTATTTAAAACTGCGAAGCAAATAAGTTACAATATATTAACACCACACAAATTTAACGTAAATAGATTTATCATTCTCTCACCATTTTTAATATTTAAATAAATTTTAAAGTTTCTAAAAAATGTACTATATATAGTATCGAAACGTCAAAAAAATATTAGTTTTATCTCATATATATATATATATATATATATATATATATATATATATGATTTCTGTGAAGTTTTCCTTTTGTCGTTTTGTAGGTCAATTTATAAACAATTGGTTATTTTAAGCATGCTCCTTTTTCAATGAACTAGAACAGAAGATACTTTCATGCATAATCATGTCATATTACAAATGTTACGAATTATGTTTAAGAATGAGGTGTTCTGTGCGTACCTGTGTTTTTTAGTTGTGTTACTTTTATTTTCTGTCCAAATTCCTTTTGTAGACGTCAGTTGTGTGTATGCAAATATATATTCGCATTGCGAAAATATAAAACTGGTTGTTTAAAGACATGTAAATAAATAAAGTGTGTGTTGTTCTTAAAGAAATAATTAGAATTAAACAGGAAAAAAATTCAATTAACAAGAGAAGTGATATAAAAAATTTAAGCAGTATATACTACAACCTAATTATGTAACGATCTGCAATTTGCCATCATAATACATGTTGCTGTTATATAAATATATATCTTATGTTTTATTTTAAATATCTGTACATTTGCTTATCATACTGACAGTTCCATCCATGTTTGAGGCGAATGGACGTTTAAGGCGAATGGACATGTTAAAATAGTGATTTTAGAAGATATAAAACATTTATGAAAATATAATTCGTAAGAGAGACCATCCAATTTCAGGTAAGTTTGACTTTATTTATATTTCTAACTTTGAATTCTCTTATTATGGTATAAACAATAAGGTTATGTTGTTACGATATGCAAATATGGATATAAAATAAATATAATTTTGTAAATATGTGTATTTCGACGTCTGTTAATGATTTTCTAGGTGATGTTAGAATTCAGTCGGGAAGCAGAAAGAAATTTGGTGCTGGCGTGTGTTCGGAAATCAGGTATTTGGATCGACGCCAACGGTTTTTTGAAGGATTGGTCCGTATATGTCAGGAATGCTATACCTTTTTATTGTTCTGACGATGTGCGAACACTATCTTCTTATATTGTGCATGTTTTCTGGTAAGTATGTAACAGTTTAAATATATTTAATGATATTTTAAGGTTTTACAATAATTTTAACGTAGTTTTTCTTATAACAACCCAAGCGACGCTCTTATCTATTGTTTTTTTCCTTGGCCTGCATATGATTTATTTTTGCTTAATACAAGTATTTGATTTGTTTATTTGTTCTATTCGACTTATTTTATATCTCATATTAATTGGTATTACCGTTATAATAAATAACAATAATTATAAAATAGTAATTACATTCTCTTAAATGTCTGTTAATGTCATATGTGTGAAAGCTAAAATCGATGATTCCCGCGGTGAGTTAGTTCAAATAAAAAAATATTACAGTCGATAAAATATATTTCCATGTGATATTAATATTATCAATCAAGTAAATTATTTTCGGAATTACAAATAAATTAATGAATTTTGACAATGAAAAATGATCTACATAAATAATAAAAATTATTCCAAATAAATTTTATAATTAAATACGCGGCATTAGCTTGTTTAATGTCTAACACTGTAAGTGTATGGTTTTCTTTCATAATTCTTAATCCAACGCTTATTACTAACATGTATGTTCATTTTCTTCCAGTTTCTGGTAACAATACGAACACCAATATATACAGGGGTTTTCATGTAACCCGTTCATTAGAAGTTTACTATGTGAACGCCTTAGGATACTTTTGAAAAGTTGTGGCACGTAATCTGGATTTTTGGTGTATTAAAATAAAATATTTACACTCATGAACCACTTCCGGTTATACCGGAAGTCATAGCCAACTTTCATATTTTAAATGGAATGCTATACTTTTTATTGCTTGTGTAAAATACTATAACACTTTATATTAAGGTTTATTTTGCAAAAAATTAACCGTTTTTGAATTATTTCGATTTTTGTGAAATTTTTTGTTTTTTCAATGGACATTTTAAAACCATATATCTGAGGCGTATTTGATTTAAACTACGTCATATTTCTACTGGAGATAGCGAAAGGTATAAGATTCCGAGTAATGTCGAAACATTTAAGAAATCTCTTACAGGGTGTTCAAAATTTATTGATTATTTAAGTAATTTTTAATTAAGAAAAATCGATTTTTTTAAACGGATTACCCTGTAGATGAACATGCCATAGTAAGTAGGTAAACATTTTGCATCGTACAGGTGTAGGTTTCCCAATTTCTATCTCTTATAATTTTAGAGTTATTAATTGTTATTTTCTAATTGAGCATTAGCAAGAAAAATCGTTGTAGTAATCCTTGAAAAATAAATCATCAGATGATTTTGATAGATCACTATCAAAATTGTCACAAAATATATTTCGTGTCTAACTGGTTTTATGTTGTTCACAAATATCCAAGTCCAATTAAATATTTATTATAATAGAGATATTTTGAATTCATTCTACATTCATGGTGAATCTCTTCAAATTATTGAAAGAACATGTCGACTCTTTAATGAAAGATACCCACATTTATCAGCAATTAATAAAACTAATTTCAAGGGAATAGAGGCAAATTCCATTCACTTTGGTATTCAAGTCAAGAAGACAGTTCCAAAATCGATTAAGGGCCCCGAAGGTAATGAAATCGTTGTTTTGGGATATTTTCATGGGCATCCAACCAGTTCTATACCGGCGGCGTCTGCAGATATAGGAATTTCATGTACATCAAAGGATTTTAAAGAAAAATAATGCATCCTTATTATTTCCTATTAGTTTAGGTTTTTTGTCCAGCAGATCAAGATAGAAGAATTCAATTTTGCGAGTTTATTTTAACTAAAACACAGGAAGAACAATTTTTGATCTAAAATTTTAACGATTTTTAATACAAGAAATTGTCATCATTGGACACAATAAAATCTACATGCTATTAGAGAAGAAAATTTCCAAGACACTTTTAACTCTAATGTTTTTGCAATAATTGTACGTATCCACGTTGAAAATGAAATTTATAACGAGAATTTAACAAGCATCAGGTATCTACAATTGTTAAGGAAAGTAGTACTGGCATTTTTTAATAACCCATGTTTTTTTCAAATGCATCGAGCACCTGCTCATTCTTCACATGAGGTATATCGGGAATTAACCAATATCTTTGAGCATAAGTGGATTGGTCGCAATGGACTTTGATTCTGGCCACCTAGATCCCCCGATCTGACTCTCCTTGATTTTTATTTATGGGGTCAAATAAAAAATTAGGTTTATGCATCTCCCGTGCAAAACAGAGAATAGCTTATAACTAGAGAAAGATATGGTTTTCGAAACTTGAACGCTGAACAAGTAAGACAAGCAACTACAACACACTTAAGAAGAATCATGCTTTGTTTAGATCGCAGATTATTTTTAATATTTGCGAATATCATTATTAACGCATTATGTGTCTTTAATATATTGATTTTATTCACTTCTTTGCTTGTTAATGTGTGGTTATTTTTGTTATCTCACATGATTGCTGGTAAATGTGGGTATCTTTCATTAAAAAGTCGACATGTGCTTTCAATAATTTGAAGTGATTCACCATGAATGTAGAATAAATTCAAAATATCTCTATCTCTATTAGAATAAATATTTAATTAGTTTTGAATATTTGTGAACATAAAACCACTTAGACACGAAATAAACTTTGTGTATACATAGGCCAAACAAAACAGTTACTACAGGAAAGATTAAAAGGACACAAATACGCAAAAAATCAGACAGCTTAAAAAAACACCAGATATCATTAAAACATAATTTTGATTTTGAAAACACAAAAATAATTACTAAGCAAAAAAATACAAAGGCCAGGGAGGTCTTAGAAATGATTCATATATTCAAAAACAACAAAACAATCAACGATCGTAACGAGATTGATGGACTTCCTAAACTCTATTATCCGCTCATAAAACAATAGAAGACAACCCCAACCACGCAAAAAAAAATTTTCCTATTGTAAATATACTGTATTTTTCCCAAACACATGTTCTGACCAAACTATTTTTAAAAACAAAACAAACAATTTCATTTCTGCACAAAGACATTTAGTTACACTAAATATTCCAAGAAAGGCAGTCGACCTTATAAAAAGGTTCGACATGTCTGGCCATACATGTTACGCAAAATATGGGTTTTGACACGAAATAAAGTGGTGAGTTTTTGTATCCTTTAATTTCCTTACTTTAATTTCATTATTTTATTTTTAATTTTAATTCATTCATACAAATCTAAATATATTTCTTACCTTTCTTGTATTAACTTTTTAGTTCGAATTACTTGAAAAAGACTTAATAAAAAAGTCGAAACGTCGTATTAAAAAATTGGAATTCATTAAAGGTCGCTAAACCAAGAAAAAGTCTATTGTTTTAATATTATGACACGGCCAATAAAATAAATAAGAAATAAATTTTAATTCTTATTAACACTAAATATAATATATATACAGTGTGTTTAAAAAAGATGCGGCAATATTAAAGGGGGTGATTGCCCAGGTCATTTTATACAAAAAGTTCCTATAAACATAGGTCCGCATACGCTTCGTTACCGATCTACAGCGTGTTGAAGTTTAATTTTAAGAAACTGTAAAAACTTGATTTTCCAAAGCGGCTTGAGATATCATAATGAAATTTTAGGCGCGTTAATAGCTGTGGGAGACACATACTTTGCAATACAACACAATGTTTCAGTCGTACCTGTGGCGCGCGTATAGGCACGTCACAGGCTATTTTTCAAGAAAAAATAGGACGCCTCTGATTTCTCTAAAAATACAAATATGCTTTTATTTATTGTTCAATTATGAAGAAAAAAGCTCTCTTAACTTTTTATTGTACGACGTACCGTTTTTTATTAAAAAAAAACATTTTAGTGCATGTCCATTTATTACAGAAAAAAATATTAAAGAACAAGGTTTTATTCAAGGGCAAAAACAAATATTTTACCAATCCAACAATTTTATCAACCAAAAATTACAAAAACTGTGTAAAGTGACCACCTCTAGCTCGGATGCAAGAATCCAATCTTCTCCTCATTGACTGGCGAACTCTCTGAAAAACAACAGGATCGGTTTTAATTGAGTTGCACCTAGCAATGATTCGGTTTCTTAAGTCTTCTACGTTTTCCAATGGAGTAGCGTACACCAAGGACTTCATATGGCCCCACATGAAAAAATCCAGGGGATTTAAGTCTGGGGATCGTGCAGGCCATGAGTGAGATCCACCTCGGCCTAACCAGCGATTTCCGTATGCTTGTGTTAAGAAATCACGAGCTACTTGACTAAAGTGGGCTGGTGCGCCATCGTGCATATACCACATTGCATCTCTAATTGCTAATGGTACGTCGTCCAGAAATCCAGGGAGCGTGTTTTCCAAAAAGTTGCGATACACCTCTCCGGTAAGTCTCCTTGGTAAAAATACCGGTCCAATTATGCAGTCACCCACAATCCCAAGCCAAACGTTCAAATAAAACTGATGTTGAAAACGATCTTCAACAATTTCATGTGGATTTTCGTCACACCATATATGGTTATTATGGAAATTCCGTATTGCATTTCTTGAAAAATTCGCTTCATCGGTGAACAGAATCAACATCAGGAGTTGAGGGATTTGAACCATTTTGTGCAAAATCCATTGACAGAATGCAATGCGAGGCGGAAAATCAGAAGGAAGAAGTGCTTGAACGCGTTGTATATGGAATGGATACAACAAATTTTCGTTCGGAATATGCCAAATAGTCCCATTACTTACGCGTCAGCAATTTTTCGAGTAGAAGTACCTCGATCTTCTTCAATCATGTCTAGCACATCCTCTTCCAGCTCTACCGTTCTTGCTGTCCTTGGCCTTCCTGCTCCTCCATTTCGTCTTAATGTGCCTGTTTCATAAAGACGCCGATGAATACTTTCGAAAGTTTTTCTATCAGGAACAATACGGCCAGGAAATCTTTCAGTATACAACCGCCTAGCTTCTAATGCATTGCCATCAGCACGCCCATAAATGTAGTGCATGTCGGTCATCTCGGCATTCGTATAGCGATTCATGATAAGGAACTTCAACAAATTCGACACATACAAAATTATTAATCACGAGAGTCATTCAATATGTCATTCAATATGTCAGTGAATAAAACAGGACTGTGGTTTGGTAAAATATTTGTTTTTGCCCTTGAATAAAAACTTGTTTTTTTATTTTTTTTTCTGTAATAAATGGACATGCACTAAAATGTTTTTTTTTACTAAAAAACGGTAAGTCGTACGATAAAAAGTTAGGAGAGCTTTTTTCTTCATAATTGAACAATAAATAAAAGCATATTTGTATTTTCAGAGAAATCAGAGGCGTCCTATTTTTTCTTGAAAAATAGCCTGTGACGTGCCAATAAGCGCGCCACAGGTACGACTGAAACATTGTGTTGTATTGCAAAGTATGTGTCTCCCACAGTTATTAATACGCCTAAAATTTCATTATGATATCTCAAGCCGCTTTGGAAAAATCAAGTTTTTACTGTTTTTTAAAATTAAACTTCAACACGCTGTAGATCGGTAACGAAGCGTATGCGGACCTATGTTTATAGGAACTTTTTGTATAAAATGACCTGGGCAATCACCCCCTTTAATATTGCCGCATCTTTTTTAAACACACTGTATATATAAGGTAAACTTAATAAGTCGGCGATTAAAGGTCTGGTTCATTACTTCATAGTATATATATTTAAAACAACCCTACATGTTTCGGCAATGATGCCTTTGTCAAGGGAATAAAAAATATAAATATAAATAGATTTATATTTTTTATTCCCTTAACAAAGGCATCATTGCCGAAACATGTAGGGTTGTTTTAAATATATATACTATGAAGTAATGAACCTGACCTTTAATCGCCGACTTATTAAGTTTACCTTATCATACCAAGGTCACGAAAATATTATATATTTATATATATATATATATATCGTAGATTTAATTAGTTGACGAATTAAGGTCTGGTTTTACTTAAAAATGCATATATTTAAATCAATCTTACATATTTCGGCAAGTAATGCCTTTAAATGCCTTAAAATATGTATATTTTAAATTCTTTGAGAAAGCTATCACTTGCCGAAACATGTAAGATATATATGCATTTTTAAGTAAAACCACGTCTTAAATCGCCAACTAATTAAATCTACCATATATATATATATATATATATATATATATATATATATATATATATATATATATATATATAAATATATAATATTTTCGTGACCTTGGTATGATAAGGTAAACTTAATAAGTCGGCGATTAAAGGTCTGGTTCATTCTGATTTTACTTCAAAATGTATATATTTAAAACAATCCTACATGTTTCGGCAAATGATGCTTTTTCAAGGAATATAAAATATATATATATTATATATAAGAAGTGCTTGAACGCGTTGTATATGGAATGGATACAACAAATTTTCGTTCGGAATATGCCAAATAGTCCCATTACTTACGCGTCAGCAATTTTTCGAGTAGAAGTACCTCGATCTTCTTCAATCATGTCTAGCACATCCTCTTCCAGCTCTACCGTTCTTGCTGTCCTTGGCCTTCCTGCTCCTCCATTTCGTCTTAATGTGCCTGTTTCATAAAGACGCCGATGAATACTTTCGAAAGTTTTTCTATCAGGAACAATACGGCCAGGAAATCTTTCAGTATACAACCGCCTAGCTTCTAATGCATTGCCATCAGCACGCCCATAAATGTAGTGCATGTCGGTCATCTCGGCATTCGTATAGCGATTCATGATAAGGAACTTCAACAAATTCGACACATACAAAATTATTAATCACGAGAGTCATTCAATATGTCATTCAATATGTCAGTGAATAAAACAGGACTGTGGTTTGGTAAAATATTTGTTTTTGCCCTTGAATAAAAACTTGTTTTTTTATTTTTTTTTCTGTAATAAATGGACATGCACTAAAATGTTTTTTTTTACTAAAAAACGGTAAGTCGTACGATAAAAAGTTAGGAGAGCTTTTTTCTTCATAATTGAACAATAAATAAAAGCATATTTGTATTTTCAGAGAAATCAGAGGCGTCCTATTTTTTCTTGAAAAATAGCCTGTGACGTGCCAATAAGCGCGCCACAGGTACGACTGAAACATTGTGTTGTATTGCAAAGTATGTGTCTCCCACAATTATTAATACGCCTAAAATTTCATTATGATATCTCAAGCCGCTTTGGAAAAATCAAGTTTTTACTGTTTTTTAAAATTAAACTTCAACACGCTGTAGATCGGTAACGAAGCGTATGCGGACCTATGTTTATAGGAACTTTTTGTATAAAATGACCTGGGCAATCACCCCCTTTAATATTGCCGCATCTTTTTTAAACACACTGTATATATAAGGTAAACTTAATAAGTCGGCGATTAAAGGTCTGGTTCATTACTTCATAGTATATATATTTAAAACAACCCTACATGTTTCGGCAATGATGCCTTTGTCAAGGGAATAAAAAATATAAATATAAATAGATTTATATTTTTTATTCCCTTAACAAAGGCATCATTGCCGAAACATGTAGGGTTGTTTTAAATATATATACTATGAAGTAATGAACCTGACCTTTAATCGCCGACTTATTAAGTTTACCTTATCATACCAAGGTCACGAAAATATTATATATTTATATATATATATATATATCGTAGATTTAATTAGTTGACGAATTAAGGTCTGGTTTTACTTAAAAATGCATATATTTAAATCAATCTTACATATTTCGGCAAGTAATGCCTTTAAATGCCTTAAAATATGTATATTTTAAATTCTTTGAGAAAGCTATCACTTGCCGAAACATGTAAGATATATATGCATTTTTAAGTAAAACCACGTCTTAAATCGCCAACTAATTAAATCTACCATATATATATATATATATATATATATATATATATATATATATATATAAATATATAATATTTTCGTGACCTTGGTATGATAAGGTAAACTTAATAAGTCGGCGATTAAAGGTCTGGTTCATTCTGATTTTACTTCAAAATGTATATATTTAAAACAATCCTACATGTTTCGGCAAATGATGCTTTTTCAAGGAATATAAAATATATATATATTATATTTTATATTCCTTGAAAAAGGCATCATTTGCCGAAACATGTAGGATTGTTTTAAATATATACATTTTGAAGTAAAACCCGATCTTAAACCGCCAACAAATTTAATTTACTATAACATACAAAGGTCACGAAATAATGATCTTTATATATATATATATATATATATATATATATATATATATATATGGTAAACCTAATCAGTAGGCGATTAAAGTCTGTATATTACTTCAAAATATATGTATTTAAAAAACTCTACATGTTTCGGCTGTGTACGCCTTTATCAAGAGAATACAAAATATGAATGACAGGATATAAATGTCAAGTATTAAGTTGCTATGGTTTAAATTATTCAAAGATACATTCTAGTAATAATAATAAATCATGCCTTAGTATTCCAAAAAATAGATAACAAGGTGTGAACATATGTGTTGTTCGCTGCTAGCAATTTGTGTCTCCTTCTGGGTATGAACTTGTGTGTTGGTTGCTGCTGGCAGCTTGCGTCTCTCTATGGGTGTGTGGTTTTGTGTGAGAGCGTAAGTGTAGGGTTTTGTATGTCGGTGCGTTCGTGTGTGTGTTTAGTGATCGGTCGCATGAATTTAGAGAGGTCGGATAACCAGCCGTTGCGTAGGGCCGCCAACCCTTTCCCGACAACTTCTTTACAATTCCGTGCAGTTTCGACGGTCTGACCCCCGCCCGAACGAGGCAAGGCGCAGACAGGCGAAGCGCACCCTGTACGGGGTTGCTCATCGCTAACCAAGGGAACACTCTTAGTGGCTACCTCGGTCGACGATGGTCACACTTGTGCCATCTTAACGTTTTCCGCCGAAGCGGGGGCATAGCACACACGTCGAACGTGTGTGTGCTGTTAACGGCAGCCTAGCCAGGTTGCCGCCCAGGACCGGTCCTAGTGGTGTGTGCATTGCGCGGCGCCTTGTTTGCGCCTGTCTGCGCCTTGCCTCGTTGGGGCGGGGGTCAGACCGTCGAAGTACTGCACGGAATTGTAAAGAAGTTGTCGGGAAAGGGTTGGCGGCCCTACGCAACGGCTGGTTATCCGACCTCTCTAAATTCATGCGACCGATTACTAAACACACGCATGAACGCACCGACATACAAAACCCTACACTTACGCTCTCACACAAAACCACACACCCATAGAGAGACGCAAGCTGCCAGCAGCAACCAACACACAAGTTCATACCCAGAAGGAGACACAAATTGCTAGCAGCGAACAACACATATGTTCACACCTTGTTATCTATTTTTTGGAATACTAAGGCATGATTTATTATTATTACTAGAATGTATCTTTGAATAATTTAAACCATAGCAACTTAATTACTTGACATTTATATCCTGTCATTCATATTTTGTATTCTCTTGATAAAGGCGTACACAGCCGAAACATGTAGAGTTTTTTAAATACATATATTTTGAAGTAATATACAGACCTTTAGTCGCCTACTGATTAGGTTTACCATATCATACCAAGGTCACGAAGTTATTATATATATATATATATATATATATATATATATATATATATGTATATAAAGTGTGTTCATTTGAAAAGTCAATCTAGGTTACTTTGAAATTTTGATAGAATAAGACGCATATATATTAGTATGCGCTTGTTGTTCCGTAAATGTAAATCCAAATGACATTTGATAATGTCAATCACATTTGTTATTTATTTGTATGTATGAAACTGTCAAAATATACGACTCCGTAGGTTAAGTAGTAAATTTTAATTTACGACATACTTCAAAATGTTCTCAGTAAATCACATGCTACTAGATTGACTTTTCAAATGAACACCGGTTATGTATATATATATATACGAGGGTATATCAGATATAAACGAGACTAATTTTTTAATGACTCGTACAAAAGGTTTTTGAATCGGCGAAGTAGGTGGCTATGTAGACAAAGCACTTAGGGTGGGGAGAGCAATGTCTGAAATTCCGTCGAGACTGTTCAGTAGTGCAGTGACCATGAGTGAGCAAGCAGTGCACGTTTCCGTGGAGCAGCGGATAGTTATTAAGTTTTTGACCAATGAGGGGGTGAATCCAACAGACATTTTGCGCAGATTGCACTCACAGTTCGGGGAGAACACCCTTTCACGGCCTCGCTTGTTTGCATGGCATAAACAATTTTCTGGAGGCCGGGAGAAAGTTGAAAACCAGAGCCACGTTCGACGCCCACGGACGAGCGTTACCGAAGCCAACATTGAGGCTTGATTTTCTTCATGATCGCCGCACAATTAATGCCCAATACTATTGCGACGTTTTGGATGCCGCAAAATTGTCTTTACGACGAAAAAGAAAGACGCAATCCGTTAAAAATGTCATTCTCCTTCACGACAACGCCAGACCACATTCGGCAAACATTACGAGGCAAAAAGTGGAACAATTCGGCTGGGAAATCTTGGAACATCCTGCTTACAGTCCAGACTTGTCACCCTGTGACTACCATTTGTTTGGACCTCTAAAAGAAGCTCTTAGAGGCCAGCGTTTCGACAGCGACCAAGCGGTAGAGACATTTGTGCTCCAGTGGCTGTGTGACCGGCCTAAAAGTTTTTACGATAAAGGGATTAAAAAGGTTCCAATCCGTTGGGAAAAATGTATTGCGCGGGCGGGAGATTATGTAGAAAAATAGTACATTTGTATTAACCTTGTTCAATAAAGCATTAATAGTTTAAAAAAATCAGTCTCGTTTATATCTGATATACCCTCGTATATGTAAGTGTTTAGATAATTTCTTAGCCGTTTATTAAATATAACAATTGATAAATTATTGGAGTTTCTGCTTTCAATAACTGACATTTGCTTTCACTAACTGACATCTGCTATCAAAACTGAAATCAGCTTTCAAAACTGACTTCTGCTTTCAACTTGACATCACATTCAATAACTGACATCTGATTCATTAACACTGTTACTTTACTATGCATTTTTAAATAGCTTGAACCTAGGTCTATTGTGGCTAAGTGGTAAAAGCGACAGTCCGGAAAACTGTAAACTTGGGTTCGAGTCCCAACACAGACAGTATTTTTCAATTAAAAATTTCGTATGATTTGCTTTGTAATTTGTAGACAGCAATGTATACATCCCCACTTAATTTGCAATTACATACATACTAATTTAATATTTGTAAATATTTCATATAAAAGCCGATAAACTCCAATAATTTATCAATTGTTATATATATATATATATATATATATATATATATATATATATATATATATACACATATATAGATATCCTTAAGTATTAATTTAATAAGAACATTTAAGATAACTGAAAATGTAAGATGACTGTTACATTATTAAAAGTTTATATTTTAGAAATTACTACTGCTATCAAATATTAGAGATACTGTACTTTATATTTATTTCATGTCTGGCCCTAATCGTGGTTTGTTATCCTGTTCACAGAAATATGTCCGCCATAATAGATTTCCCAGCGTACATATTCGGTGTTAATTAATTAGTGAAGCCATACGTTAATGAGGCGGAAGTTAATTAACAACATCGATATATAAGATTTGTTTCAACATACCACCGGATCGGTCAACATAAATTTTGGTACGGTAAATTTACATCATTACGCATGCAGAAATTGCACTGGACATAAACCGATTTGATGGTATGTTGGAACAAACCTATTGTAACAAAAGCATGACGTAACAGTTTACATACGTAATTTAAATTACTTGTTGAACATTTAATTATTAAAACTATCAGAAATTGTAGACAATATTTATTTATTGCATTTTATTGATTAAAATAAGTTTACAACTTTTAACATTAGTCCACCTCTATGGATCCTGATACAGTTAAACTAAAATTTGTCTATTGACCAACCATTAATTTTAACTTAAACACTTAATTGCTACAGTTCATCCGATAATGTTCTGAAATTCACAACTGGTACATCTAAAAGACACTAACACATACAATGTTCTGCCTTCATATATGGCTACATTAAATCTTTATTATCAAGCAGCTAAACAGGTTCTGCATTGACATGCTGATGAAGTTTAGTTTCGAGTTTAGCCACAAATCTCTTAGACCACTTGAAATGCCAAGACAAAATAAATGCCTTCTAACATGTAAATACGTAATATATGATGTAAGCGGTAATAAAATTTTTATTTTCCAATATAATTTTCATGTTTTTATTACGATTAATTAATAATTACTGTAGCCTTGCAAAAAAAATCTGATGTTTTTCCCTGGAAATCTAGCATTACGACTGTTAGCAACTTAACATCCATGAAAATGACGTTCTTAAAGATTTTCAGCTTATAGTATGAACTGGTGCATTCGAACACTTTTGACAATTCTCCTCTACGTTTTTCACGGATATTGTCTCTCAAATTATGCAACAAACTAATATAAAGTATAATATGTGCTGTGAATACTGCTATCGCAATTAAGCAGGATTCGAACCCACGGCTAAATTTTTTCAAGTAAAATATACGAATAATTAACATCGTAAAATGTAGAAAGCAATATTTATTTTCACATTACTTCGCAAAAATGCAATTAATTTGCAACAAATGTCGACTTCAGGCAACAAATATTAATATCTGTTTTCTTAATGTAACTTAAGGCTTCCCGATGTATTCGGAACCACCGTCCTTAATAGCTTAGTGGCAGAGCAGTGGTCTGGCAAATCATGAGCGTGGGTGCGAATCCTGCTTAAGGGCGAATTCTTTCAATTAAAAATTCGAATAATTAGCGTCGTAAAATGTTTAGAAAGCGATATTTACATTCACATTACTTCGCGAAAATGCAATTAATTTTCAATAATATGTGCTATTTACAGTTGCATTACTACAATTTTTCTCCTTCATTGAATTACTCTTGCCTTTATGGGAGGAAGTTCGTCTGGTCGCCGCCATTCCAATCCTTTCTTGGATGTAGAATAATAATACAGAATTGTTTCGTCTCCTGTGATATCGGACGCCAAAATCGGTTTTAAGTCGTCTCCATACATATTTAAAAACGGACACAACTATTCAACCAGACGCTGACATTGAGCAGCAGAAATAAGTTCTGATACCCATCTTGCACTAACCTTTATTTATGTCTAAATGGTCATATAGAAGGAAAACTTGCTTCAGAAATGCTAGACATTCCCAATAATTCCTTCCCTTTCAAACGGTGATCTTTTAGAACCAATTCCTGGATAAATGTGACGTTACCACTTCAATTGATTGACAGCTACAATCACCATCTTCAAGGAATTCTTGCCCCAAACGCAAACGTTTGTCCACTTTTTTAGCGTAGAATATGAAAGATATAAATCATCATAAACCTTGTCTAAAACTTTTTATAATTTTATTATGCATATTCACCTCATTTGTTAAAAATTTAATGAACGCACAGTATTGAATATATACCTTAATGCACTAGTGTGATGTCTTCTGGTCCTCATTACAGCTTCATCTCCGAAGCGGGCTCATTAGAGGTCGGTTTTATTGGTGTAATGAATAATACACTCGGAAACAATATAAAAACAACATTTAATAAATACTTAACAATAACATTACATGTTACGATGTTCACATGTAGAAGATTTATTAGCTTCGTTCTCTTTTGTCCTCAATATATATATATCATGTATTAACCTAACTTATTTAATTAAACGAGATTGCGAAATATTCAAGAATTATCTATGACGCAATTAATGACAACATGATTGTATCGTCAAAGAAGTAATATATTGTATGTGTAGAAATGAATGTCTTATTTTAGTCTTCCACCGGTTGGAAAAGAAAAACAAAGGGCTTCTTGCCGTTTCGTTTTTTTTTTTACCTGTTGTGCTTGAGTATCGCATATCGAAGTATAAAATTTTCAACCTGAGCTTTGGCTACTGATAAAGCTTCTTTGTTTGGGATGGGATAGGCTTTGCCGAATTTCGTACTTTCGCGCTGGAGTGTCAGAACGCATTTTTCTCCTCCAAAATTTTGCTTGTGTCTCTGGCAATCACTACACCGTCTCACGAATGATTCGATATCGTGTTTCAATTTAGGTCAAAAGTAAAACTTTTTAATATTCAACATTCTACTTAACGCTATGTTCACCAACTATGTCCTTTTCAGGAGACGCTACAGGTAAGCAAATCAACAAGACCCTTAAAATCCAAACTCTATAGTCTGCCTCGCGCCAAAAAATATGAAATCGTCAAACTATTATATTGAATATGTAGAAATGAATATCCTACTTTAGGTATTACACTAGTGACATTACCTGATTGAAGTTTGATCCCTATTGCTCGTAGAACTTTAGTATTTCTGGTGTAGATTTAGAACGAGTGTAACTATAACATAACATATTTTGAGTATATTTGAACGCATTTAAGCCTCTCGAGCCATAACTAATAAAAGAATGAACATGTGTCTAACTAACCGAATTGAATAAAAATATAAGCCAGTAAGAATTGAAAATAACGTATGGTCCCGAAGTTTTCGTAAAAATTTTAGATAATTTTTTCAAGACTGTTTTTCTTTATAAACTATATTTACAACGATTAACAACAAATACAACAATAAATATTTAATTTTCGATGATCATCAGTTTTCTTCTGACTTAACGTCTGGACAACAGCTGGATCAATTTATCGCATTTTTTTAAAAAATCAACGTCGTAATTGGGCTTTATTTGCAACTTTCCATACATTTTCTTACCTTTTCCGGCCAAAATTAACTAAAATTCCTCTATTGGCCGAACCTGAGGTACATTGAGAGGATTGTCTAATTTAGGGACAAAGTTCATGTTGTTTGCGTTATACCAGTCTCTAGTAATTCTAACCTAACAGCATGAACCGAGATGAGGCCAAAACATGATATAATTGCCATTATGTGTATTTAAAAACTGAGGCAGTTTAGAAAGTCATCTTTGAATGTAAAGTTGTGCAGTTACGGCTTCTTCTCAAACACTACCAACGCACTGCTGCGAGATAAATTCGGCCTCAGGAATGGCACATCACACTAAAATTTTGTACTCAAATTTGGATTTACCTTTGAATTTTACATTGTATTGTGTATTTTCAAGGGCTGGGCGATACCGACGTTTTCGGTATGTAGTATAACACGAAGTATAACACACAAGTATTGAATAGCACTATACATTCGGTTAACCGCACATCTTTTTTTTGTCGTTGACGCAAATTACATTATTTATACAGTTAAATTCATTTCTTCATTGGCATAGATAGAAGCGGGAGGAGTTTTTATAATTTGTTTTGTTTCTTAGTTTATATTTCATAAGATAAATAATGTACGGTGAGTTAGTTTCTTTTTTTCATTGTTACCTGTTAATTACATACTTCGTATTTTTTGTAATAGATCCTGTTTAATATCGTTTCATAGAACCTACTTCTCCCAATTATTTTGACATAAATATCCAGTGAATTTTGTTAAGTTTCAATAACTTACGCATACATTTTTGGTTTTCAATTATTTAGATCTGGAACACTGTTTAAGTTACTTTTTCAGATATACTCGTAATATGGAACAACGTCGAGAATGGCATCGTGAAACAATGGCGAGTTGGATTAAGAGTTAAACTGATTGTATGTCCATTGCCAGTGATTTCGAAATTTCTTGTAAAGTCTGTAAACTATCGTTAATAAATTCCAAGAAATCACACATAAGACGTTACTTAGCATCGCAAACACATATACAAAAATTAGACCGGTTGAAATTTGACAGTTTTAACGAAGAGCCCTGTGAAACTTTAGGTAAACTTACCAATCCCACCTTCAAAACATTTCTCTAAAAATGTACTGCTCGAAATGTTACCTTACTCAAATATTATGTTTCTAAGTGCTACAGGAAAGCAGAAGAACGCATTAGAAGGCCTCTTTCAAATCAGTACCTATGGATAAGTGTCGACGAAACTGTCGAAATATTAGGATGCTGTGTGATAAATGTTGTAGCTGATGTACTACATCCAACTATTTCATATAACGCATATGCAATAGCAACAAAAGTTATAAATAGAGTTGATGCGGAAACAGTAGCTAAAATCATTTAGCATTTTGCACCAAATGCTTCATTCGGGCGACAAGTACAAAGAAAAAGTACTGTTATTTGTTAATGACAGAGCTCCATATATGTGAAAAACAGGCAGACCATTAAAGGAAACATATCCTAAAATTCTGCATACACATGCTCTGCACAGAATCTGTGAATATATCAGAGACACCTTTTTCGGAAGTTGGTAGATTTGTATTCGTTTTTAAAAAAGTTTTCAGAAAAGCATCATTGAGAGTAGTTTTATGAAGAGAATTTTAATAGTTTACAAAATTTCGTTACATGTTTAAATGGCGATGCTTGAAGTATTTCTGAGTGCACGAAACTAATACAAATACCAAATTTAGAAAATCAGTTGTACTATCTTCAGGAACACTTTGGAAATTTGACAAAACTAATCACTTATTTTGAAAATCAAAATCTCAAATTAAATCATGGATTAACCACATTAGATGTGGCTATTAATAATTTGAAAAATATTCGAAATGACTTCTGATGTGGCCTTCGGCAAGAATTACATACAGTTTTTAATACAAATGTAGATTTAATAACATTGCGGCAATTGTGTATGGGGACAATGTCTCAAAATCTAACTGCTAACTACGCTAAAATAAAAGAATATTTCCAAGATGCACCCATAACCAGTTGCGATATAGAAATTCTGTCTACAAGGTTGTATTTCATTCAAAGAGAACAAATTTTACAGAAGAGAACCTTGAGAATGTATTGTTACGTGTTAAACTCCTTTACTCAATTAGAACTACAAAATTAAAAAACAAAAATGTATTTCGTATTCTATAGAACTCCACCATTTGTTTTCCAATTATATAAATAAAATTAAAAGCTCTTTAAAAATACAAATTTTTAATAGTACCCCGTGAGCGATGAGGTATCGGCCTCTCGTGTTGGGTCCCTACTTATAAGACATTTTGTTGAACCTAATCACAAAAACTAAACTGTAATAATTAAAACAAGTTAATTGTGATATATGACATACAGCGACAACTTAACCAAACGTCACTTAGTAGAACTAAAATTCATCTAAGATTTTTGCGAAAACTTTGGAACCAAACGTTAGTTAAATTAAACATTAAGAGTTTATAATGGCAAGAAACACAAAAATAGAATTTTTGTGACCACGTCATCAATATATATATATTAGCATATTTTTAAGGTTATGGTATGTACGTCTTATTTACTTTTAATTCAAATTTGTAAAGACTTTCTTATGATTCGCCTAGTGCATATTTTTCTTCGACAATTAATCTCTTTTATTATGAATTTACTTTTTAATCATTCTTGAAATTGTCTTACATTATTTATCTTGCCTTAGGGACTATTGACCGCTTATGTTTTCATCTCACCTCTTTAGAATCTAAACGGTAAACAGCGAAGTAATACCTCTAGGGAATAAGTAAACTCTCAAGACCGAGTTCTTCGTGATCCGGTTAAACTTTTAAACGACGTAAAAGCAATTCCAAAGGAAACAACGAAAATTAAATAAGTTGCTAAGATGTTTAAATTAAGATTTCTCTTGCTTAAATAAATGGTTTTATTTCAGTCTTGAAAAGTTGAGTACACATATAATTTAGTACATGGAAAAAATATTTCAGTTTAATTCTTCTTTTAAGTAAGAAGTTAAATAAACTTCTGAAAGTATTGAAATTGTCATGGATAAAGTATTACAAAGAGAACTGTTGTAGTTGTCGTTTATAAATTAAATACGTTATTCCCGCTTATCTAGCGTGAACGATTGCTTCGTATATTTATGCATTATTGCAAAGTCCGACAGACCCACCTGTGTGACATTTTGAACTGTACGATTTCAGTGGAAAGAATGTCAGGCAAAGATAGGAATAAATTCAAGTCGGCAAAATATATTATATAATAGTATTTCCTCAACCTTTAGGCAATATACTTTCCCTATACCTGAAACAAACGACTATTAAGAAGTCTGTTACCATTTGTATTTCTACAAAAAGCTAATTTTTGAACGTGTGTGTTCAAAATACTGCATTTTTTAATCTTACATAAGCTTTTAATTACATACATAAGCGATAGTTTAACTTATGTAAACTTTAACTTATGTAAACTAATAAAATGTATTACTAATACATTTTATTTTATTTTAAATTCAATAAGTATATGCAATTATTTCCGTGACCCTTTATAAATCGTTTAACATATGGTTTCGATAGTCTACATGCACTAGGAATACAACCCTAGATAGAAATGTAGGAGCAAATATTAGAAACATTTTAGAATTAGTAGCGTGAATGAAAAAGTATTATTTGCAGTGATAGGAAATAAAGGAGAAAAAGGAACGGTGAATTTAAAGACAAAATACTGCTGAAATTTTGCTTGTAGGCAGTGTAAGTTTCAGGGCTCCTCTCCGCTTAGGTAGGTGGGTAATGGTAGGTAACAATTAAACCTTATACTAAACTAAACACTAATATTTAATATCTCGGCATTAATCAATGTACGTAATTTATTAAAACAAAACTACCTAATTATACATAATGTAATACAATTTATTTAAAACTATTTATTCAAATAAATGAAATTACTTGACAAAAAAGTGTATAAGTCGTTAAATCAACGTTTGAACATATTTTTATACTCATAAAACCATTTTTCTACGAGATATTCTTGATAGCATCATTTGATGAAAGTAACCCGAGTGCCCAAGTTTTTATAACGTAATAAAGTTTTAAACCTACCTGGAACCTCATTCGAAGTATCAATAATAATAATTAGAGAACGGATACACTTACCACATGACGCAAAGCCCAGTGCAGTACTGGCGAAAAGTTGTATTTCTAAAATATTTAATTTTATTTATATAATTGGAAAACTAACGGGTGGTGCTCTATAAAATTACGAAATACATATTTATTTGTTGAAAAGTTGTATTTATAAAGTTTTTAATTTTATTTATATAACTGGAAAACATACGGGTGGTGATCTATCTATCTAAAATTACGAAATACATATTTATTAATTAATTTTATTTATATAATTGGAAAACAAACGGGTGGTGATCTATAAAATTACGAAATACATATGTATTTGTTGAAAAGTTGTATTTTTAAAGTTTTTAATTTTATTTCTATAATTGGAACATTTTTATTTGTTCATTTTGTCGTTAAAGTTGAGTAAAGGAGTATTAATATTGACTAGCAATAGTTTCTCAAGGTTTTCTTCTGTCAATTTTGTTCTCTTTGAATTAAGTACATCCATATAAATAGAAAACGTCCTTTCTACATCGCAACTGGTTATAGGTGCATACTGGAAATATTCTTTTATTTCTTCATATTTAGCCGTTAGATTTTGTGGAATTGTCTCCATACATAATTGCTGCAATGTAATTAAATCTGGATTTCTATTAAGAGTTGCTTCAAACTTTTGCCGAAGGCCACATCCGAAGTCACTTGGAATACTTTTCAAGTTATTAACAGCCACATCTAATGTGGTTAATCCATCATTTAATTTGAGATTTCAATTTTCAAAATAAGTGATTAGTTTTGGCAATTTTCCAAAGTGTTCGTGAAGAAAGTACAACTGATTTTTTTAATTTTGGATTTGTGTGAGCTCCTTGCACTCACCAATACTTCTAGCATCCTCCTTTAGCAGTGTTACGAAATGTTTTAGACTATCGAAATTCTCAGCATAATAACTAGTAGCTTCCAGCCATGTTCCCCATCTAGTTATTACTGGAGTGGGAGGCAGTGACAGAGATGGAAATTTTTCCCTGAAAAGAGCTACTCTCAATGGTGCTTTTCTGAAAACTTTTTTAAAAGCTGATACAAGTCTATCAACTTCCGAAAAAGTGTCTCTGATATATTCACAGATTCTGTGGAGAGCATGTACTACACAAGTAATATGCAGCATATTAGGATATGTTTTCTTCAATAGTCACCAACTCGTATACATGATGCCTGCACCCAAATAAAATATGTTCCCTTTTTACTGACTGTTCCAGTAGAGCACATGCACCGTTAAAGCGACCCGTGTTAGAAGCTGTGGTGTCACAGCACATAATTTGAACTATATCGAAGAGTTGCCAATCATTTATTGCATTTAGTACAGCTGCAGCCTGTTCTTTTCCACTTGCATGATCTAATTTAGGCACTGCGAATAGTTTCTCCTCATTTTCATATGTGATCACAATTGGAAGCCGCTCTTCTTTAACATTTTGTGCATTTATTGCAGGCAATAATTTCCCATCCCAATGAATAGTGACCATTTCAGGAACATTATTTTAAAATCTGTCTTAATTTGTTCGGCACGTTCTTTTCTCATCTGTGTTCTTATTCTTTACATGGAAGTTTTATTTATTATAAATTCGTTTACATTATGTCCAAGAGCTTCTAATGCTGCTTCCAATTAGATGGAGTCACGCATACTCAACTGACATCTATCGAGGGCAGCCACAAGTTTCGGAGAAAGAAAATTCTTTTTCCCCCTTTTTTGCAAAGGCAATAAATTTTCTTCCCTATGCTGTGGACTGTGATCTCGATGATTTTCAACTGAATTCATGGATGACGAATCCGATGAGAAACTAGAATTAGGTGATTTGGCTGTTGTTTCATTTTCCTTTAGCTGACTGTTTCTTTCTGTTAATAACCGCTATTTTTTTTTCTCTCTTCTCCTACTCCTACCAAAGAACCCGGTCTACCAGGTTCCCGCCGCCGTTGCAAAAAAGTTTTGTCTTCTTCGATATCCATTATCTCTAAGGTATCAACGTGCGCTATGTCGAAAAAATTGTCCAATGTATGCAAAAAGAAATTTTCTTTATCTTTGAGAACGTGAGTGGTCTTCTTCGAATTTTTTTGCAAATTTTTCCAAACTCCGTGTAATTTAATTAATTTTTCCACACTATTTTTGGATATTTTAGTGGGTATTCTAGCTTTTTACCAAAAAATCATACATTTCTTTATAGTTAGATTAGCACTTTCTTGCACTGTTAATTTTCCTTGGCGAATATTGTAAAATAAAACAGCAAGCACTTGTCGGTTTGAAGGAAGTTTCGTGCCCGTGATTCGGTGATTAACATTTCCAATGAAATACACATTATATTTATTACTGCTACGTAAGTCTTGCCACATTATTTTTTCTTTAAATTTATAACCACAAATTATTAACTTTATTACTCAAAATACAGATTTATTGTTTGCTCTCAGTTATTCTGTTGCACTGAGCTTTATGTAATGCCAAGTTTATTTTTTGTTTTGTGTCGTTTTCGGGGAAACCCCTTTCTTATTTATTCTTTTTCTTTTGTTTGACTGTTTAAATCATTTCTTGTTGCATGCAAAGTTTACAAACCAAAGAAAAACACAAATCCACAAATTTGGATAGTAGCTGTAGCTTTGGTGACGTTCTTATCGTTCTAAGTAATCGTAGTAATAATTTTATTTCTTCTCCGATGAAAAGAAGTAAAGCTCGTTTTTTCTAAATTCTTTTATTTATCATAAAAATAAACAAAACAAAAATTTTTAAGTCCAAATATAGGTCGATCATAGAAAAAATGCATATTTCGCATTTTAAGGCCCCGTCGCTTAGGGAAGGCGTGGTCATGAGGGCGTAAAATTTTACATGAGTTATTTTCTATTCCAATGGAAAAAAAATGATAGGGTATCGTTTCAACATTTCAAAAAATTTTGAAATAAGGGACACTCTATATATATACATATCTGTATATATACATATTTCGTCGAATGTTTCCTTGGTCGTTTGTTGAAGCGTTGTTCTTCGAAATATTTCGCCGCGTTTGGATGATTTGTTGCTGAGAAGGAAAACTTTCTACCTGAAGTTTCGGTGACATCACTTTCACATTTTTCTTGAGGATTTTCTCGTTGGAATGGTCTCTTGATGGTCATATAAATGACATTAATATACTTTCATTTATATTTTAAATTTCTTTGAAAAAGCCATTTTGTGCCAAAACATGTAAGATTATTTTAAATATATTCATATTAAATTAAAACAGAACCTCAATCGCCGACTAATTGAATCTACAAAACGCTGATGGGGTTAGCAATAATAATATAATAATGATATATTGATATAAATGATATTAATAAATTAATATTAATAAGTTTTGGGCCCTTAATGATTTTCAAATTTATCTATTTCTATCATCAGCTTGGTCAATGAAGCGATCGATAATGTAATTCACAGATGTCGTGCAGAGCACGAGGTTTTATAAGAATTATCTAAATATATGTATCTCAGGATTACAGTCGGTAAATGCACACAAATCTAGCTGTAATAGTGACTTAATAGATTATTATAAATATTGACATCAATCAGCATGAGTAAAAGAATAACATAATTATATTTTATAATCAAAAATTATTTATTCAGTTATCGAAATCTATATAATTATAGGTATCTGTTCAGTTACCACTATTTGTTGGCGAAGTATAAAACTACTCTTACTTAATGACTAAATCGATCAACTTAAAATGTGTAAACAATTCAAGTAAGTGGCTTTTAATTAAATATTTTCTAGATCTAAGCTGTGTGTATACGATTTTTATATATCAGTTTATATCAAGATTTTAATTAACTTGTGACCGTTAAATATTTTGGATAAGCTAAAATTTATGTTTAAATTACAAAGACCTGTGGTTGTAGTTGTTTTCTGGATGGGAGAATGGTAGCGTCAGTCTTGGAAGCGGTGTACAGCCAGAAAAAACATAGGGTTCATGTTATTTTCCAAATTGTTTATGTAGGACAAGGAAATTCCAAGTTTCAAATTATATTTAATATTTATAGCACTTTCGATAAGTTTTCCAGGTAAGTTTCGATTTGTTTCTTCATAAAATTTCGGTCACTAGGGAGAGTGTCCCTTAATGATGCTTTGCTTGATAACTGGTAAAATAGAACTTTTGGATCGGGTTTTATATGTTCAAATGATGATAATAATTACTAGACACTTTAATAAATAACAATTTTCTCGATATTACTGAGTTTAACTTGATTTTATTGAAAATATTAAGAGTACATAAAATTAGGATGCGGACGTTATCAAATTTGGAAAAAGATGCTCTTAGTCCGTTGTTTTATTTCAAAGCCATTTACTATACAAATTATCTTGATTTTTGTCTTGAAATAAATTATTTTAAAACAGAATTTTTAATATAAAAATAATTCAACTGATTTATAAAATTATTTTAAGAATTTACAAATGTTTATGAATATAATTTTAACAGCTGATTATCTGAGCTGCGCATATTTCACATGTATTATTTCGCGCTCTTTTTCTGTTTAAATGATGTGCGTATCTAAACTAATGTCTATACATTTTTTAATATTAATACATTAATTACCATTTTATTCGCGTTAATTAATTTAATGAGTGGGAGATAAATGAAAAATAAATTTTAATTAAATATAATTATGTGCAAAGTACCAAATATTGTCGGGATATTAATTTAATTAATATTAGATATTAATTTTCGCGTGTTTACGTCCATATACAGTTGTGTTCCCATTTATCTTTCCCTTTATGTTTAACTAATTTCTATCTTTCTCATTCCTAGAAACCGTCTGTACATGGGTATCTAGATAACAATATATATATATATATAACAATATATATATATATATAAATGTATATATATATATATATATATATATATATGTATATATATATATATATAAATAAATTGAAGTTGTCTCAGAATTAAAATACCATATTTCTTCATCAGACAGACCCTAGCTTGAAAATAAAAAACAAAAGGGTCGCATAAAGGTATGCTCGGTAGGAATGTTAGCTACAAAAAGAGATTTTATTTAATTTTCCTATTATATTCCTTAAATATTTCTCGGTTATATCAATTATGTTTTTATAAGTATCTTACAATAATAAAAGAGCAACTAAGTCTATAACTATAAAATGTATTTTAATTGATAATGTTAGAGAAATTCTTAGAAAATGAAATAAGTCTCGTAATTTCTGACACGTATTCCTTTACTTTAATATACTATAGTAATGAATGTAGTAATGAAACACAAATTATTCCCGGTAACAATAACATAAACCTACTCATTACAATAACAATACAATTTGAAAGAATATATGAATTAGATGTCTGTAAGTAAGTACATGTACGAGTATGTAAAGTATTACGATTTTTTAAAATAACTACTTTAAAGTATTTACGTAAAATATTTCCGTTTTATGTCTTACACTCCATGTTTCTTTCTCACTTTCAGTTTCTTTATTTCTTCTGCATGTTTGCAATAATCTATAGTTTTCTTAATATCGTTCTATAATACTCGTTCGCTGAACAAGTATTATAATTAGAGGGTTATTATGTGATTGCTATAATTACATTTCAAATATTACAATAACATATAACAAACATAAATATATAACAAAATAGTGCGGCTACACGTATTAAATTAATTAAATTGGAAATGCTTCCCATAACTATAGGTAAGTTCTTATACAGGGATGGGCAAATGTGTGGAACCATGTAAATATCCGTTAAATTAAAAAAAGATATTGTAATAAAATTTTAGACTCGTAAATTAAGCATGAAGTGCCATCATTTAAATATTTTTTAAATTATACGCTATCATTCTTTAAATTAAACACCCTATATTCTTTTACATTTTGGAATTTTCCTCGATAATACCTACGAGTTCAACAAACACATGGGGCCCAAAATATTTTTTATTTGTTAATTGGTAAGGAAAAGAAATGAACTGGTCATACAAAGTTAAATTTAATTTATGAGATTTTGAAAATGGGCGCCACCTACTTCCTGATAGTAAGCCAACCTGTTTGTAAATTCTCTTGTAACCCTGGCTATGATGTCTGGTGAAATGCTTCGTATCTCTTCACCAATTATTTCAACCAAACCTTGCAAATTTCTAAGTCGGATTTTTTTTTGTTTTAGATAGCCCACAGGAAGTAATAGAGTCGATTGAGATCGGGAGAACGTGCCATTCAACTTCGCCTCTTCTTCCAATCCATCCGTGAACAAAAGTTCGATCTAATCGATCTCGAGCGATAACTGCATAGTTAGAGGGCGCCCCATCCTGCCGAAACAAGATGTTTTGTGGAAGTAGCCCATCCTCCTCCAGCGAATTATCTGGTTACTTAAAATTTCGAAATATCTTTTATTACTTCGAATTTCTTCTTTAAAAAATGCCCTATTATTCTATTCTACAAATACAAACCCAAACATTAAGCTATCTGGAGTGTATTCGCCTTTTGTATACATTTGTATTGGTGAGGTATTACCTACTCAAGTATGTTTCAAATTATTTTTTTTAAATAAATAAATTCATAAAAATTAAAGCATAACTGTAATACATTGTAATACTAATTGTAATACTGTTACTTCATGTATCAGAGCAGTACTATATACGATATAAACATTATATGCGATTAAATCTGGTACCAACGAGTTAAGCAACGAAATGCTTATTAAAATTTTTTGATTCCAGATAGCTGTTTTATTAGAAAGTCGATTTGAAACTCTATATTTCATTAATTACCGTACTTATTTAGCGTTAATCTTGATAAGTGTTATTAAAGTAATTTCAAGTGACAAAGAAATTTGTTTGCGTAAGAGTTGTAATGTTTTAATGATACATTGACTTTCACAAGAGGAAAACGAAAAAATTATAAATTGGTGAAAACTGAAAGTTATTACTGATATTAAAATTTAAGAAAATTAAATCTGGAAACTATTAATAAAAAGCTTTTATTTTGAGCTCAATTATGAATTATTTATTAATAGTTTCGAATAATAATCATTACAATTATGGAAATAAAACTAATAGTTACGTACTAAAGTAAGTTACCCACAAAAGTTTGTAACTTCTTTTGTCAGTATGTATCTATGGAAGCCATTATATTGGTGAAATAATTGTCATATTACGATTATATAGCAACAAAGTAAAGGTCTAACTATTAGACGTAGGTGTAAGTTTCTGCGGTCGTTTTCTAAATGAAGATATCGGCTCCCGGGGTGGAACCGCGTCGAGCTAGGCGCAATAGCCAACGTTTCGTCCACTGTTACAAGGGACATTTTCAGTGCTGTACGAAGATGTTCGTCCATTCGCAGTAGCTTGAAGAATTTTTCTCAATATAATTCGATGTGAGTCGCTTTGATATTATGTTGTTAGAAAGTGTTACTTTTTTAAATTTTTTTGCTTCTTTTACGACTATTGAAACCCTGACCATATCAATTGCAGCAGGTAATATGCGGTTTTAGGCAATTATATGGGGTTTGAACATCTTAGTTGCTCTTTGTGCTACGAGATAAGATGCTTCAAGTACACTTTTATCAGTATGGCTTGACTTATTTCTCAAGGTATGTAATTTTCTTTCGAAAATTTCCAAAGGTTTATTTTTGTAAGCGGGATGTTTAGTTTCCAAGTGTCGAACTAATTTTGATGGCTTTATGCTTTCATCGGAGAGAACTTGAAAGCAAACAACGCACTGAGGAATCCATCCAATCAGGAAAAACCATAATTTAAATAATTCACCAATTCATGTTGTAAAATTTATACGAGATTCATGATATGAAGGTTATATTACCTCATGTAATTGTCAAAACTTGCTTATAAAATTATAATAAAACATTACAATGTTGAACTAATATTTTACTTAAGGTAAATTAAATGATCCTTAATTTAAATAATTAATGTAGTGAAAAATCATTTTGACTTTTATCAGGATAAAATAAAACAAATTTTAATGAATTTCACTTTTTAATTAACACTGTAACGATCGTTTCGCTCCAACCTGAGCTTCATCAAACATATAACTAACTTATTTACAATGTTTTATTTTAAAATAAAACATGTGTTTGTTACCGTATACTTGTGTTAAAAAATTTGTAAATAAGTTAGTTATATGTCTGATGAAGCTCAGGTTGGAGCGAAATGATCGTTACAGTGTTAATTAAAAAGTGAAATTCATTAAAATTTCTTTTATTTTATCCTGATAATAGTTATAATGGAATTTCATCAAGTAAAGGCTGAAACAATTATACATTTTGACTTTATTCTATATTTGTATATAACCACCAATTAATTTTCTAATCAAGTTTTTGTCATTGTACAGCCAACCGATTAACTGGACGTAGATTGCTCATTTCGTTGTTTCACAAATTAATCAATTTCGAATAGGAAATTTGAAAAAAAATAATTTTCAGGGTTGACTGCACACGAAAATATCCTGGAGACAGATATGACTTTCCACTTTTACAGGATATTTTTCACGATAACACTGATAACGTTTGCGCAATGTTGTAAAACTTATACGAGATTCATGATATGAAGGTTATATTACCTCACGTAATTGTCAAAACTTGCTTATAAAATTATAATAAAACATTACAATATTAAAAGATTGAACTAATATTTTACTTAAGGTAAATTAAATGATCCTTAATTTAAATAATTAATGTAGTGAAAAATCATTTTGACTTTATTCTATTATTTGTATATAACTACCAATTCAAATATTTCTTTAATTAATGTACATTGTAAAGCGATAAATAAAAGTGGGAAACGTAAAAGATAAGACAACTACATAAGATAAAAATGCATATAGTAAAATAAAAATTGATTATCAAGATATTATCAATCCGATACAATACTGTCTTCTTCCATATCACTGTCGGCATTAACATGGATAATAAATTCCCCAGGATCTTCACGATCTTTAACAACTTCCCTATTCTACTATTTCTGTATCTTTTCTTCAGTATGTTTTATAGTATTTTTATAAATTTCCGGTGTAGTCGTTTGCAAAGCATATTGCTATATCAACTTTGAATTTTCTAAGGATCGACCGGTTTCTCCATCATGTGTAATAATTTTTTGTGATAATCCATACGTGTTCTGCAAATATGCCAAAATTGCATTGTAATGCTATAAATTTTTTTACGAAACTTACTCTTTCTGTACATGTCATAAACAGCATTTCGGATCGCACACTCGGTAAAATTGTCGATACCAACAGCAAGTTTTTTTCTCGTCACGCTTTCGTTTTGGACTTATAATACTGATTGCTTTTTCATAATGTGCAACTTAGCTAAACGGCAAAGTAAGGTATTATAAATTTATGTTTGTAATAACATATGTCAATAATTGTGGTTATGCTTACCAGTTGTTATTTTAGAAGCAAAGACTGTTATAATATAAATATGTTAACAATGTTAAATGGTAAGTACTATATGAATCTCACTACAAAATATTATTTACGTTAAATTAATCAAAATAGGTATACTTTCAAAGCAAAATCAAGATATATTAAGTAAATTTTGAATCGATAATAAAGAGTAATTTGTTATGCTTTAACAAAAGATAATAAATGAACCTGTGATTTGTAGAAAAAGGCAGTAATATGTCGGACTGGGCTGGACTACGGCAAATCAGGATATTCGGCCAAAACAGGATCGGAAAAGATATTCTTGGATGGTTCCGGTATTTCTGTGTATGGTTCAATGTGGAATAGGGTACAATAGAATAATGCAGGTACGTAAAAGCTTATTTCGTTCAGTAGCTTCGATGTTCGGCGTCCCACACCAAAAGATGCTATCGTAATTTTCTTGCCGGTGGCTGATTTTATTCGTGTAAAAATTGTGTTAAACTTTGCGTTAGTATAATGGCCACCTTTTATATATATTTTTGAATCTGTATCACTGATATTTCTATATTTAAAAAATTTAAAAAACGGAGAACTATATTTTTGATGCAACGCTATGCAAATTCTTATACTGACGCTAACCTTCATTTATTTTTTACCAAAACCTTATTAGAAAGGAAAAATTATCTTGATTTATACTTTTTACAACCAGTTATATTAATTAAATTATAAATGTAATAATGAGTTTGATGGAAAGGTAAAATTAATACATGAATTTACATGTATATATGACTTGCTTTTAAATGTTAGGTTGAGAGAAGTCGGTCGCCCTTTCATGAAACGAAGCGACCGATACATCAAAATGACGTAGAATTACATGAAAAGCACGGATATGATATTTTGGAAGACGTGCTGTTGCACACTTCGCCAATAAAGCCAATCATTCCTCGCAAATCGATACCTTGATAAGAGAGAAGTCGGTCGCGCTTTCATGCATCGAAGCGACCGATACATCAAAATGACGTAGAATTACATGAAAAGCACGGATATGATATTTTGGAAAACGTGCTGTGCACACTTCGCCAATAAAGCCAATCATTCCTCCCAAATCGATCCCGTGATAAGAGAGAAGTCGGTCGCGTTTTCACGCAACGAAGCGACAGATCCATTACAATAACGTAGAATTACATGAAAAGCAAGAATATGGTATTTTGGAAGACGTGCTGTTGCACACTTCGCCAATAAAGCCAAACATTCCTCGCAAATCGATCCCGTGATAAGAGAGAAGTCGGTCGCGCTTTCACGCAACGAAGCGACCGATGCATCAAAATGACGTAGAATTGCATGATAAGAACAGCTATGATATTTTGGAAGACGTGCTGTTGCACACTTCGTCAATAAAGCCAATCATTCCTCGAAAATCGATCCCGTGATATGAGAGAAGTCGGTCGCACTTTCACGCAACGAAGCGACCGATACATCAAAATGACTTAGAATTACATGAAAAGAACGGCTATGATATTTTGGAAGACGTGCTTTGCACACTTCGCCAATACAGTCAATCATTCCTCGCAAATCGATCCCGTAATAAGAGAGAAGTCGGTCGCGCTTTCACGCAACGAGGTGACCGATACATTAAAGTGACGTAGAATTACATGAAAAGAACGGCTATGATATTTTGGAAGACGTGCTTTGCACACTTCGCCAATACAGCCAAGTTATAAGTTTGAATAGAAATGTAACCTGTTCGCGGTTTTTCTGTTTGAAAAGTGGGCGTGTTCAATTAGTATGGATATAAAATTCAAATGTAAATAAATTAAATATATTTTTTAATTTTGCGTACTTGACTTGAATATACAAAAAGCCTGTGTTTATGTATGACAATACGTTATGCACGTATAAAGCATTGTTACAATATGAAACAGACATGTAAATAATTTACATATCTGTAACTGTACACATGGACAATACACCTCGTATTTTCAGCATTTACTTCTGCTTAATAGGTCGAAAATGTCGCCTTCCGACATAGTCTCTTTCGTTCCGTAAGATGTCACTTATTAAATAGTGTCACCTTATAGGACGAAACTTGCTTTATCTTTGTTGGGTGATTTCAGTAAAATGTAAATACAGATACAAATCATTTGTTTAATTGATTTGTATCAATTTGTATACATTGCTTCACTAGCTTGACTGATGACGCCTAGATTGCAGAAACATATGTATTAAGCAGAAGTAAATGCTGAAAATACGAGGTGTATTATCCATGTGTACAGTTACAGATATGTAAATTATTTACATGTCTGTTTCATATTGGAACAATGCTTTATACGTGCATACCGTATTGTCATACATAAATACACGCTTTTTGTATATTTACCGCCATCTAGCACGTAGTTAATGGACTACACCGACATACGTATTTTTTGTTCCTGTAATAGCATAGCTATTCGAACGAAAGGTCGCCTTCCGATATAGTCTCTTTCGTTCCGTAAGATGTCACTTATTAAATAGTGTCACCTTATAGGACGAAACTTGCTTTATCTTTATTGGGTGATTTCAGTAAAATGTAAATACAGATACAAATCATTTGTTTAATTGATTTGTATCAATTTGTATACATTGCTTCACTAGTTTGACTGATGACGCCTAGATGGCAGAAACATATGTATTAAGCAGAATTAAATGCTGAAAATACGAGGTGTATTGTCCATGTGTACAGTTACAGATATGTAAATTATTTACATGTCTATTTCATATTGTTGACTTGAATGACAAAAATTAAATTAAAAATATAAAAAGTAAATTTTGAAAGAAATATAAATTAATCTGAAATATACAAAGTTGTGATATTAATTTATTAACATTTTGACACTAATTTTACAAGTTGTGTCCACCAAATGCAGTTATTCAATAGGGTGTTTCCATTATATTAATTTCTACCTTCTTAGTTACAGTTAGCTGGAATAACCTAGCTGCACGTATCACAACAATATATATATATATATATATATATATATATATATATATATATATATATATATATATATATATATTGCAAATGAGAATTAATGACTATTAAATCTTATTTTTACATGCAAAATAGAAGCACCAGACGCACGCTTCGCATTCGAAATTTAACTGAAGTTGTGCAGTCGCAAGCGCCTCTTTTATACTGGTGACAGCAGGACTTGTTGAAACGTATCTATATGCATGTTCGCACATGTAAGTATTATTGAAGGACACCAAATTACAAAGAGCACGTACACATCAAGTTTGGACTTATAAATTGCTTATGTGTAGACACATCATACATGCATGTTCGTACCCATCGCTATAAACGCAGCGGCATGAAATAATAGGAATAGTCGTATTACATTTTTTGTACTGTCGGTATTTTCTTAATGCATAAAATTAGTGCAATTTGATTACATAAAATTAAATAATTTTTTATTACAGTCAAAATTAAATTAGTAAGGCCTACTGTTATTATCCCCTTGCGAGTGGGAGAGGTCGCGCAAGTATTTTGGAAAAAGGATATACTCTTTTTACATAATTGAATTCAGAAAAAAAATATTTTTACAACTATGACAAATTCATGTACTGTTGTCGTTTAAAAGAAATATATAGCAAGCCTTAGATTTCAAGTATGCGATAAGAAAAAAATATAGCCAAAAAGATCCTTATATTTCCTTATATCAGTATACAAAATTTCATTTAGATATTTTCAACCTTTCTCAAGATCCATTCACAATAGCGTCCCTGTATATTAACTTTTAGTGTAACAAACAGGAATAAGAACGGAATGAAAAATATAAACGAGACCCAATTCCTTGTCATTTTAAGAAAATTCCATATTAAAATATATGTAGCACATATTGATATATCTTAGGTATATGTATGTATATGCAGACTCTTCATGAAAACACTTGAATGAAAAATAATGCGTCAGATATATTCAGAATAAAATTAAGAACATAAGTTGAAAATATGTACGAAGGAGAATATAGGAAAATTACGAATTTAAATAGTATTTCTAGCTGGCTTGAATTTTCTAGTAAGTCGTTTTTTTTTACATATGGTTAAGAGACGTTATAAAAGATGGGGAAAGCAAGTGGCTGTACTCTAATGAGTGTTCTGTAAAAGCGAGTACGTACACATATCTCATTTTTTGGATGTAAGAAATAGATAAATCCATATTTCTTTTTTACTTCCGATTGGTGTTCTCGCTATGTATTGTGATGTTTGTATTTATGAATATAAACACATATGATAATAGCAATAAAATCATTGTTTCGTCAGAAAACGAAATATCTTAAATTGTATATATTTTAGATATTAGTAAATTTAGTATAACAGAATTAAAGAATACATTTCCAATTTTAATAAAATTTAACGTTCATTTTCAAGTGTAAACCACTGTATAACGTATTTTTATTAACATATTCAAAATTGTAATATTATCCTTAGATTCAAAGAATTTACATTTACTAATCTGTTTATTACCTGCTTTATACATTTAGACTGTTTCTTTATTGCCTAGGGTAATTAGTGAGCAATTTCAATAGACCCTTCAATACTTGCTATTGTTAATTATATTATATATATATATATATATATATATATATATATATATATATATATATATGTACTTCATGTGTATGAGAATTAATAATTATTAAATCTCATTTTACATGCGATTGTCGCTATAATTTGTTGCATTTAATTCTACAATTCGGCAAATCACTTTTGCCCTAGATTGTAGACGCAACAAGCCGCGACATCAACTGTACAAGTTGTCAGTACAAATGAAAAATTTTGTGAAAAACTTATCTGCGCGGAATGTGCATATATCGATATTTCACTGTTTTTTACAGATCATCAGTGCACCTTACCGAAGACAGACATGATATTCACTTCTATACTACGTGTATATATACGAACTGTAATGAACTTCATGTGTATGAGAATTAATAATTATTAAATCTCATTTTACATGCGATTGTCGCTATAATTTGTTGCATTTAATTCTACAATTCGGCAAATCACTTTTGCCCTAGATTGTAGACGCAACAAGCCGCGACATCAACTGTACAAGTTGTCAGTACAAATGAAAAATTTTGTGAAAAACTTATCTGCGCGGAATGTGCATATATCGATATTTCACTGTTTTTTACAGATCATCAGTGCACCTTACCGAAGACAGACATGATATTCACTTCTATACTACGTGTATATATACGAACTGTAATGAACTTCATGTGTATGAGAATTAATAATTATTAAATCTCATTTTACATGCGATTGTCGCTATAATTTGTTGCATTTAATTCTACAATTCGGCAAATCACTTTTGCCCTAGATTGTAGACGCAACAAGCCGCGACATCAACTGTACAAGTTGTCAGTACAAATGAAAAATTTTGTGAAAAACTTATCTGCGCGGAATGTGCATATATCGATATTTCACTGTTTTTTACAGATCATCAGTGCACCTTACCGAAGACAGACATGATATTCACTTCTATACTACATGTATATATACGAACTGTAATGAACTTCATATGTATGAGAATTAATAATTATTAAATCGCAACAAATTATAGCGACAATCGCATGTAAAATGAGATTTAATAATTATTAATTCTCATACACATGAAGTTCATTACAGTTCGTATATATACACGTAGTATAGAAGTGAATATCATGTCTGTCTTCGGTAAGGTGCACTGATGATCTGTAAAAAACAGTGAAATATCGATATATGCACATTCCGCGCAGATAAGTTTTTCACAAAATTTTTCATTTGTACTGACAACTTGTACAGTTGATGTCGCGGCTTGTTGCGTCTACAATCTAGGGCAAAAGTGATTTGCCGAATTGTAGAATTAAATGCAACAAATTATAGCGACAATCGCATGTAAAATGAGATTTAATAATTATTAATTCTCATACACATGAAGTTCATTACAGTTCGTATATATACACGTAGTATAGAAGTGAATATCATGTCTGTCTTCGGTAAGGTGCACTGATGATCTGTAAAAAACAGTGAAATATCGATATATGCACATTCCGCGCAGATAAGTTTTTCACAAAATTTTTCATATATATATATATATATATATATATGTAATAGGCTCAAGATATCCAAATATGCATGTATCATAAAAATCTATTATTGATGAACCGATCAGATAAAAATACATTAAGAAGATTTATGACGCCCTATTAATACGTAATTAGGGATTCTATTTTATTATTATATTTATTTATCAGTAAGATCTTAAGACTATCGGAAGCATTAGGTATTATTTGCATGTAGATACAATTTTTAAGAAGTAATAATGTAGGTAAATTCCACAACAATGACGTAAAACAGATACACATATTTTAGTTATGTAAAGGTAGGGGTAGTGATATATTTTATATATACTTGTATACATTAATATATTCTACATGCATTCTACAACAATCATTTTATATACAACGGACATACAATATACAACAATCAAACAGTAAAGAATTAATTTTAAGTTAACATTTTGTGTCACCAACCAAAAGAATTAACCAGCTTATACGTAAGTTACGCCCCGTGAGCAGTGGGACAAATATAAAATTATACATGGTCCTTCTAACCAGGAGGACTTAAACAATAATACTGATAAATAAACTGCGCCAAATAACTTAGGGATAGAGTGTAAAATGGCACAAATACGACCGTTGCCTAGTTACGAGTTGTATCAAGTATCAAGTTGATGACATTCGAGAACCCCAAATTTAGTTTAATTTTTCTGTTTAAGGTTAGTTGTCAATGTGGTTGTTTATTTCTTGACAGTTTTGTTAAGTTTCAAGTTGATTACATTTGACCACCCCAAATTTAGTTTGATTTTTCTGTTTTTTTTAAGGTTGGTTTTCAAGTATGCCTAGCCGAAAATTAATAGCTGCCGAAGCGAACAGAGCCATAGGAATACTGCTAACTAGTGATATACAGCTTACTGTAGCAGGGCACTTTGGGGTAATACAAGGTGTTATATCTCGCATTTGGAATAGATTTATTGAAACTGGTTCTGTGTCAGAAGGACGGAGAACGGGTGGACCTCGAAAAACAACACCAATGCAAGACCGTTAGACTATCTGCAAGAGGACATCCTCACGAAACTTGCAGAATACTGCAAGGGAGGTTTCAAGCAGCAACCGACGTTTGCGTTTCTAGAGAAACTATCAGGCGACGTCTATACGAAGCTAACATTTGTATCTAGGCGCATTCCTTTGACTGGCGATTGGGGTGGGCAAGAGAACATGTTAATTTGAATCAACAATGACTCACTATACTTTTCACAGATAAATCCAGATATACCCAATTTTCAGATAATCGAAGAGTTTCCACGTGGACTCAGCCAGGAATTTCTAGAAATCTTGGCTTTGTTCAATAAGTTCATCCTTTTCGAGGAGGCTCTTTAACAGTTTGTGCTGGAATATGTTTTAATGGGCGTATAGATCTCTACCTTTGGCATGGGAACATGAATGAATTGCAATACAGCGACAACATTATTAATAACGTTATACCGATATTCAAGGTGAAAACTTTCGTTTCCTTGACGATAGTGTTAGACTTCACCGCGTGGCTATAGTCCTAGATGCCATTGAGGATGCCATTCAATTGAACATGTATCGGATATGCTTCAAAGAAGATTAGATCAGTTACAACCCGCTCCAGAAGCTTTAGATGACTTAAGACGCATCTTACCACAGTTATGGAATGATCTGAAGCAAAATATCTTTAACACGCTGATAGACAGAATACAGCGTAGATGTCAAGTTGTAATTGATGCTCGTGGTGGTTAAACGTTCTATTGAAGGTGGCGGGTTTTCCAGTTATAAAATTTTGTTTCTGTTACTTGTTATCAATTCTATTAAAAATCCTTGTACATTTGGTTAATTGATGTAACTTTCCCGTTGTTTTTGCTTCGAACAATATAAAACTAAAATCCAAACAAGTTACTGCTTCATGTAATTGCCCATTTTTTTTTACTGCAAATATTTCTAACACATGTGGTGCAATTTATTATTGAACATATAGTAAACTAATTTGTCACCAAGAAATATAGACACTACCACAGTAAAGGTATTCCATTGTCTAAGAAACATTGCATTCACTAAGGTAAGAACTACTGTTCTTATATTCTTCTGGATACTACAGCAAGTCAAATTCAGTTCACTACGAAGACTTGTTGGTGTTAACTGCATATATTATTCTAATTTGTAGAGTCATAGTTTTTTTGTTTAATTACTAAATTTAGAGTCAATCAATAACCGTTAATTTAGTTTGCTCAGGGTAATTGAAATTTTATTATTTACTAAGGTCATGTCATTTTTTTTTATTCGATTAGTTGTTGATAATGTAAAAAACTTTTCTAAATTTTAAATATTCATTATCATCACTATCTTTGTAATTTTCTTTATTACGATTGAAAATTGTAGATCCTTTTTTTCATAATATTAATATTCTAACTAGTATACTGAATATACAAGAATCTCGATGTGGCATTTATCGAAAGATCCTTAGATAAATTACAAACCAATTTATTATCTAGACTAAACATACCATTTACTTACTTATGGCTTAATGATTCATAGACTGACATTTTATTGCTTTTGTTGCATAACTTTTGTTTGCCTGATTTGATCAGTATAATTTTAATTCAATTTAATTTCAGTATTTAATTGCTTGGCAATGCAAATTACATATGCATTATTTTTTTTTATAATACTGTACTGGGTGAGTCACTAACTCAGTATTACTTTATATTTATATTTCAATTTATTTATATAGAATTTGTATTCTTTAAAGAAGTTGGTCGTTGATATTTGTTTTACTTTTTAATTCGTTATTACTTCTGACTTGTGAGCCTTATGAAGATTTTGCATATTCTATTTTATTGATTTATCTACTACATTGTTGTTGACCATAATTGCTCATTGATTATCTTGTGGTTGTGAATAAATTAATTTTCGTTGTTGTTACAATACTTGGTGTTTTATTCTTGTGGTAACAATTTTCCACAAATTTACCTGCAATTTAGTTAGCTTATTTTCGGCGGTGTCTGTGTTCTCTGTACCAACTTGAGAGTATAAAGACGGTGGCGCCTATTATGAAAAAGAACCTCCCCTAGTTCGCCTCTCAACTAAACTAGTCTCTCAGTCGAAGATCTCCGGGGTAATCGTGTTGTTGGGGTAAGTTGGTAAATCAAGTAGATATTACGTTGTGTAAGTAGGCACAGAACTAGTGCTTGAGAAAGCGCTTAACAATATTGAAAGTATAAACAACAAATGTACTTAATTTGGTATCTTGTGATATTATTTCTTTGAGTTTACATTAGATACTAGACCAAGTTACAGAGAACCTAAAAGCAAAAGTCTGAGACCTACATTTATTCAAAGAGTCGAAAGAGATATATGCGTAAAAACTTAAAAAAGGTAAATAACCCCTTACCACAATTATTAATCGTATTCTAAATACGTATTTAGGATACGATTAATAATTGTGTTAAGGGTTATATACCTTTTTTAAGTTTTTACTTAACCACAGTCTCCAAAGAAAGACCTTTTAGATATATGCGTGTGTAACGATTTACATTTTATATAAATGAAGCCCAACTTATTAGAGTCAAACTACATAGCAAAATGTCAATCCTAACATTAAATTTCTAAGGTTTTCTTTATTTATTGCAAAATTTCAGGCTGTTATATCCCAACAAACTTTAAAGCTATAGATAAAACAACCAGCGCAAAACCCTCAAACACCTGGTATATCTAGAACATATTGCTATGGATTTTTATTTAAAAATAATTTAATTTAAAAATGTACATTTGTTTTTGACTAGAACTGTATATTGAAAATGTTTATGAATTTTCGAAGGTTAACACGTAGAAAAACTTGTTATCCGAGGTTTTCTTGTACAAAACTTGGAGACGACTATAAGCTGTGAAACGATAAGATTACTTTCTTCGATATATATATATTAAACATATTTAATTAATTGATTGGGGTTGATTGTTTGAAAGTGTTTTATTGTTGATATATTTGAGATTTATATTTCTCGATATTTAAAGATATTTATTTCCGTTGTTTTGATGTTTAAATTAATCAAGCACCTTTGTTCGTAAGAGTCTCCATAAAAAAAAATTTGCAAGTAGAATTAAAATTATATGACGTCATCATAATATATAAAATTATTATAAGTATATTTCTATTGTATCCAATGCAGGAAAGGATGGAGATAATGATGGAAAGAGAAAAAAGAATGGAAGAAAGGATGGATGCGATGGTGGTAAGACAAAAAGAAATGGAGGTAGGCATTGTAAAGAAAATAATGGCGTTAAATAATGCAAGCCAAGATGAAGTTTTAATAAGGGGTATGGACTCCATGCAAGTGTCTTCAGAACAACAAGTAGAAGAAAATATAACGCATTTAAATAGTAAATTATCAGAGGAAATAGAAAGAAGAGAATTCGCAGAACAAAAAGAATCAAATAAATATGCCCACATATATTCCTGTATCAGTACCAAGTGAAGTGTTACCAAAATTTTATGGAATTTCAACAACGAATCCCATGAATTTTCTGAAAAAGGTAAAAGCCAGCTTGGAAGGTGTGCCAGGGGACGAAAGAAAATTGCAAATGATTGGAAACTGCCTGAAGTATGATGCTTTGGTTTGTTGGGTGATGGTGTCTGATGTGGTGACGACCATGGACCAATTTGAAGCCAGATTCACAAACCAATTCTGGGGACAAAACAAGCAGACAAGGGTAAGGCAAGAATTATTATTTGGTAGATATAGAGTTGGTAATAATGAAACAAGAGAGGCCTATGTCATGAAGAGGTACTCCATATTAAAATATTTGACCCCTAAGATAAATGAATTCGATTTGGTTGCACAATTAGTTAGACATTTTGATTTTGAAGTCAATCAGGCCGTAGCTATACATAACATCACTGGTATGCAACAGTTTCTTGAGTTATTAAAAATATTAGATGATGCAGAGCGTGGCAGAAGATATAATAATAGTTATTCAGAAAATAATATTAAGAGAAATCAATATTCGAGAGTTAATTTGCATAACATGCCTCTGAGATCTGAAAGACCTATGTTTAATGATCATACTCAAATAAATAGAAATAAAATGGCTTCCCCAAATAGAGAAATAAATTGTTCAGATAGAGATAATAGAAAAAATAGAGTAATAGATCAAAAGAAATATACAGGTACGAGATATAAAAATACAAGGCCTAATTTTAATGTAGACTCAGTAAAAATAGATCAAAACAACAAATCAGAACATACTTGTAGTAAGGATTTTTGTTAGGGCCAACCAAAAAGAATGAAAGTTATGTATTGTTATATGATAAGTCAGATATCGCGATTAATACTAGTTTGCCACATATTAAGATTAAAATAGGAAAAAGGGAATGTTATTGTTTAATTAATTCGGGTAGTGAAGCGTCATTTTTGGATGAAAAAGTTGTTGAAGGGTTAATAAAGAATAAGGAAGGGAAATTTGTATCTACGAAAAAAATTACTATTGTATCAGCTACTAAAAAGATAATTGCTGTAGTTAATAAAATTTATGTTATGGAGTTTGAAGTGGAGAACCATAAATTTATCGGAGAATTTATTGTAATCAAAGGATTAGGAAGAGATGGGATATTGGGAATAAACTTGTTAGAAAAAATTAAATCAATAATAGATATAAATAAAAAGAAGGTAATAATCAATAATAAAAATGTACCGTGGATCCAGGAGACTGGTGAGGAAGAAAAAATAATAAATTGTATGCAGAAAATGAACTGTATGAAAAAAGAAAATGGAGTTGAAGAAGGAGTATTTGAAGAAAAGGAGCTAATGGTTTTATAAGAATTGGATAAAGAAAAGGAGGTAGAAGTGGGTATTCCGGAAGATATTGATTTGTTAAAAATAGATTGTGATGAAAAGTATGAAGAAGAAGTTAAATTGATAATTAAAAATAATATTGAGTTAGTAAACAAGTTTCCCAGTATAGCCAGAAATTATCGACATTCATTAGAAGTAGATGATACAAAACCTTTCAAAGTTAAAAATTATCCTATTCCAAAGAATATGCAATAACAAGTTGAAGAAGAAGTTAAGAAGATGTTACGAGATGGTGTTATAGAACGAGGCAAAACTAGATATGTGAATCCGTTAGTAGAGGTAAAGAAGAAATCAGGAGACGTCAGATTATGTTTGGATGCGCGCAGACTTAATGAGAGAACAAAAGCTCAATTTGAAACTCCGATTACGATTGAAGCATTACTGTCAAGATGTAGCAATGCATAAGTGTATAGTAAATTGGACTTAAGGAGTGCTTTTTGGTTGGTACCGTTAGAAAAGGAATCGAGGAAGTATTGTGGTTTTATGGTAAATGTCAATGTATATCAGTTTAGGACTGTACCATATGGATTAAGCAGTTCTGCTGCGGCGTTGATTAGGGCAATGCAACAAATATTGGAACCCCATGAAGATTATGTAGTACATTACATAGATGATATTTTAATATACAGTACAAATTATCAGGATCATTTGGCGAATGTACGAAATATAATGGAAATATTGGTAAGAGAAGGTCTAAAATTAAATATTAAGAAGTGTGAATTTTTTAAGAGTGAAATAAAGTTTCTAGGTTATAATATAAGCTCTAGATATGTCAGATCAAAGTAGGCTGGAGCTGATTAAAGAGTATCCACGTCCTAAAAATATAAGAATGTTGAGAGGGTTTTTAGGTATAATTAATTATTACAAACGTTTTATTCTGTACCTGGCACAAACAAGTGCACCACTGTATGAAATGTTAAAAAAGAATTTTAAATTTAGTTGGAATGAGGAAAGAATAAAAGCTTTCGAAAAATTAAAGAATGAATTTTATAATCAGTTAGTTTTGATATTGCCAGATTTTGATAAACAATTTGTATTAAGAGTAGATGCTAGTGATGTCGCAATTAGTGGAGTTTTAATCCAAGTGAATAATCAAGGTATAGATGAACCTATTTGTTTTATATCTCGAATCTTAAAAAGCTATGAAATTAAATATACTATTTCTGAGAAGGAACTGTTGGCTGTAGTACATGCGGTTCAAAAGCTAAAATTTTATTTATTGGGCAAGAACTACCTAGTAGAAACAGATCATGCTGCGTTGACATCACTATTGAGTACAAGATTTAAAAATAATAGAGTGTATCGTTGGTCCTTATTACAGTCAGAGTACAATTTTGAAATTCGTCATATAAAGGGAGTACTAAATGTTACTGCCGATGCGTTATATTAACAGTAAAAGTAATTTTAATTATGTTGAATTAAATATTTATAATAGAGATTATGCTGAGGGGGCATTTGACAATGATGTGATCCTGCAGGTCCAACAGAATGAAAGTTTTGATAATTTAAGAGAGGTTTTAAGGAATCAAGAAAATTATAAAAATTTTGTTGTGCGCGACGGTTTAATAATGAAAAAATATTAGACATCAAAGTTATGTTGTAGTTGATGATGTATATACTCGACAAGCAATGTTACAAATATTTCTTTCTCTTCCACACGCCATCCATGTGAGAGATACATGTCCAGGAGGTTGAAGATAATATCAACCATTCTCCGAATACTGTTACTCTGGAGTGTTCCTTCGACTGTGATGTATGGGATAAAGCCTGTCAACACATAAAATAAGAAAATTACAATCAGAATCAGATTCGAAGTTGGCGACTCAGTTATTGTAAGAAGTTATCATCTTGGTAGACGTCGCCAAGGTAAATTCAAAAAGCTCGATCTTCCATACATTGGACCCTGTCGTATCACCAGAAGATTTAATGATTTCACATACGAATTGCATACTATGGATGGTTGTCGAAAGAAGGGACGATACCACATTAGTGCTCTGCAACCGTTCGCTCCACAGATGCGTGTTGAGGAAGGTGGCCCAGACTGAGACTGTTCATCAGCTGAGTGCGGGACAATAGTGTAAGTGTAAGAAGCTGACAATTTTCAGTGAGTGCACAAAACTATATAATAAATAAGATTTTGACATGTTCAGGCTTATTAATTATATATTTTTGATGTGCTATGGATCTTTATTTAAAAATAATTTAATTTTAAAATGTACGTTTGTTTTTGACTAGAACAGTATATTGAAAATGTTTATGAATTTTTGAAGGTTAACACGTAGAAAAACTTGTTATCCGAGGTTTTCTTGTACAAAACGGCGAGGCGACTATAAGCTGTGAAACAATAAGGTTGCTTTCTTCGATATATATATTAAACATATTTAATTAATTGATTCGGGTTGATTGCTTGAAAGTGTTTTATTCTTGATATACTTGAGATTTATATTTCTCTATATTTAAAGATATTTAGTCCCGTTATTTTGATGTTTAAATTAATCAAGCACCTTTGTTCGTAAGAGTCTCCATTAAAAAAAAAATTTGTAAGTAGAATTAAAATTATATGACGTCATCATAATATATAAAATTATTATAAGTATATTTCTATTGTATCCAAGCTTGTAGTTAAGAGAATTAATTATTAGAAATACAGATAATACAGTTCATTATTAACATTCCTTTGTTAAAATTATAATTGAAAAGTTTGTTCGATTGGAATCAGGGTTTTTTGTGCGTGTCTTTTGCACATGCGTAAGTCTTGTTCGTGTATCAGTATCTGATTATACAGTCTGGTTCTCTGGGGAGAAATTAATATCAAACTTGACTATTTTTAGATAAGTTTTGATCGGTGTCATTTAGAGGATGCTTTCCATTCATTTAGCTGTCAATTTTCAATGAATGTTTTTACCTCAAGTATTTTTGTATAATACAGCATCTTTATACTTTGTAAAGATATATATATTTTTTTGTTTTTTTGTATTAAATATTCATTTTAATTTTTATCCTGCGTTTGATTCATTTTAATCATACCAATATTGCTGTTCTAACTGAACTTATATAAAATAAGTAAATACATTTTTGTGAACATTTCACTGGCGCTCAATTCATATTATAGACACGTATTTCCTAAGTGGAACCCGAGAAGTTAGAGGTCTCACATTTGAAAATTCACCGGCTGAGAAACCTAGTTGGGAAAACTAGTTGTGGATGGTGGCGTGCTAAATTTTCAAACCACTATTCATAACAATATGTATCCTCACATAATAGTGGAACAGTCCGTACCTCGTCAATGTGAATGTAATATTAATGCTATATGTGTCGCACTCATTCGCATACATACATATCGGATTTGAAGATATTCTTCTATGTGAAATACTTAAAACTGTTATTTTTTAAACTTTGTTAATTTACATATTGCTGTGGATTTTTCCCCATAAATATTATAAAAAATTATGTATTTATCTTTGAACAGCTATTTTGAACGCAAGTGTATATTTTTTAAATTATTTGTTGTGTAAAAAACTGGTTTTATATTGTAAGCCTGCGCGCTTGCTTTGACCTTTAGACAGACACAAGTTTACTCTGCGATAAGAAAGTTGTGTTTATAAAAAGATTAATCTTCATCTTTGTTAAGTAACTTCGGGTTTGTTTTTTTTTTGATTTAATTAGTGGTTGGTGCTGTTTTAATTCATTACCGATATTTATACGAGTTTGTTTATCTCGTAATTGTTGTATTTTACACTTTCTTACTCACGTGTCTTGAATATATTTTTTTACGTATGTAAAATATATTATTAAAAAATATTTTTTATATTGAATGAATTGAATATTGTACTTTTCTAGTGTATTATTATTATTATCGTATTGAGATTTAGTCTTAGATATTTGATATAAATAACAAAGAAGGATTTTTAAAATTTTTAGTAAAAAAATTCTGTAACTGTAAAATTTTATACGTTTGGTATCTCAAGGTCATGTGGGTGCACATGCGTTAGAGTTTGCTTCGGGCTGTCAAATCAGTTTGTTTATTTTGATTTTGTTCTCTTGGGAGAAATTAAAAAGTTTCTTTGTAATTTATTATTTTTATTTTGATCGGCTGTCATTAAGGTTTTTTTAGACGTATGCTGCGGTCATTTCCATGCGTTATTTTTACCTTTATAATATTGTTAAATGAGGCAATATTAATCTTTATACTTTATAAAGATTTTTTTTTTATTTCTTTTTTTATTTTTGTATTAAATTGTCATTTAAATTTTATATTGTCTTCTTTAATTTAATGATATTTTCGCAACTTTTTTCAAACAAATTTTGAGTGGCGCCGACTATTTTACTAATTCAATAATTGTTTTCCATTTTTCCGATTGGAACCCTGAGAGGAAAGCAGTCCCATTTTGGAAATAAGCCGACTGAATATCCTAGCTGGATAGATTTGTCGTGAATGGTGGCATAGCTTATTTCAAAAACCACAGTTCATAGCAAAATGTACCGAATCTGGAAATTCAAAATCGTATTTCAAAGTTAACCTGAACAATCACTTTTACGTAATGATTACGCAGACCGATATGGGTGTTCTGCATTTTCATAAAAAAAATAAAGCAGAGCCTAAATAAATAAGCAGTAAATTAAACCTCTCATTTTTAAAAATAAATTTTCATACTTTTGTCCCCGTTCAGATAAATGCTCCACAACTGAATATACTGATATAAATGCTTAAAAAACACTCTAAAGTTTATGAGCGGGTATCGATAAAATTGAGTGGTATTTATCTTTTATTACGAAATATTTCATACTTAAATTTAGTGCAGATATTTTCAAATGAAAAACTATTGATGATATAAAAAAGGTTTTTCTAGAAAAGCGCTTTTTAAGTCTATTGCAGTGTTTCAACTTTTTATATGCATTTTAAGATGTATGTATATTTCAACAATAACCTGATTCATAGTCCTTCTGGCATTTTGTTTGTTCCAAGCGTGTTACTAGAATTGCCGGCAGACTTAATTATTCTGTTCATGAGTACAATGATTCAGCTTGTATTGTCAACGCTTTTGATACAACTTCTTCTAATGTTTTTCTTTGCAAAATCTGATAATTCTATCCTGCCTGACTTAACATCATTTACCACCTCTATGTTTATTATCTGTTTCACAGGTTGAGGATATCCATACTACTTAAGGGACTTAAAACACGTTGACCACTGCTGATGATAGCATTCCATGTTTTTTTAGTGAAGCATTGTGCCTATATTTTTTCATATCCCTTATATAAGATTTTCAATTTGCCTATTCAAAAGTACGGTGCTACCTGACCTTTGGAAAATTCCCATAATTTTACCAATTTTTAAGAGAATGATGGTTCCAATTTTCGGAATTATAGACCTGCTGCCGTTATCTGGACTTTAGATATGAGCATATATCTTATGGTACTGGACCACATCTTTCTAATGCACATCATTGGTTTATATCGCCACGGTTTACTCCAATTAATTTAGCACTCTCGGGAAATAGCTCAGACTGTTGAGGCTAGTAGCCAGCTGGACATTATTTACACGGACTTTTTCCGTGCATTTAATTTAATTGATTCTTTGGCATTGGTAGATCGTTGCTGAGATTATTTCAATTTTATATTTTAAATAGAATGGAATTATGTTTATTACAGTGGATTTAGATCTCAGATCGTCTATTCTACTTCGGGAGAACCGCAGCGGCAAACCTTGGTCCACTTTTATTTAATATCTTCATCAACGACCTTATCAAATCTGTTTTGATAATTTTAAGATTTACCGTAGGATTAACTCCTCGGCGGATGTTAATTTTTTGCAAACAAATGCTGACAATGCTTGGAATGAATCCAGTGTAAATTTTTGAAATATCTTTCCTTTAAGTTTGATGAACGGCATCCCGAGTTATTGGAGCGACATGGCGTTTCTTTTTTGTACCACGTTCAGAATCAAGATCAACGCAATTACTTCATATTCCTTCAGCAAAGACAAACAGATTGTTAAAGGCGCTTATGGTATATTCGATTATATTTGATTATCATACGCTTTTCACATTTTTTTTTTTAATACGTATTTTGTGTAATTATGTATGTGCATATGTTTATATATTATATATACTTACTTATATGTATTAACAATTACACTTCTCTTTTTTGCCTAGTTCTGAATAGTATCTGTTGGGCATTTAATTAAACTATTATTATTATTAAACCTACTCATTCGATGCGAATCTCTGACCACTGAACCACTTCTTCGGATTCAGGAATAAATTTAAATCGTAAGACGCTGTATTAGCGATGTTTTAGATATGAAAAAGATTTCCGTTCGATGGGTGCCGCCATTGTTAACATAAAGGGATTCTAATGAACACTTCTCAAATATGTTTAGTTTTTCGACGTTTGCAGTAGATGAAACATGACTTCACAATTAAACATCAGAAACAAAGTAACAGTGTATGGAAAAAGTTTATTGGGTTAAAGGAGTTTAAATAGTTCCATCTGCAGTCAAATCATGATCAGGATTTTTGAGATTATCAATGTGTTGTGCTTATTTACTACCGGAACAAGCCAGAATCATCGCCGGAAAATATTGCAATTCAATACTGGATCAATTCAAGGATGCTATTAAGACTAATCTTCTACATCTGGCCAAAAAGTTACTGGACGCGTAGGTTATAAAGTTTTGCGACAATTATCGTGAGGAAAGACACGATAATTGCAAAACTCTAAATCTTACTTGTCCAAGTTCTTCCAGCTGCCACCATAGTTACCGAATTTGGCTCTAAGCGATTGCTGCCCCTTCCAAAACCTGAAGAAATGAATCTATGGACGAAGATCCATCTAAAATACTCAAACTGCTTATTTTACAGAGTTGGACAAATAGTATTATACCAAGAGGGCATTCAAATTTTGAAAGTCGATGTATTGCGTTGTAAGGGGACTAGCTGAAAAATAAAAAAATCTTATCTTCTTTTTCGGATTGAGAGCAATTCGAACCCCTCTCATATTCAGCTTTAACTTGAACCCACTTGAACCAACGATGTATGCTGATGATGACTAAGAGTTTGGTTTTGTTAATTTACCGTTTCTGTATTGTGTTTTATGTTCTGAAATAAGTGTGTTTCGGTTTTCTTATAATACTTTATTTTTTTTGGTAGTATGCCATATGACATTCATCCCTCTTCTCTCCCGACATATTGTACCTGCTCGTTTATATATTTTTTATTTACGCCTGCAAAGAAGATGGAGTGAAGTTTTTATGCAAAAGGTCGCGTGTATATATATATATATATATATATATATATATATATATATATATATATATTGTAATAGTACGGAAAGCTGCCCCACGTTGTGGTGACAATAATGTATTAACGTTGACGCGGTATGGAAAATAAGAAAATTTAATAATAATAAATATAAATAGATTTAGAAAGAATACCCTGTATTATGCTAGCTCAAATATTATGTATATAAAAGATAATCTGAGATGAATACTGCTTATCTCTGGGTCAAAGGTAGGTTCCGGATGTACAGAAAGCTACACAAGAGTACATACAATAAAACGACTAGGTCAATTATAATTATAATATATTTTAGAAATCAACTGATGTCCTTTTCCAATAATAAAACAAGATATAATATGTAAAAGTTGTATAAATACTTTGAAATGTCGTGAGTAAAATTAAATATTAGGTATTTGATCTCGAGAATAGTTATATCTTTAATATAATTAAGGTAAACAATCTTTACAGAATACCTGTCACTTTAAGTACACATGGGAATGTCAAACCACGTGTCTTCTAAAATGTAAAATGTTCCGTAGAAAACCAACAAATACAGCAAAGGCAGGTTACGAAATCCTTATTTCGAACGTCTGGAAGAAAATCTTGTTGTAGAATCGCCAATGGTCCTCTTGCATGAAGTAAACAGCATGGTTATGTGAATATACGTTTCCCAGATGAGTGTAATTTGTCCAAAATTTCAAAAAGATAATTCCAGTGGCTTCTTTAGTAAAACTGTATAAACGAACATTAATTAATTTATAGAAGGAATCAAAATAGTGAAGATTATTAGGTCTCCATGATCTCCAGACACGAACAAAATCTTCTCACAAGGTAAATATGTCAAGTAACTATAAATTATCCACTTTTTGGTAATTAACACGTTGTTATAAGTTATTATGAGAATAATTTCGTAAAGGAATTCAAAAATAACACTTAATTATTCAACTGCATGCAAAAAAACTTTTCAATCAATAATATTGTTTTTCGTTGTCCCGGTTCCCATAAGAAAAATTTGTATTTCCATAAATCAGATTTTCTTAGGAATTTGTACAATGATCTCGAAAATTATATTAAAGACAACCATGACAAATTCAAATAAATAATAATTTTGAATGTTACTTTTGTAAATAAAATATATAATTTAGTAATGAAAATAATTCTGACAGCTAAACGTCATGCTGATAAAATCTACTCACGTATTTCAAATTACAAATTTAGAAATGATATTATCCAAGGAACAATAAAAGATATTACAATATTAAAAGAAATATATGTATAACAAAGAATATAACTATAATCAGATTTAGAAAACCTAGATCTTCGCGGAAAAATATGAAGATATTTAAATAAAGAGCGAGTAATAAAAATAGACTGAATATAATTTACAATGTTTATCGATATCAATATTTCTAAATCCAACTATGGTTTTACATTAATATACAAAAATTTAGCTATTCAATAATCTCACAATACATTATTTTTCAGATATAACATTCTCGGATCTGTTATCTTATCAGCAGAAGAATTTGATATGTGGGTTAATTGCCCTACAACAATATATATATATATATATATATATATATATATACATATCTCAATTGATAAATTCTTGGAGTTTTTCGGCTTTTATATGAAATATTTACAAATATTATCAAATTAGTGTGTAATTGCGAAGTAAATGTGAATGTAGACATTGCTGTATATAAATTACAAAACAAATCATAAGAAATTTTTAATTGAAAAATTTTGTTTACGTTGGGACTTGAAACCAAGTCTACGACTTGCCGGGCCGTTATTTTACCAATTAAAATTTTGACAAAACTTTTCAATTAAAAATTTCGTATGACTTGCGTTGTAATTTGTAGACACATTTACTTCGAAATTACATACTAATTTGATAATATTTCATATAAAAGCCGAACAACTCCGAGAATTTATCAATTGATATATTAAATATACGTAATACGTAAATATATATATATATATATACGGCAATAGTACAAACCTAGACCTCAGATAGTAACCTGAACCGACTATCCTGAACCATCTGTGCAAACACGAGCCAGTATATTGGCTTAGAAATGTTTTCCAGTTTAAATATGTCTATCTTCCCTTCCTTTCACGTTTACCGTCTTTTTTGCAATGGTTCGGTTTTGTAATATTTTTAATAAATTTAGTTCCGAAACTTTCCGCTTGGTGACGCCTTCGTCGACCTTAGGTATATCGTATATGAATATATACCTAACAATCCTGAACCAGTAAATTTTACAACACTGTTCAGTTTCTGCATTTAAATAGTTTAAGTGATTTCGAAGACAACATGTCGAAGAGAACGAAAGAAATACTAAAATTAGGAAAGGAGAAGAAAATTAAAGGTAAGTTTTACATATATTTTACGCGAAGGTTTACATACTCCAATATCTAACTAATTTCGCAATATTGCCGTAAACGGTAGTACAAACCTGAGTCATACAAATTATTTGCACAATCTTGATCCCTTAGCTTAACTGTTAATTATGTTTTATTGACAAAGTTACAATTACTGTAATTTGTTTGTTATCTATACAACAAAATAAAGTTAACGAGTTTGTAAAATTACTATAAATAATATAAAATTAAAATAAAGATTTAACTGTTTTGGAAATATTTTGTTAAAGTAAATAGCCCGTAAAATCACACTTGCTTCTATTATTTTCGTATTTATTTTGTGATATTATTTCATTCTTTTTTTCTTGTCGTACAATAAAAACATATTATATAGTATATCTTGACTAGAAGCAATACATATCATATTTTAAAAATAGTATTTAAAATATAACTAAGTAATAATAAATTTTAGATTGTGGTGGTTAGTACTACGAGAGAGACCAATGTTTAAAATTGGCAATAAAAATTGATCTATTTACGACTTTGTATTATATTTAATTCCATGTTCGTTTACATATATGCATGTATGTTCATATAGTACATTTCTCGTTAAGCGCGTTCCGTACTCGCGGTTCAGTATGGGTAGTTCCCCTAAAGTTTAGGTATTTCCCTTGTTCATTTATTTCTTCAAAAGTTCATAAACCGTTACACGCAAAATGTATGTGCGTATATCTATTTGTGTCGAATACATACTTGTAGTTTGTACGTACATATATAAGTACTTATTATTTTTGTACTCCGATATCCGCGTATTTAATGTTCGCGGTGTTTTCGTGGAACGCAACCTCCGCGTGGCGGGGGTACTCTGTATATTTATTTTTTGTAGTTTTTTTGTCCGAATTTCAGAATTCGGTTTTCTGTATTTCTCTTTGTTTCGGTTTTTTGGAATACATATTTATTAATTTTTTAATCGTTTAATCGGTCCATTTGCTTGTATATATTACTTTCGAATTGCTATTTTCATAAGCTTAATCGAGAAATGTAATGTCGTTGTGAATTTTCGATTATTAATTCGTCCTATATCCAGTGAGCTCCATGTATACAGGGTGATAAAAAAATTGGAGTTTTATTTTTAACTGAAAATAGTATATAGAAAATAACGACAAATGAAAAAGAAATTAGGATAGAAGTTGTAACGTAAAAGAGATATTCACATTTATGCGAGCAACACAGGAACACCTCCTAGAGCAAATGTTCGAAGTTACGAATACAAGCTTGTGCTCGCTGTATCCACGAGTTACAACCTTGCTTGCTACTGTGCCTGCAGCATCTTGAAGACGCGTTATTGTACACCAAATTTTTCATATGTCCCCATACATAAAATTCCATGGGGTTCAAGTCGGGTGATCTAGGTGGCCATGCAATAGGCCGACCTCTACCTACCCACCAAACGTATTATTTAAATGCTCACGGACTTCGTAACTGTTATGAGGTGGAGCACTATCATGCAAAAGCCACATGTGTTGACGGATGTATAAAGGCACCTCTTCCAAAAGTCTGGTAAATTGTTTCGTAAAAACGTTAAATAATTTCTAGCATGTGAACAATGTTGTAAAATAAGAGGTCCAATGAAAGTACCATTAACAATTTATCACAATTTTTTTCATTTATCATTATTTTGTTTTAAAAATAAAGCTCCAATTTTTGTATCACCCTGTATGTATGTTATCTGGTACTACACTACTGTAACGTTCAAATGTGAATTTCTCTATCTTTTTTTCATAACACATATTTTTAATAGGGACGCCACTATTTCCCTATAATGAAAGTGATATGCCTTTCACTGAAAAAATAAATGTATCACACTGGTTATCGGAAGTTGAAACATCACAAAGAAATAACCTCTTCGAATATGAATCTTTTAAAAAACCTTATCTAAACGAAATATATCTTGAAAAGCAAACACTTACTCAAACCTCACTTTCCACCTATACAGTATCTGATAATGATTTAAGCAGATTAAAAAAAGTACTGTTAGACTGCAAAATTCCGAAGAAAAATATGATCAATATACAAACAATGGTGCCTATGGTTCTACCTTCTGAGTTAGAAAACCATAAACAACCAGAGGAGTTGCATGCTATAAATAATTATAGAGACTTTCATGACAGCGATATTACAAATTGCATGTTACAGTATCATCTCAGCAATGAAATTATAGTAGATAGTTCTTTAGAAAAACTAGAAACGGTGCAAGCAGAAGGATTACTTTTATCTGAAATGAAAGTTGTCCTTGAAAATACTTCTATTTCAAATAAAGATAATTTTAGTAGCAATACTTTAGAAGACAATGCAAACGTGAATAATGAAGAAACTGAATCATGGTCGATGCATTACGTTAGTAGTACTGAGTGCGCTGAATCTGAGTATGATGAATTATTTATTGATTATTATAATAGGTATCCAAACAACTCTCTTGAAGGTACTAAAAGGCAAGGAAAGTTCGATATTACAAATTATACATTACAGAAGAAAAGCGCATATACTGTCAATAATGAAATTTTAAAAGATGGTTCTTTAGAAAAGATAGAAACTGTACAGACAGAAGGAGTGCTTTTGTCCGAAATAGAAATCGTCCTTGAAAATCCTTCTGTTATAGATACAGACAATATAAGTAGTTATTCTTTAGAAAACAATACCCATGTGAAAAGTAAAGAACATGAATGGTCTTCGACATATTATATTAGTAGCACTGAGTATGAGGAATCGTTTATTGATGATTCTGACAGGGATCCAAATTATTCTCCTGGAAGTTCTAAAAGCCAGGTAAAGTTGTTGCATTTTCGTTATATTATAGTACATTAGTTTTATAGCAACCAAACTTTCTTTAGTACGTAAGCTCAATTAAACCATATGATTTAAATTAAACTAATTGTACAGCAGTGGCAGAAATACTATGAATACACCCACATAAAAATAGTCAATGTAGTTGATTTTAAAATACTTACTTTTATTTTAATATATTTATATTAGCAGATTCAATACGTTAATATTCTTCAACTGCTTTTATTTTTTTATTTACAGAGTTCTATGGATATATCATCTGGATCTTCTTCCAGTAAATATATTGCTAGAGTTCCTGATTTGGTATTTAATAAAAACTCAAATGTAAATATTAGCGGTTATAATTCCGAGGTAATTACATTGCGATTGACTAAGTGCACATCTTTGTACAGTTCTGAACTTCCTAAATTTCTGGTACGCAAAAACAAACGCCGTAATAGTTACACAACGGTCTGCGGTGTTAGTTATTGACATACTGGACATTTAGAAAGTCCATGATTTTACGCGAATAGGAGCAATAATAGTCAACTATCTTTTTAGAATGCAAACAGTAAACCCTTGCATATAGAAAATAATATTTTAATTAATATAAAAGAAAAAGAAGACATTAACACGAGCCTTAATAAGGTAATCGATGAAGAAATTAGTAAGGTAATTCAATAATTTTATAATAATATTGTTTTTAATGCCTAATATTAATGTTTTACTTGCAGAATGATGTAGAAACAGCAACAAGAAAAAATTACACAGATAGGAGGGATTTTTGTTTATACTGCGAAAAAGATATATCACATTTTGCAAGACATATGAAGACATGGCACAGTTCAGAATTTGACGTTCAACGTATATTAGCTTTAAATCGCAAAACCAAGGAAAGACGCGACGCTTTATCAAATTTACGAAAACAGGGTAATTTTCTTCGAAATCGGAGCAATACTAAGTTACGACCAGTTAAAAGACTTCAATCAAATACGACTACAACATCAAATGATTTTCTACCATGCAAATATTGCTTGGGATTTTACAAAAAAAAGAGTTTATTCAGGCACACAAAAAAATGTTGTTTAAACAAAGATACAGAAAATAAGAAAAGGCAAACTTCTCAAAGTGATGGACAAATTACCCTACTTTTGAATTCTTTATTTAAGCACGATCAACTTTTAAAAAGCGAATTATTCCCAAGAATGCGTGCTGATGAAATTGGGCTCATTGCCAAAAAGGATCCACTCATATGTAATTATGCGTATTCATATCTGAAAGGTCGCAGAAGTAAAGGAAATCTAGATTTAGTTAAACAAAATATGCGACGTTTAGCAAAGTTACTACAATTTGCAATGAAAAAGCATTGTGAAATAAAGCAGTTGATAGATATTTTACGCCCTCGCTATTTTAGAACTATTATTGAATGTGTTAACAAGATAGCTCGATATAATGAAGAAACCGATATTTATGAGTCACCAACATTGGCAATGAACTTTGGAACTTTACTAAAGAAATGCTGTGACCTGGCATATATTGATTTCTTACAAAAACCTGACACACACATACAGAGAGAAGACTTTAAAATACTTAAAACACTTCTTGAAAGTCAATGGGCTGACGAGATTTCAGCACAAGCGGCTTTCAACCTAACACAGAATAAATGGAATAAAGACGAGCTTCTTCCACTAACTAGTGACTTGAAAAAACTTAATAACTTTCTACAAGTAGCTGTCAACGCAGCATATCAAAATCTTACGGTTAATGAAAATGACGCGACTTCCTACAATGAATTAAAAGATATATTATTTACTCAAATTATATTGCTTAATAGAAGACGACCCGCAGAAGTTGCACAACTAACGGTGAAAACATATAAATCTATTAATTTGAATTCATCTCAAGAAAATGAATTTCTAAATTGTTTAACAGAAACAGAAAAAATACTCCTTAACACATACAGCCGTTTTATAATTAGAGGAAAACGAGGACGTGGAGTGCCTGTTTTGTTATCACCAGATATGAAAAAGCATTTTGAGTTTTTATTAGAGATTCGAGACAATTTTGTAAATAACAACAGTACAAAAACATTACATAAATATGTGTCAAAGTGTAAGGTGGAAAGACCTGGAAGTATTACGGCTACTAGACTTCGAAAGCATTTAGCTACAATTACTCAACTTTTGCAGTTTTCGAACAATGACATGGAACAACTTTCTAAATTCATGGGGCACACTCTAAAAACGCACTGCAGTGTATATCGAATGTCCGACAACATCTATCAAACTGCAAAAGTATCCAATTATTGTTACTAATGATGGAAGGTGGAGCCGAGAAATATAAAGGGAAACAGCTGGATGAAATAAATATCGATTTAAATCCCGTCTCAGAGATTCAAGATATTTTTGGAACTACTGAGCGTAACTTGAATCTTAAAGAGAATAAGGAAACTATCGAACCTGACCAAAGCAATAACAATAAAAGAAACGATTTAGCCTCTACTTCGTATGAAATAGATGGCTTAAAAAATATGAAACATGTAAAGAAAGACAAACAAATAAAAAGTGCTAAAGGCAACCCTCGTCAATCTTGGACCATTAACCAAAAAAAAGTCTTGGCTGAATTTTTCAAAAAACATATAGAAACCAAAACTCCCCCGAAAAGAAGAGAAATTGAGGAATTTGTAGAACTCTATCCTGAGTTAATGAAGGGCAGGAAATGGACTTCAGTTAAAGCAGTGGTATACAACATATACACAGGAAAATTAAAAATTGCTTGATTCAGTTCTGGTAAGAATATTGTACTATAATTTTCAAGCCAATCGATTACCTTAAGTGAATTATGAAACTGAGATTAGATATGTTATATTTGTTTTAAAAATGATTCTACAATAAAACGTTTAGTGCACATTTCACGTCTTTTTCCTTAACACACCTCCTCAACATTACTTTGTTTAAAATATTAATAATTGTAATATGAATTAACTTTTTTTAGAATACTATTTGCAGGCCTACTAGATTTCAGTTTGACCATGAACTTACTAGAGATGTCTATAGATTGTCTACATTTTTTTTTATAATGTCATTTTATTTTTTTATTATTATTTTTATTTTTGGACTTCTCTATGTTTAAAATATCAATATTAATATTTTGACCTTCGACTTGTTTATCTAAATATTACCTTAATAAATATTAGCTAAACTTATTTTGCTGTTTTAAAGTTCTCAATTTAAATTCGATCAATATTAAAAATAAAACTAGACAATAAGTTGCTTTACGGCATATGTTACACGAGCAAAAATAACTTTTTCATCAGATATGTCGATATATTTTAGATTCCAATACTTCTCAGGTAATATATAGAATCGTGTAATTGTAAGTAATTGAAAAAATATTTTTATTATAACAAATTTGGAGTATTTAAAATTTAAATATATTTTACACTAAATTGAACATTTAAGATTTTTGATTGTTTTATATTATTATAAAGTCGTGAAAACTTATGAAAAGTGTATTATACTAATAAAATATATTTTAATAATCTAATCGTTATATTACTATATGCACATGTTCACAAACTTTAATTCTAACTTACTAGATTGTGTTTACCAAAAAGTTTCGCAAGCAGAACACAAATATGTTTGCCTAGAAGAATTATTTAAATAATACAAATACCCTTTAAAGTAATTTGGGTTCATTCGTTATCTAAATAAATTATCATATAATCATAATGAAAATATGCCTCTTGTGGAAACAAGATGCACTCTTACGTATAAAATGTGCGGTAAATCTGACAACGTTGCAATGGCTTAGAATGTAACGTTCATTCTTGTAAAATTGTATAATTTGGCTTAAGAAGGAGTGCAATTAGGATTGGCTGAAGATAATACTATATTCACACAATTAACAAACATATACGAATGTGTTATAATTGACTTTATTAGTGTATATATTTGATAGAAGCAAATAAAACATATATGTATTTAATTATACATCAATGTATTATTTTTATCTTTAATATTTATCGGTGGTTCAGAATTACTATAACTTTCTTTTGGATTAACTTTGATAGAAAGATGTATATATATATATATATATATATATACGTCTTTCTAACCATACTGAGCCTTTAGTTGTTTCCTACCATACTGATCCATCAAGAAATATTAAATATAATACCTTATTTACATCATACATCACTAGTATACAAATAATATGAGTTAATTCTAAACTATATACTTTGAAAAAACTTTAGATTTGAAAATGTATATGTCCTTCTACAAAGCATACTATTCAGAGCCATTCATATTTATCGATTAGTCCTGAACCATATATACTCCGTTTAGGTATAACTACATCAGAACCTGAACCATGGCGTTGTTGCCACTTTTCCTTCACAAGCTAGCAGCAGAATGAAATTGCTGTATGAATATTAATATTGCACCTAATAGTAATATTATTCGAAAAACCGTAGTAAAATATTTTATACTAAAAATTATATAAATAACTATGCATACTTATTAATTTATGGTATAATGTTTTTATGAAAAACCTATACATTTTAAATAAGAATGTTTTCTAGACAATAGATCCAACTATATACGCTGTCCAAAGTTATCGGTGCACTATTGCTATCTGCGTTATATTTAGAGCTACAATTTCAGTTAAATTAGCAAATTATTAGTGTTTTTAACGTTTAAACGTTTTGCCGTTTGCGTTTGGGAGTAACAACGACAGAAGAGGTACAAGGTCCATTGTATGTTTCTCTGTGTTGAATCATTCTACGTATACCTACAGATACGGTCACTTCTTTGATCAGTCTGCTTTCAAACGGACGCTTTTTAACAAAAAAAAACTCAATCAAGAAAGTAGTCCATTATCGAAAAAGTCCTTGGTCTTCGCAACTTATTACCTGAAATAGGCTGGGTTTCAGTTTTGCTGAGGCAATTTGTTCGTTCCAGCCAGAAGGGAGTTCTACTACATCTTTTTGATTGATTAGGACCATGTTACGATCGCATTCCATATAGCTGTGACCACGGATTGGAAATGTCCATTTTAATGTTTTTTAAATGTTTGGTTGTATGTACAATGTAATGTATCAGGTGAAATCTTTTATAGTTTTTGTTTTGACCGCAACATGAATAGCGGAAACTTTCTAATTGTTCTACATCCTCGTCCAAATGGTGACAAATAAAATCAAGCAGCACAGATGCCACTTCATCGAATCCCTTTTTTCCAGCTGATTCTGTATAAGTATAAAACAGGGACTCTCCAGTAGACAGAATGTGAATATTGAAAGCGTAAAATGATAACTGTCTCTTCTAATTATAATTAGAGACCGGACACATCGGGCTGAAATGGGCGTCATTACGATGGACGATATAAATAGTCTACAACATCTGTAAGTACATCACGCAGTTGTTGAATAGCACTATTCATTCGGTTAACTGCACATCTATTTTTTGTGTGCGGTTAATGTTATTCAATAACTGCGTGATGTACTTACAGATGTTGCAGACTATTTATATCGTCCGTCGTAATGACGTAATTTCAGCCCGATGTGTCCGGTCTCTACTTATAATACACATCGTTAGTGCTTATATTCGGCACTGGCAAATTCTTCTGAAAGTCTATAGCAATAGCGTCCTTCTTTTTATTTTTTTGAGACTCTAGACGAGCGGTTCATTTGCGCTTATAAAATACATCTGCTCGTAAGAGATGCAGTTTGTGTTCCCTGTCCAAGCGAGCAACAGCATCTTTTTATAAGACATCTTTTTCCAGGATGGACGTTTGTGCTTTATATGCATACCAGGAGCTGCATGTATTACTTCTGAGGTATCCAAAGCTAATATTAAATTTGATAACAAAAATAGTTCGGTAAGTTTCAAGTTGCTTATTATGGTAGTTCTGCATAAACTTTCTGTGCATCTTCTTGACATTTAATTCTTCTGGTAAATAGTCTTTCTGACTCACGAAGACTGTAATGAGCATTCCTTGCTTTAAAGGATTTAATATGTTCGTACACTGCATTTTTGGTATCCTGTTTAAGTTTATGACGATGGTTAAAATGCCGACCACGTTTATATGGTTTTACGTGTCCACCAGTGACTAAGTGATACTGAATATTCTGAAGACGTTTCGCAGATATGCCGTGTAAAGCAAGAATTGCCTTGTACAATAGTAGTACCTCAACTGAGCCAGTATTCCATTCAACTCGAACTCTGTAGCTATACGAAAATGAATAATACTGAAAGTCTTCGTCATTCGCTTGTCTGCTTCAAAATCTTTTTACATAACCATGTTTAATTAAACCTCCTAAATATAGGTTCTGCTCGGCGTGTGCTTTAAGGCTATTAAGGTGTTTTATGATTGCTACCCTTTCTTCAGCTACGATGTTTTGAAAGCACTTAAACCTACTACACTCACAAGTGTCACCAGTTTCATGAGTTTGTAATTATAGTTTCTTGGAATCACTCATTCGTCAACGTGTGCCACGTTTTTTCAAGGGATACTGCTGATTATTTCGGTCCTCATCCGTTTTAGAATTTGGCACTGACGCATCTACAAAAGTACTTATCACAACAACACCAACGAGATGCAACTATATGAGAATCGATCTTGCAACTAACAAACAATGCATCGCACTATTTACACGGATTTATTTCATTCACGTGAGTAGTCTTGCAATACTTTTACGTGAGCATTCATCTTTTTTTCTCTGAATAGTAGATTTCCATAGTGCTATAACTTGTTCCCTTCACTCTTTTTATTCTGTATGTGGAATTCATTGAGAAGTAACGGCCTTCAATTATATTATTACGTAGTTATTACAAAATGGTGATATTTGGACATTCATCATTCTTCCCCTGTAACTTTCATTTTCATTGTATATACACTGACTACTACAAACAATAAGTTCATATTTGTTCAAAATACTTATTTCTGCAGTATTTAAACATTATATAAATATGAAAGAGAGAAAGTTTCGAATGAAGAAAAGCCGAAAAAATTTGGATAACAAAACAATTTCATTTTGACGAATAACGAATATTCTTTTTAGAGAAGGTTCCTTATTTGATAAACTTAAACACGTCTCTCCATACTATCACAGCATTATGCTTCGAATTTTCTTGATAGCAAAAAAGCCTCTTTTCGCAGAATGGAATTTTTAAGATATTGCGGGAAGCATGTAATGCATTCACTCTCTTGGAAAAATTACGTCATACCTTATGTTTTATTCGGAGAAGAGAAAGTTGTGAATTCACCTGGAAATGCACAAACATATTTTCCTATTTACAATTTTCTTGTATCATTCTACGTTTTTTAGAGGAGTCATAAGCATATATAAGTATTTTAGAGTTAAAAGATATTATTTCATAGCTCGACTGGTATTTAAAACGTTGACAGTGCTGCTATCACACCTTAAATGAAGCGATAATAACCAAATAAAATAAAGAAATTATTAGTACCATATAGAGGAATGTACAAAAAACTACATTATGAACTTTAGTATTGGTCGTGAATAAGCTTAGGATAATTATTCACTAAAAATCAACTTTTGAAAAATAATAGTATATTAACATTTCTTTAAGAGAGGGAAAAGTGTACCAAACGAGGCGAAGCCAAGTTTGGTGTTCGCGAGCTTAAAAAAATTATTTCGACGAGTTAAACACTATACTTTTTCTACAACCTCGCCTATGGTATTATAATAAATTTTAAAAAATTATGTAAACAAATACTTTTCAATACTTATTTTCAATTAAAAATTACAAAACTATAGATCATATTTAAATTAGTAATGATTTAAAATTGGTACATAGAATATGTAGACCATAAGGTCTACAATTTTTTCCACAATTCAATTTTTTCCACTTCAATTTTTTCCACAATTTTGCAAAATATGCAACCAGCACAATTTCCGAATATGAATTTACGCTATTATCAACCCTCTATTCGATGAATTTTACATAGAATTTGTCATATCTCTTTCTCGATTTTTCTCGTATTAAGCCCGCTTAGGTTTTCTCAGCTTGATTTACTATTTCTGGTGATGTATTTGTAATATCTAAATCACTTCCTGAATCAGAAATCATTATAAAGCCACAATCAGTACAAACTAACGTGATTTAAAAATGACGCGATACAGTAACAACAAGCAACTAGACGCAGGTGAAAATTAGAAGGTAATTTTCGTCACTAGGGACGAAAGTTAACGTTATGGCAACTAGCCTTCATGTATAATGCAGGTTCGGAACTGAAAGGACTCGGACAGAAATATTTCGGAAGAGATTTATTCTATCCTACGAGGGTACTCAAACTTCCCCTGAGGAGGATAGTGGCTTTTATCGAGGACACAAGACTAACAGAGCGGAACTGAGAGATCTATTGGGGATAGTACAAAGAACAGAGCGCACAGGTGCCTGGACATGCGGGTGTCCAACCCAAAACAGAAGAAGGGTAAATATGCTTCCTGTGTTTCAATATTTAAGTAAGCAAGAGTGGTGGACAACAAGGTGTCAAACTGATAAATATTATGGATTTCAGACCACAAAAAAAGTCTTCGGGACCACTTTCGCATACTTCAAAGCCCAGGTTGTCTCACAGCGCTTTCGATTGTCAATTACTTAGGTATAATTTAATTGCAGTTGTTCTTCTGCGTCTGGCTTCTAACTCCTTTGTATCAATTATTCGTCTCACCGCGCTGTAAGCCTGTTTCCAGCCCCGCTGAAACTCCAACAGTACACGAATCAAGTTTTCTGGGTTGAAGCACCTGTTCGTCGTTATATATATATATATATATATATATATATATATATATATATATATATATATATGTGATTAGACGTACCTCTTCTAATGTGAGGTTCAACAACAACTTTCCAACTTTTAGTGGAAGATTGTTCAAATAAAAAATTGAATATTTAATAAATCGGTAATGCTCTGCTTTAAACTTGATTTTTGAGCTTTATTTTTATATGGGCTAGCTCAGGGTAATCTTTATTTGAAATGCAATGGGCTCTTTAGTGTCAGGGTTCTGTTTTTAATATATCTTTTTGTATCGCTTAAATTGCTCTTTTTGACTTGTACATGTGATAAGTTCCCTATTCTTGTTTTATCAAACACTCGGTATGAGGCACGTAAATTAAAGAAAACCGCCTTATAACAATAAAACTCATTTAATATTCTTTAACCTTTGTAACATAAATAATGCTTTTGTGTGACAATTTGCAATTTCCCGCTCTTTTACAATTATAAGTGCATACGTACTCAGTGTATGCTGACTTGCAACAATTTATTTTAAATTATGTAGTAAGCTTTTTCAGTTTATAATATAATAAATTGCGATTAAGGTAAGTGGTTATACAATATATGATTGATGCTACTTTGTCTATTTTAATGCCTTTTTAGGTGGTTTGTTAGGATTTATACCTATAATAATCAAATGTAAATCGATCTGGTTTTAACCTCAAAATGAAATCTGTTCTCTATGACAATAATATATCGAACTATTTGGGACAATAAGGTGAATTTGTCTTAATTATCGACCAATACGTTTATGAAAAATGCTTGCTATGTTAATCTATACTTTAATACTCAAATAGGTGATATTTTGCACAGTGAAGCTGCTCTATCTACGATTTATAATAATACACAAATATTTCTTTAATTATAGGGTAAATTCTACCTTGTTTTCGAGCGCTATTTACTTGTATCTGTAGGTACTCTGGCTCTAGGAAAACGTTCATTCGCGCAGGTCTCAGGCTGGATTACAGGATTTATTCTTCCCGGAATTGACAGGATATTGGTTTTACAGCAACAATTAATTGGATAGCTTTCATATAACGTAATAAAATTAAGGATTAGAGGATTTTATAATGCTGGACTGCTGGACGCTGGTCCGATACTCGCTGGTTATGGATATTCAAATATCTTGAAAATGCACTTAGCAAATAGGTAACATTTTTACTCTAACGTTGTATGAATATTTTAATTATATTATTCTTTATATTTCAGCATTAAAATATGCTTTATAACTTTAAAATCGCCTTTAGCATCTTGGCACGATGCTATCGTGGCAAAAGGCAACGCTTCGATTCTTCTACGTTCTGTTTTTTTTTCTCGAACATCGTCGTGACATTTTTTCGAACGCGTTGTCTACATGAAATATTGCCGCTGATAAGAAAAGAGGCGTGCCAATTTGAAATGTTGGTTTGTACTTCTGGTTAAAAGTAAAATTAAAGTATTCTGAAGGTATTAAAAATCCTTAATAATTAAATCAATTTGTAGATAATGAATTGGCATTTTAATTGCAAGTGGCTACATAATTATATAACCCCACTTGTGCTACTCGCATATAGATGGCGCGATCTGTCATTTTCTTTGAATTATTTAATATTTATTTAATTAAATCTTGTAATTATTCCTTAAATTGTTAATAACAATGTAAATTGTTTTGTGGAGGCTGTACTAGCTTAATATGTATATATACATATATATATATACATATATATATATATATATATATATATATATATATATATAAGTCTATAGATAAATAGATAATTTCTTAGCCGTTTATTAAATATAACAATTGATAAATTATTGGAGTTTTGCGGCTTTTATATGAAATATTTTATATTTCATATAAAAACCGCAAAACTCCAATAATTTATCAATTGTTATAAATCTATATATATATATATATATATATATATATATATATATATATATATATATATATATTGTTATATATCGCTTCCACGGTGGTACATCAAATGATAGGCAGCAATATGTCGAACTGGTCTGGACTGCGGCAAATCGGGGTATTCGGCCAAACAGGATCGGGAAAGATATTCTTGGATAGCTCCGGTGTTTCTGTGCATAGTTCTATGTCGGATAGTGTACAGAGGAATGTTGCAGGTACGTACAAGTGTATTACGTTCCGTAGCTTCGATCTTTGGCGTCCCACACCAAAAGATGCTTTCGTAGTTTTCTTGCCTGTTACCGATTTTATTCGGATAAAAATTGTTTTAAACGTTGCGCAGGTATTATGTGCACCTTTTATATATATTTTTTAACTTGTATCACTGATATTTCGGTATTTAATAGATTTTGAAAACGGAGAACTATATTTTCGATCCTACCCTATGCAAATTCTAATAATGACTTTAATTTATTTTTCCCAAAGCCTTATTAGTAAGCAAAAATTATCTTGATTTATACTTTTTACAACTAGTTATATTAATCTAAATATAATAATGATTTTGATAGAAATAATAAATTAATATATGAATTTACAGGTATATATGAATCGCTTCTAGATGTTAGCTTAACTTACAAGTTTGAATAGAAATCTAACCAGTTAACGGCTTTTCTGTGTTTGAAAAGTGGGCGTGTTCAATTATTATCGATATAAAATTCAAATGTAAATAAATTAAATCTTTTTTTTAATTTCGCGTAATTGACTTCAATAACAAAAATGAAAATTAAAAATATAAAAAGTAAATTTTGAAATAAATATAAATTAATCTGAAATATACAAAGTTGTGATATTAATTTATTAACATTTCTACACTAATTTTACAAGATATGTCCACCAAATGCAGTTATTCAATAGGATGTTTCCCCTATATTAATTCCTACCTTTTCATTTACAGTTAGCTGGAATAACTGAGCTGTACGTATCACAACAATATATATATAGATTAAATGAACAAAATTGAAAGTTTGATATCAATTATTGTATTTAAAATTAGGTATTTAGTATCAATCCATACGATGTTTTGATTTACGCCATTAATTTTCACTCATATGAACCAAATCAACACTTCTATCTCAAATTTATTACTTATAAAATAGAACTGCTTTAAGATTATGTTTGTATCCTACATATTCTAAATTTTATAACATTTTTTGTTCATTAGCTAAAATTAGCTATACTTATTAAAATTAATTTTAATAAAAAGTCAAGAACAGCATGGTTATGAATGTAATTTTCCGTGATGTCAATCGTTCATCTCATGACATGTAGGTTATGCATTTATTCAAAGAACCAAAATATTCAACAAGAAATCGTGCCAGTCTGAATATAGAACAGATAGGTAAAATATATTGATTTACTATAAAAGCTTTAATGTAGAAGAACCATGGCAAATTTCAAATGATCAAATCTCCTTAAAATAATATTTTAGGATGCACTAATTGGCACTAATAGAAGACCTGAATAAAATTCAGCCTGCATATTGCAAAAATTAGAACAACCTATGATTTTCATTCCTTAACAAAAAGAGCTGATAAATCTTACTCATGTTTCATGACAGTTAACATTACTTTATTTAGGCTTATATTTAGAGGTTGTGTAAAATTTTGGCAAATTCATCTGCTTTTATTTACTTTCAATAAATGCTTTTTTCTATGTCTGAGTTTGATCTTGAGCAATTATATCTAATGCAAGACCTTTTGCAACTAAGCAATACACTAAAATGTTTCTAGTGTATTTTGATAAAAAAATAACTTAAAATTTTTAATTAATTTATTTCAAAACAATAACAAACAATTCAATGTATAACTTTCAAGAGGAATATAATAAATACTTCAATATTATATTAATCAAAGGTGGTTGATTTAGTTTCTCTCTTTCAAAAAATTTCAAGTTCAACACAAGTTGCTGGGATTGTGAATTCATAGGTTTTCCAGGCATACCTGAAATAAATGCAAATTCTTAACCTAAAACTAATAACTATCTAAAAACAGTTCTTTGTGTTATGAAAAGATCAATTATTTGCTAGATAGAAGGAAAATTAATTAAAAAGCAATAAAACGAAAATAAACTAAAGTAAGATGTCAAACGTCAAAATTTAATTATTCAACTATCGTAGTACAGGGGTGTCATGACAGGCGGATTACCGCATGTTATCTCTTTCTATCTTATTGGTCCTACGGCGAAGACAATCCAACATTTTTGTTTCAGTTTTCAGGTGCCCATGTCCGTGATAATGCCACGCAACTAATGACGTGAGTCAAAACATTGTGTAGACAGATACTACCTATACTCGTACATTATTATTTTTGTGTTTTGGATTACATAAATTGTAATAACTGTTTCATTCAAGTTTAAGTTCGTTGCAATGCTCTTGGATATACAGTATTTACACTTTATAAAAATAAGAATGTAAATAAATACAATTGTCAAAACAGCAGCACACTAGTTTACTTCTACGCATGCGCGACAGCATTTCTTACCTCATTACCTCATACCTTCTTACATTTAAATAAAGGGACTACTACTATTAATATTAGAATATTAGGCACCTATCTTTCTTTCTACTGAGTAGATCGAGGATTTCAATAGCTTTAAACCTTCTCCGGCCAGCGCGGATCATTTTGCAAAAAACTGCGCGTAAATCTGTCCAGTAGTTCTTTAGTCTAAAGACACACATACGAACATTGCCTTTTATCTATATATATTTCTCTACTTCATTTATTTATTGAAATCGGATAACAAATAAAGGAGTTGCGGAATAAGGACTTATAAGTATGAACAAATTTGATATTGTTTCAATAAATTAATGAAAGATTTTGTGATTTATGCACGTTTAATCTTACATTATCATATCGCATATTTATTACTCTACCTCTGCAATCAGAATAAAAGCCACTGCTTAATTATTCTGCAGTATGATACTGTGATGACATCCAATAACGCGTCACGCGTCATTCCTCTGGTGTTTTCTCGAAGCCTACGAGAACGCTCTCGAAGAGTATTCACCACGATATAAAAGCTGTCGAAGAAGGGTGGCGACATTTAATCCTAGAGCTCGCACAGTACACATAAATATAGATACATAAATATAAATACATAAATGTGCGTACTGTTAATAGTTAGTTTTATATTGTTATACGTTTTAATATTAATATAGTGTGTGTCTAAAGTTATTGTTAGTTTTATTTAAGAACCCGAAAAGACAAACTTTACAGTGGTATTCAGGTGTGGACTAATTAATAAATAATAAACTAAGTAGACAAGTAAGTGTTAATTAAGTACTCGATTAAATAAATATACAGTGCGGAAAGGCGTTATTTTAAATATCGTGATGGCCAACAGAATGAAACTGACGGAATTAAAAGTGTCCTAGTTAAAACGAGAATTAGAAGAGAGGGATGAGGATACAACTGGCAAAAAGTCGATCCTCCAGCAACGGCTTCGCAATGTGTTGATCCAAGAAGGCGAGGATCCAGAGAATTATGTCTTTTAAGTTCCAGGCGGAGATACTGACGTGAATTCGCTGTTTATCAAAATGGAACAACGAATAATAAATTCACAAACTAAAATGGAGCAGAAAAGCCTGGAAACTTCTGGAAATTAGCAAAAACTCTAGAACAAATGGAGCAGAAGAACCTGGAAACTTAGCGAAAACTCTAGAACAGAAGAATCTGGATAGTGCAAAAAATATGGTACAGCGCCTAATAGATTCACAAACTCAAATGCAACAAATGGAAGAAAGAAACCTAGAAACCGCTAGAATCCGCGAGAAAAATCTGGAAAAGAAATTACTAGAAAATTCTAGAAAGTTCGAAAAATGTCTGGAACAAGTGGAGAAAGTTCTAGAACAGCGATTAGCGGAAAAATCGGAAGCGTTAAAAGAAGAGGTTTTCATAGCTGTAGAAGAGAAAATTGGAGAACATTCTAGACTTTTAGAGGCAATAATGATTGAGATGAAATTACCCGCTACCACGGGTCATTCTGATCCCAAGCAGGTCAACAAAGAAGTCATACCGCGGCCCATCGAAATAAAAGAAGAACTTGTGGCTATTTCAAAGACCAGAATCAAGCCACCAACCTTTGATGGAAAGAAGTCATGGGCAACTTACCTGACGCAATTCGAAGCGGCCGCAGAAGCAAAGGCATGGTCTTCTGCCGAGAAGGCGACTGCTTTAGTCATAGCATTGAGGGGTGGTGCTAGTGATATTTTGCAGACAATGCCTCCTGAGGAACATGAAGATTATTCTCAACTCATTAAACGCTTGGAGATGAGATATGCCATGCGCATTTGGAACAACTATATCATACCCAACTGAAGAATCGATCATAGAAGAAAGTCGAGAATCTTCAGGAATTTGAGGCAGATATTGCTCGTCTAGTTCGACTTGCATATCCGATGGCGCCAGATAATTTCATGGAACACCTAGCGGCCCAGACGTTCATATATGGTCTCCGGGATATTGATACGCAGCAAGCATTAAGGTTGGCAAGACCGACAACCTTGATCGATGCTTTGGCGCACACGCTTGAGTTTGAGACTGCAAAGCAAGGCTCTCGGAAGAATGCTCGTGTCTGCACTGTTGAGAAGCAGGAAAATGAGGAGTTCATTGAGCAGGTGGTTAGTAGAGTTCTAAACCAGATCGGAAAAAAACACGATCGGAGTAAATGTGGTAAGGTGGCCAAGAAAGCATCGTCTGAGCAGCGGGAAAACTAAAGCGGGTCGATGAGCGGGGGCAATCATCAATCCAGCATCAGGAAGCCCCAAGGACGCCTGGCCAAGTCGCATCCCTGCACCATCAAACCAACGGCCTGTATGTGGACGCTGTTATGGAAAGAAAGACCTATGCTTGCTTGCTAGATACTGGATCGACGAATACCATCGTGCGACCCGATTTAATTCCCAGAAATAAAGTTGTTTTCTAGCAAATGGAGACTTAGGACAGCAACGGGAGAAGCAGCTTCTGTGGTAGGTGAAGTAGATGTCAACTTTATCATAGGACCAACATCAATCCGACATCGTATTCTCGTAGCCGACATAGAAGAACAAATAATCTTGGGATTAGATATCATGAACACCTACGGCTTCCAGTTAAACATGAAAGAAGGCGCCTTAAAAGTAAATAATGAGGAATTGTTTCTTCATGGGAAAGATTGTGGAAATGTACATGTAATTACTGCAGAGAATGTTGTTCTGGATGCAAGATGTGAGACATTTTTGACGGCGTGTATTTGGTGTTTATTTGGACGGAGGTGTTTATTTGGACGGAAATGTTACAATGTTGGAACCAAAGGCTGATGATGACGAGGTGGGCCGAGGAACAGTAGTTGCCAAAATGCTGGTTAAGACTCAGAAGACTGTACCGATAAGGGTAATGAATGTAAACCATTACCCTGTTTCACTGAAGAAGGGTACTATTCTGGGGGTGATGTTCGCCAGTGTCGGCTGTCGTTCATCGCATAGAGGCGAAGAAGGATGGATTCGTGCAGGTTCCTGAGAAATTGTCCAAGATAATCGACTCCGCCTGTCAAGGATTGAGCAAGAAGGAACAAAGTCAAGTTAAGGACCTAATCAAACATTATGAAGACGTCTTTGAAACTGAAACTGAAACGAAAGGAAGAACCAATATTGTAATGCACAAAATAAATACCGGCGATGCAAGTCCAATTCGACAAGGACCAAGAAGGTTACCACTGGCAAAACGTGAGGAAGCCAAGCAAATTATACAAGATATGGAAAGCCAAGGAGTAATTGAACCATCGAATAGTCCATGGTCATCACCAGTGGTCCTTGTTAGGAAGAAGGATGGATCTACCAGATTCTGTGTGGACTATCGTCGTTGGAATAGTGTGACCAAAAAGGACAGCTATCCTCTCTCAAGAATAGACTATACGCTAGACACTTTGGCAGGGGCAAAATGGTTCTACACTCTCGACTTAAAGCGCGGTTATTGGCAAGTGGGAATGGATCCCAATGACAAAGAGAAGACTGCCTTCAGTTTAGGTAAAGGACTCTGGCAATTTACAGTCATGCCATTTAGACTGTGTAACGTCCCAGCTACTTTTGAGCGACTTATGGACGCTGTACTGAGGGGATTGTCTTGGAATACCTGCCTGGTATATCTCAATGATGTGATTGTGGTAGCGAAGACCTTTGAAGATCACATGAAAAATTTGGAAGTAGTATTCCAGAGGTTGAGAGATGCCAACCTGAGATTAAGTCCAAAGAAGTGTCACCTTTTCCGCAAGTAGGTAAATTACCTTGGACATGTGGTTTCCAGAAAAGGAGTTGCTGTGGATCCAAAAAAAATAAAAGCTGTGGAAAAATGGCCGGTACCCAAAGACAAACATCAGCTAAGAACCTTTTTGGGATTATGCACATATTATCGACGCTACGTTCCTGGATTCTCCAACATTGCAAAACCACTTACTCGCCTAACAGGAAATCGAGCATTCATTTGGAACAACGAATGCCAAGCGGCCTTTGAGTTGTTAAAAGGTACATTGATCAGTGCACCTGTTTTAAACTATCCACTGCCATCTGGGAGGTTTGTTCTGGATACGGATGCCAGTAACGTCGGGATTGGTGGCGTGCTATCTCAAATCCAAGATGGACAAGAAAATGTCATTGGATACTTCAGCAAGGCCCTGTCCAAACCGGAGAGGAACTACTGCGTAACCAGGAGAGAACTATTGGCAGTAGTTAAGACCATTGAGCACTTTTACAAGTACCTGTATGGACAGAAGTTCCTGATCCGCACTGATCACGCCGCCTTAAAGTGGCTTTTGCAATTTTAGTATCCAGAGGCTGAAGTAGCTAGATGTATCGAGAGGCTACAGGATTATGACTTCGACATTGAACACAGAGCAGGCCTGAAACATCAAAATGCAGATGCCCTTTCCAGAAGGCCCTGTCCAGAAGACTGTCGATATTGCAACAGAATCGAAGACAAATCGGTCAACGCTCTTCGAACTACCATGGTTGATAACCAATGGCAACCTGACAATTTGCGCGCAGATCAGGAAGCTGATCCGGATCTTGCAGTCCTCAGGACTTGGAACAGAAATGGGCAAAGACCAACCTGGCAAGAAATTGCTCCCCATTCACGAAAATTGAAGTCATACTGGGCACAATGGGATTCCTTAACCATGGAAGACGATCTCCTGAGACGTGAGGTCGAAAATCACGATGGAAGTGAGCGCAAGATGCAAATGGTGGTTCCCAAGAAAAGAATACCAGAGGTACCGCGAGAACTCCATAATGGTGCTTCTGGGGGACTTTTGGAGTCCATAAAACACTGGAAAAGAGGTACGCCAGAGATTTTACTGGGTGAATTGTTCACGAGATGTGAAAGAATGGTGCCGAAAGTGTGAAAATTGCGCTGGAATCAATGGTCCCCAGAGGCGTCGACGTGCACCCACGCGCCAATACAATGTAGGAAGCCCATTTGAAAGGCTCGCCATAGATGCCGCCGGCCCTTTTCCAGGAAGCGACAAAGGAAATAAATACATAATAGTGATCATGGATTACTTTACCAAATGGGTTGAAGCATATGCTCTACCAAATCAAGAAGCTGGAACTGTAGCAGACGTGATTGTGAAGGAGTTCGTCAGCCGTTTTGGTGTAACCTTGGAACTTCATTCCGATCAAGGGCGAAATTTTGAGTCCAATCTATTCGAAAAGATGTGTGGACTTTTGGGCATACGGATGACGAGAACAACTCCCTTGCATCCACAATCAGATGGGATGGTAGAGCGAATGAACAAGACCATGATCAGACACTTATCCAAAGTGGTCTCGGAACACCAGAGAGATTGGGACGAACATTTACCATTATTTCTAATGGCGTATCGGGCCTTCGTTCAAGAAACAACTGGCCAATCACCAGCAAACGTGCTATTCGGGAGGGAACTCCGATTGCCCTGTGATTTAAAGTTTGGGAGCAAGCCTGGTGAAGATCCTGCCGGAGAAGATTATGTCAGCACGCTCAGACGACGACTGGATAATATCCATGAACAAGTCAGACATAATATCCAAGGTGCTAGTGACAGAATGAAGGAGAGCTAAGACATCAACGCCGGGAAGAGTGGTTACCATGAAGGCGATTGTGTTTGGTTATATAATCCACAACGCCGACGGGGCCTATCTCCAAAACTTCAAAAGAATTGGGAGGGGCCATACAAGGTGTTGAAGCGGATCAACGATGTAATATACCGCATCAGGCGAACACCTCACACTAAGCCAAGAGTCGTACATTTTAATCGATTAGCCCCATACACTGGAGGCAATAATGACGAAACCGCTGACTTGCGCGGATTGGATAGCCAATATCATGAACTAACCTTCGAAGACTTTATGCAAGAGTATTCTGGTTCGAGAAAAGCTCGGGGTAACCATCGAGAAACAGCAAGATTTGTTTACGGTGCCGCCAGACTACGCGCTTGCTCATTGCGTAGCCCGAGATCTGCGAATGGCCAAAGGAATTGCCAGGGAATTTAAAGAGATTTGGCAGAATCGAAAAATTAAGGCAGCAGGGACCAGCAATTGGGAAAAGTCTCCAAATACTAAATGAAGAACAACCCATATTTTATTTGGTCACAAAAGAACTGTAAAACCTGAAGCCAACCTATCGTGCCTTATGGGAGGCCCTGGTCCACTTACGAGAACAGATGTTACAACAAGACATTTTGAAATTAGCAGTTCCAAAATTGGGTTGTGGATTAGACCGTCTGGACTGGAGAATTGTAAGGAGCATGTTAGAAGTAATATTCCAACATACTGGTATGGAAATTCTGGTATGCAGTTACCGGCTTGAATATTCCTGTACATCTAGGCAAGATAAGACGGTGGACTGTTATTTCGATATGACGTCAGAATGTAACAAAGGCCCTACCTGTCGATTTCACCATCGTTTGAGGGAACCAAAGTATGACATGTTTCGGGACGAAACTTCATCTTTAAGAAGGGGGCAATGTGATGACTCATCCAATAACGCGTCACGCGTCATTCCTCTGGTGTTTTATCGAGGCCTACGAGAACGCTCTCGAAGAGTATTCACCACGATATAAAAGCTGTCGAAGAAGGGATGGCGACATTCAATCTTAGAGCTCGCACAGTATACATAAATATAGATACATAAATATAAATACATAAATGTACTTATTGTTAATAGTTAGTTTTATATTGTTATACGTTTTAATATTAATATAGTGTGTGTCTAAAGTTATTGTTAGTTTTATTTAAGAACCCGAAAAGACAAACTTTACAATACGATGAATAGTTCCGCGCATTCAATAAACTCTAAATTGAGAGAGTTTATAAAGAACTAAACGAGTTTTTTGTGACTTCGTATACTACACCGGAAAAATTAGGTCAAGAACCAAGAACTAGTAAAATATTGCAGCGAAAATACAAGAAGGATATCAGATTATTACTACAAGGTCTAACTACATCAACTAGTACTGAACCTAATCAGTGTCATTTTGCCTAGGCAACAATCAGAACGAAGGGATTATTTTGTACAGCGATTGTAAGAAAAATACTTTTCAACCACACTCAATTCGTATTCACACAGATACTATCTTTCCTGTCACATTTATAATAAATTTACACTTAAATTATGCTCTTTAGTAAAAAAAACTTTTAAATTAAAAGAAAAAGAACCGAAGAAAATGGAGTTATTATTTTTTTAAATATCTTTATCGCTTATTCACAGCTATCTAAATTCAAAATTTAGAATTTCTTCCCTTTAAAGCTGGATTAACAAATATTGAGCCAGTATCTTCATTTCAAAGTACAGTGCACTCGCGATAATATGAACTAATGAAAACAAGGGCAGTTCAAATTTTTGGGATTGTTCAAATTTACAAATGGCACAAAATTTTAATAAAACCAAGTCATTTAATTACCACCTAAAGTTCTTTCCTGTATAAATGAAAGTTTAATTTAAATAGTTTAAATTTTTGTTTTATTTTAAAACATAAAAGGAACTTTTTCATTAAGTTTGTTTGCAGCAAACAAAAATATACTTATTTCTATACATATTCATATACATAAATGCTAGCGGGCTTATTCATAAAAATTATGCAATGTTTAATATGCTCTTATATGACAAATGTTTCACAGAAATATGTCAAATAAGAGCTTAATAAACGTTGTATAGTTTTTTTGAATAAGCCCGTAGAAATATAAAGCTAATGTTCAAAAAAGTCGGTTATCTTCTTTTGCCGTTTCTTTTGGTCGAGAACTTTTAAAACTGCCTTCTCACGTAAGTCTCTTAAAACATTTAAAACTCGCTGTTCAACCATTTCACCTTCAGCCCAATCCAACGCCTTATTGAAAATATCGACAGCCTCCCCGGCTTTAATCGTCCTCTTTGGTTCCTCCACACAATCATCTTCATCGGATATGGCTTCTACTTCATTATCTTCACATTCAATAGCATCTTCATTCCATTCTTTAACGTTCGAGGCCGTATATTCAACCTATGAAAAAATATAGAATAACACACAATTTTAGGTACATTTCAGAGAATACAAACCTCGGGTAGTAAGGCGCATAAAACATTGGCGGCGCTTTCTTTCAATTCACGTAAATTCATTTGCAAATTTTCTCTAATAACACTTAGAGGAATTTCATCTTCGGGATCATCTTGATTCACTACCATATTTAAAATGTTGTTCCAGCATTTGGATAACACAGCTGAATCCACTCTTCTCCAAGCTGATTCCAAAATAATGATAGCTTCCTTCAATGTAGTCTGCTTCATAGTTTCTATCAAACCACCCCCTTTAGCAGCAATGGAAGCCAAAAGGCTATTTCTGTAATACAGCTTTGTGATCCTTATAGCATTTTGGTCCATGAGCTGGATGAGTGGGGTCACGTTCGGTGGCATAAACATCACAAAAATAGAGCCGTTTTCAGATTTTAATTCGTCCTCAGGTGGGTGAGATGGGGCATTATCTATTAAGAGAATAGCTTTCACTGGAAGCCCTTTTTTGGTTAAAAATTGTTCCACATGAATTATGTAAAAAATATTTTAAAATGAATAGGTATGTGTCGATTAATGTCAATATAAAAACTTTTACCTCTGGAACAAATGAGCGATGAAACCAGTCTTTAAAAATGTTACCAGTCATCCACGCTGATTTAGAATGACGATAGTGAACAGGGCAATCAAAATTCTGGAAACAACGGGGTTTTTTTGACTTTCCGACAACAAGCAGTTTGAGCTGATGAGATCCCGTAGCATTTGCACAGCACAGGAAAGTAACTCTTTGTTTTTCAGTCTTTGCACCTGGGGCTGATTTTTCCTGAGACGACACGTATGTTTTGGTTGGTAAAATTTTCCAAAATAAACCCGTTTCATCGGCGTTATAAAGTTGATCATTACTTAATCCAAGCTCTTCAATCTTCGATCTAAGTGCCACTTTAAATGGTTCAACCAACTGGGGTTGAGAAGAAAGTTTCTCTCCAGAAATCTGCAGCAATCTTACGCCGAATCTCTTTTTGAAATTCTGCAGCCATCCGTCACTCGCGTTGAAGTCAGAGTTATTTTCCTTAATATTATAATGAAGCTCCTCCGTTTCAAAATAAAAAAAATAAATGTTCATATTTTAAAGCTTTTGTACAAAGTTCAAAAGTTCATATTTTGGAGTAGTCAATGGCAGAGAAAAAGTGTTCATATTTTGGGGTGTTCATTTATTAGGGTGTTAATATTATCGCGAGTGCACTGTATTTAAAATTGCATTTACAGAAAATTATATTTAGGATTTCTAAAAATACCAAAATACTCAAGGCAATCATCAAAAAACAAATGTGATGGAATATAAAGCACCACTGGTAAATGTAAAATGAATTGCCCTGATATTAACTTCAAAGAAAAATGAACTGTTAAATATTTCAATTGAAACACAATAATATCTACATACATTTAATATTTATTTTAACTAACAATTGTTTAGTAGCACTGTGTTTTTTCAGGTTTTACTTTAAACAAACTCTCGATTACTTACTTATATTTGATTTGTTTACTCTTTGGTACCGTTTACTTTGAACTAAATTTCTTTAAAATACACCGCCGTGTGGCAAAATAACAGAGGGTTTAGAGCCCCCTGTCTTGTTTTCATTACATATTAAAGTCTATTTACAGACAATATTATCCAAACAATAAGTTAATAGTATATTAAAAAACAAGTTTCATAAGGCACCATTTTGCCGCACCAGATCAGTTTAGAAAACGAGCCGCGATAGCGGCGAGTTTTCTAAAGAGCGAGTGCGGCAAGAGGCCTTATGAAGCGAGTTTTTTATACTATTTTTTCTATTTTGCGTTTTTTACATTAATAAATTGGAATTATTTAATTTGAAAGTTCAGAGTTTAATTTTTATATTAAGCATGCAGTTGGTCACTTGACATCGATGGTCATTGATACTTGACATTTTCAAATTTAAATCTAGCTATCCGCGAAGTATATTATATTACAAATTATTTATTAATTTTCGTTAACATTATTTGATATTTCATTTAAAAATATAAACATGAGTGACATAGAAACATATATATGTTGTTGTCAATTGTATACAACATACGTTGTTTGTGTAAAATAAGGACATATATCATATCTGTCAAATGTACATAAATTCTTAAAATCAAATGACAGCGATGATATTTATTTCTGCATTCGAACAACAACGCCAACTTTGAAAAATGAAAAAAAGCGTATCGAAATGTAGCTCATTTCGATACTGTTTTGGGTTTCATAATGAGTTCATTTCGAACGCAAAATAGAAAAAATTATTTTTTTGATGCTAAATTTTCTAATGTAATTCTTTTGTAAGAGTTACTTTTCGCTGAATAAGCGATTTACACTATTAAAATTGACATTTGTGTTTCAAAGTACAGATATGAGATCCCAAGGTACATTTTTTTGGGATTATTTTCGAATCACTGCTATGTTGGGAGCTGCGTTCACGCATTCATTGCATTTGACTACATAAAGTATATGATTTTGTTGAAGCGAAGGTATCGGACTTTTTAATTTGATAGTTTTATTTGATTGTTTTATATTTTCTGGCCTGATTTTGTTTGTCCAGTTCTGGTATTCAATTTTATTTTATTTCAAACTGTTACACATAATTATATTTATATATAGATATATATTTTTTTGCCACATCTGGTTTTTGTATCTCTTATCGTTTCACGAGTCTTTCTTCGGGCGTACGCAATTTTGCTCTAACTTGTTTCAATATGCACTGACATCCAAACCATTACATTTTAAAATTTATTTATTTGGAATGTAAATACAGTTAAAATATGAATTTTAATTGATATTTTCATTCAATAAAATTACTCAAGAGTGGTTATTTTGCTAATGTAAGTACATTTTCATATTTTACTTTGTATGGTTAATTTGTAAATACTCCAATAAGTCTGACGAAAGAACAGTTTCGAAACGTTACGTAGCAACAAATCGTTTTATTTGATGATGCATTGACCCAAATTCTGTTTTTATTAACAGTGAAATATATAAATATAACTGAAAATCAAAAAAGAAATTTATTTGTAATTCATCAAAATTTACAAATTTTTAGGGCCAAAATGTAGTTAAAGTCGGTCCATATCTTTGTTTATTCTATATTTACCGATTGTACTTCAAGTTCATTGATCTGCAAAAAAATCGATAAAATTCCGGGCAATACTTTTAACAATAAGCTTCTATTCATTCATATATAGCGAATGTTGTTATTTTGTACCAAAACATACTCAACCGCATATATGGCGATATCTTTTTTTTGTGGATATCAATAACAGCCTTTACATCGAAACTGTCGACAAATCTATGCCGCATTAACTAAAAGGTGACAAAAAGCTTCATGTAGCGTGTCCAATAGAACATATAAATTTTTTTGTCTTTAAGTTTGTGGTGGTAGGTACTGACAAATACCGATAAAGAAATATAATTCATTGGTAACGAGAATTACTGATAAATTAGATGTGGAAACCCGTATTGCTGACCGTATATTTACCTGCGACAGGGCCGAACTCGAATAAAGAAAAATCGTTTTCTCGCTACTACGTAAATATTGGACCGCGATTTTGTATGACGACATTACTCATATATACAGTGTGTTTCACTTTTCATGGGGACACCTAAATAACTTTTTTATTTTGAAAGCAATCATAAAATTTTTATCAGTCGTGCAGGCCACGACAATACACCTTTTCGTATGAATAGAGTTTTTATAAAGTAAATCTATATAGTCAACTATAATTAAAATAAAAGGTAGTATTTCTAGTAATGTCATACTAGCGATTAAGATAGAGCAAAAATGTATTAGGAAAAGTTTTTGCAAATCACTCAAGAACCCCTAATAGCAAATTTCGCTGAAAATTTTTCATTTTTAAATTCTTCCACATTTTATGCTATCTGCAGATAATAGTTTGTTATTGCAATAATAAGAGTGCCATGAAGCAAGAAAATAATTTGTCAGTTCAAACGTCAATTCACTAGACAGTTTACTTCAATTGTACTTTGCTGAGCAATGGCCGATAGATATTTAAGTATTGTTCAAAAAGTAGAAATTATTCGAATTATAGGTGTTAATGTACAGTTCTGTTCAAATAAATCTGGGACAACTCTTGCAACGCAACTCTTAAATCCACTTGTTCAAATAAATCTGGGACAAGTTTTTTGGTGTGATCTATTTGTGGCTTCAACATGTTAGTTGTAAGTAGATTTCATTAAAGGTTTTGGCGATAGTTAACAAAAGGTAAAATTTATTATAATTTTACAGCAACATGATTTAACGAAATGATTGTAAGTTTTCGAAGCATTTTTCAATCTAAAAATGTGCTCGGAAAATGTAATTAGACTTTGGCAATTGTATTAAACAAACTTTGTCATTTTTGGTGATTGTATGAAAACTATGGAAATATTGTTCAAATTATAAACCTAAATAACATTAGGAAATTAAAATTGTCCCAGATTTATTTGAACAGTACTGTACGTTCTACCTGAACGTCCACCCATCCATCATAGAACTGTTGCTTACTTGAATAACATTTTCAACACTACTGGAAATGTTGCTAATCCACGACAACGAGAATTGTACATTCGAGAACACCATTTCGATAGAGTAATATTAGCATCGCATAGTAATAATCCTCACACGAGTTTACTAGATATGGCTAGCAGCCTCTCGGGTAGAAAGTACATTATGACCAACAATTCGAATAATTTCTACTTTTTGGGCAATACTAAAATGTCTGTCGGCCATTGCTCAGCAAAGTTCAATGATTACAACTGAAGTAAACTGTTTAGTGAACTGACGTTTGACGTTTAAAATGACAAATTATTTTCTTGCTTCATGGCACTCTTATTATTGCAATAACAAACAGCATAAAAATGTATAAAAATTTAAAAATGAAAAATTTTAAACAAAATTTGGTATTGGAGGTTCTTGAGTGATTTGTAAAAACTTTTCCTAATACTTTTTTACTCTATCTTAATCGCTAGTATGACTTTAATAGAAACACTACTTTTTATTTTAATTATAGTTGGCTAGATATTGATTTTATAAAAACTCTATTCATACAAAAATGTGCGCTGTCGTAGCCTACACAACTGATTAAAATTTTGTAGTAATTGCTTTCAAAATAAAAAAGTTATTTAGGTGTCCCCTGAATCAAATATTCCACCAACACTTAGTTAATACAGCTTAAAACAATGTAGCCTACTGTACATGTGCACCTGAATGTGTAGTTGTTTACTGTAATGTAATTCATTTTTATTAGATGTAATAAGCAGTATTAACAATTTCATGATAAATTTCTATTGGTAAACTAATTATTGTATGTGCATTACCTGGATTATTTCGCTAAATTTGTTTCTGTGGAAAAATCCTTTCACAATTTGAATTATGCGCCATACTTAACATAACCTATTTCTGAAGTTCCGAAAAACACGAGCACAAATATTTCATGCACATATAAATCATTATGTTACCCATATTTCTACAAAATATTGCTAATTTAAAATAAAACAAAAACTATATTTAAAATTATACAAAACAACCTCAAAAATACAACTTAAAATTATCAAAATGAAATGCATTACAATACATGCAGTACAATAACAGGGATAGCAAAAAAGTAAAAGTTCAAACATATGCGTTATTAGTTATTAACTTATTAGTATGGTTTACTCATACTGGATTCTAACGATTCACTTTCACTGTCGCTGTTTCCAACGTGAATAATAAATTGTTCCAAGATATCGTCTATTAATTCATCTAGGTCCCACATTTTCCTTTACATGGTCAATACAATTTTTTCCATTTGTTCGCGGTAATATTTGTAAGTGCTTCCATTAAAAGTTCTTGCATATGTTACATTTTGAATATTTTCTCTTTCGAAGTAACGTCACCTTTTATTTGTGTTCGAACTAATTTAATACGATTAAGCTCGTAATGATATGGTGGTAACCGTAATATATAACATATACATTATTTTGTTCCTTGCGGAACATGCTAGATGCAACAATTAAGCACGCAACATTTCTGCATTAAATTGGATTCTTTAATACCATCGATAGTCCTTTAACAAAAGTTTGTCGTGCGCTTGCTATGCGCTTCATTTAACCAAATTTCATCTAAATAAAATATTGGTATATCTTCATGTCTGTATTGTTTTATGGTTGTCATATATTGTCTTCTCCACCTGATTATTTCGTCGTTCCCTATCAATAAATTTTCGCTAGTACCCTTGACAAATCTGAAATAAAAGTAACGTATAATAATAATCACAGTTTTTCATTAACACTTAAATGAAATTAATAAGTTTTAAGGATCTATGTAAAGTAACTCAACTCATTTTTGGTGTAGGCGCATTTCTAGAACTTATTTCTGCTTGAAATTTATTTTTAAAAAAGAAACTGTGCACTATCCGTCATACAGCATTTTTAACAGATCCCCCAAAATCCTGGAGTTTACAGGTTGTTTAGAAGATGTAAGTTGGCCCGTTTCTTTGTATTCCATAATTGTGCGAAATGCAGTTAATTTCACCAACCCTACAACACATTGTTTTATAATACGAGGGAAGATCGGAAAGTTTCTACAAGGAACCAGAAGATGGCACAGTGCGCACGCACCGGTCATGTGTTTTAAGTGCCCCATCTATTATATAACTGGTGTCAAATTTTTAGGCAGATAGTGCATGAAATAAAGTCGTGATAGCCAAACAAAGTAAATAGTGCGCGCATTTTCTTAATCGTGAATAAAATCGAATTCAGTGTGCAGTTATTAAAAATGTTTTTCTGAAAGACATCCGACCGCTCACATTACATTTTGCATCAACATTTGGACATGAGAAAGCTCAGTGCAAGATAGTTCCGCGTTTGCTATCAGACGATCAAAAGCAAGCTCGTGTGACCATTTCGCAGCAGTGTAATCTTGTAGATTTTTTAATACGTTTTGTAACCGTCGACGAAACGTAACCACACCACTTCACGCCAGAAAGCAAAATACAACCAAAGCAGTGGACAGTACGCGGTGAACCAACTCCAAAGAAGGCCAAGACGATGCCGTCAGCTCGAAAGGTGATGGCTACCGTCTTTTGGGATTCCCGAGGAATAGTTTTTATTGACTACTTGCAACACGGGGGCACACTAACAAGCGCGTATTATGCGTCGTTATTAGACAGATGCAACGAAGGAATCAAAGTCAAAAGTCCTTGTATGGCAAAGAAAAAAGTCTTGTTTCACCAAGACAATGCCCCCTCCCACAAGTTGGCGTACACACCTATGTGACTGGAACCATTCGCGCGAATAAAGGTATACCCAAAGAACTGACAGAAGTCCCTCTAGAAACTTTTCAAACATGCTTTGTCAGAAAAGATGATGTTTTGATTACTAGATATAAGGATAAGAGAGATGTGTATCTACTGACCACTAAACTTGAGGCCGGATATACGGAAAAAAATCGTTACCGGCCCTCCACATCAAGTACAATATTTATTCAAAAGCCAACTGCTATAGAACATTATAATCTAAATATGGGAGGAGTAGATGCGACTGATCAAGACATTGAACCATATGATTGCACCAGGAAAAGTTACACCTGGTTTAAAAAAATTGGTTTTCATGTAATCCAACGCATTGTGTTGAATGCGAGAGTGTTGTACACAAATGCCGAAGAAAAGGAGAAGAGTGTGTTGGAGTTTACAAAAATTTTGATTGATGGTCTCTTGACTAAATAGTCATCTGGATATACAAGAATCAAAGAAGAATACAAACCAGGTGGAAGCAGTTCCACCAATGTCAAGTCAGTCAAAAATAAACACCAGTTTGTGTCCTTCTACAAGGAATTAGGGAAACGCCGCAAAAGGGGAACTTGTAAAATATGTTACCAAACTGATAAAAAGAGAGTATACACAAGCAACTTATGCACAAGTTGCCTAAATGCTCCCGTCTATTTGTGTTGTAAAGCCCATTTCGATCAGTTTCATGACTATTGAAATGAAATAGTACCTACCTATATTGTATTTTCTGGTCCCATAATAAATGTTTCTTCACACATCTCCGCTACTGTCTTTATTATGTCTTCGGTTTTGATCATTTTTTTTTCCCTAATTATTCAGAAGTATATATTTGTAAAAACTAATCATGCATCGTTATATTTAGCAAAGCAAAAAGTTTTTGTTTATTGCCTTAAGATGACCCAGGTAGCGCCGCCTATGGAATATTTTTCAATGTCTTTTTTGTAAAATAACTATTTAGGCATAGTGTAATAATTTTCAATGCAAAAACTTCAACGAAACGGAAGACCATTTTTTAACCAAATCTGGTATAATATCGTCGAGTTGCATAACCGGCCTGGGCGCGAAGGGGTTAATAGACTAAATGTGCAACTGATCGTTAAGTAAAATTTGCGATTATTTTAACTTATTAATTTATAAGCTTTCCAGAAAATTAAATCTTATTCCTTTAGTTTATAAATGTTAAATTTTAAAATCATTGTTAAATGCGTGGTTTTCTTCTATTAAATGATTGGCATGCCCATAATCTTGTTTTTTATTTTTATTTTTTATTTAAAAACAAAGTTTGACAATTCGTTTTTCAAACGATCTTGCTATTTGATCAAAATACGGGGTTACGGGGTTAAATGTATGTATCCGTTTGAATATGGCTACTTAGATTTTAATAAGACTTCCCACAATCAATTAAATGCAAATCAAGGATTCGATGAGTATATTTATATCCGAACCCGAATTTTTATTTTAAATGAATATTTTTACGAATTTTAATACAATTTCGAATTTCAAGATATTTAATTAAAACTGATATTTTAAAAATCATGTATGTTTAGTAAGACAAAAATTACAATTTGACTTAAACTGTCAGAATTAACGTCCAAATATTATTAATGGTTCAATTAATCGAAAAAGAACGTATTGAAATTCAGATGATGATTGAATTTGGCGACCGCATCAGAACTCGTGAAGAAGCACGCGATTTATTTAACAATTTGCATCAAGATCGGCATCCATTATCATGAAACTGTCGTTGGTAAAACTTTGAGAAGGTATAACCAGAAATGTTAGAAATTTACGAGAAGCGGTGGGCCAAAAGTCGCAACTAATGAAGTTACTGCTCGAGATATTGCTGTAGCATTAGAAGAATTACCACAAACTTCTACTACATCCCTCGCACTAAACTATGATATAAGTTGCCGATAAGTAGCCAGAATGAAGAACGAAAAATATCATCTGTATAAACCACATTTAGTGCCAGAATTATTGGACGGGGATTATGATCGTAGAATTAAGTTTTCCGAAAAAGTGATTGCAAAAATGACCAATATTTTACAAAAATTACATTTTCCGACGAGGCTACGTTTTGATTGAATGGCAACGTTAATCACCATACACGTTTGGCTGGCACACACCTATTTTTTCACCAAACTGTAAACTGCTGAAATATACCAAAATGAATTATTACAACCTTTTATTAATATTATTAATAAACTTCATGATGACGAACTTTCAGAAGGATTTTGTCAGCATTATAATGCATCGGCACACAAATCTCGAAATACATAGCTTTTTTACAACAATTTTTTGACGATAGAATTATGATTTTTCTACCAAGATCTCCAGATTCGACAATTTTAGATTATTTTATTTTTCCACATTTAAAGAATACTATTTTTAACACCAGACATCACACAATCGTAGAGCTTAGCAATGCTGTTAGAAATTTCTGTGCCAATATATTACCACAACTCCTTGTAAATTGTTGTGAGAACATGAAGCGTAGAGTTCGACTATGTCTTCAAAATAATGGAAAACATTTTGAACATAACCTTTAGTATTATTATCTTTTAAATTTAACTAATATAATAAAAATGTTTTATTTTAGCACACATATTGGTGACACATAAATTACCAAAGTGATTAGTGCGTGCATGCACTCTTACCACTTGTTATCAAAAAGTATGGCCATCTCTAATTAGGAAAGACTTTGAAAGCATGGTATGCGCCTAGTGCATTTAGTTGTGCATCAAATAAAACACCTAAATCTTTAATTACAAGTTTCCGTCCAATATATTATTACTTACAATAATAACATTGATTTTTTAAAATATTTTTATATTATCGGCCTACACCCGAACTCGGCATTGAATTGAAGTCAAAAGACTATCTATATAGATTATAAATAGTAGAGGCTCTAAACTGGATCCTTGCGTCACTCTAGAGACTGCAGTGAATATGTTGGAGCTATATCCATTGTAACAAACAGAGGGCGATCGATTGCCCAAAGTTAACTTAACCTTCACTTGCTTCGCTTGCTTTCAACAATGCACTATTTTGTTTTCCCGTTTTTCTTTTAGATAATAATAATATTATTTATTGCCCAACGGGTCAGACCCAATTACAGGACAATAATAAATAAATGGAACTACATACATATGTAATGGGACACATTACAGCCATCTTATTTTAAAATAAAATAATTGCTATCAGTCAGTAAAAGTCTAAATAATACTTAAACTTAATCTATCACACGGTATAAATTATAATGAATATTAGGATTTGGTTTGTTTAAAATTTTAGTAACACTGTATAAGTGTTAATACGCTTCCACACGTTAAGCATTATTGTGAAATTAGTTCACAATAATAATATCAAATGTGTCGGTTGTTTCAGTTTTATGCTAAGTTGTCATTTTATGTAGTAATGTGAATAGTTAGCCATGTACGGACTCGAATAAAATGACTTAGTATTATAAGCACAATTCATCAGAGTCGCCGCATCACCTCATACACACAACCAGAATGATCCAGATTAGTCGGAGTAAGCGGGAATTCGCGAAAACAAAGAGTAATCAGGACGAACGAAGAATGGAAAGAAAAAAGGGGGACTTCGCCTTGGGTAGCGAAGCAAGTCACACAGGCGGACCCCATAAAGTGATAATAAAGATAGGGTTACCGCAATATAAGCATATAAGTACAAAGCGTGACTTAGTTAGTTCACACATATAAGTGAAATAACTCGTTCGACCCATAAAATTCCACGTTTGATTACATCAAAGCTTCTGTTTGGGGTTCCAGGCACTTTGAGGCGTGAAGAAAAGCTCGGTTTTTGTGTTAAAGTGCGCTAGCTACTAAGAAAGCGATGAGGTGAAGTGATATGGCCATTGCGTCTTGATATCAAGGTTAGTTGTTACTATTACTGTTTATAAAGATCTGATCAGACAAAACAGTTTAAAGTATATGCAAAATGTATCTTATTTTGTTCTATATGTATGTATAGTTTCGAATTACCATTTCAAAGTAACAATTGAAAATTTTGTTGTAGGATTATATGTAGTAAATAATATGTTTTTTGTCAATATATATGTATAGGTTTTATAACATATTTTGTTTTATTCAAATTAAATACTATAAATTTCATTATAAGTTAACCGATTAATCAAAGGAGATTTGATTGAAATAATTAATAAAAAAAAGAGGGATTCCATAGTTTCACCTTACGATTTCATCCACTCCTTGAGATAAGAAGGCGTAAGTACAATTTCAACTTACCAGCTTAATATAGAGTTCTCATTTTAATATCTACGCAGATTTTAGCTAACCGGCAACTTTATAAATTGAATTATAAACCTTAGAGGGGTTAATCTCTTGGCGCCCAAATTAAATCAAAATTGAGGAAAATCAATCACTCAATTTTACTATCAATCTATATCTCAATATTGATGATAACTTTGGCGTTTGAGCATTTCAACACCAAAGTTATCCATTTGTAAGCAGCAACTCCGAATTCCTCAAAGCCCGGGGCATTGTTAATATAACGCCAATAACAGGGTTAAAAAAGAGGAACTGTTACACATACACTCTGCAAAAAAATTATGGAATCACACAATTTTTTATATTTTTTAATTTTTTCAAAATTTTATGTTCTATAATTAAGTAGTACACAAACATATTAAAAATAAAATAAAATTCAAAGGAAAAACCAAAGACCGCAACTTGATAAACATAACAATTGGAAAACTAATACCAACGCAAAGAATTTAATTAAGGGAAACTTGAACTAATAATGCGTATTTCTACCTCGGGCCCTTATTACGGCTACCATCCGCCTAGGCAAAGACTCAATAAGACATCTGATGAAGTCTTGACCCACCTGGTTCCATTATTCAGTGACAGCCGCTTCTAGCTCTTCTAGCGTCCTTGGTGGAACTTATCTGTTTCATAGTGCCCACCCAATGTGGTCCCAGATATCATCTGTTGGATTCATGTCCAGGCTTCTAGCTGGCCACTCCAAAACACGTTTGTCAACCTCATTTATGTAATTTTGTACAATGTTAGCAATGTGGGGGGAATCATGCATCAAACGGAAATTCGAGCTTATGTAAGGTGCAAATGAAAGCATAAGCGGCTCTCAGATAATCCTAATGTACCTATCTGCGGTCATAGAGCCATTATGAATAAACTCCAACTCCGTCGTAGCCTCGGAAGATACACCTCACCATATCATAATCGATCCACCTCTGAAATATGTTGTTTTCTTGAAGTTGCATTTACTGAAGCGCTCGCCATCTCGTTTGGTAGGCGTCTATCTGATGCAAACAGTTGCAATACCTAGACTCGTCTGTGATGTAATGTTAGTTCAATCTTCAGCGGTCCAATCACGATGAACTTTCGCAACTATAGTCTGTGAACAAGGTGATTATGGGGCCTTTGGCCGGTATTCTTATATGTATTCCTTGTTCCGTAAGTCGATTCCTTACCGCCTGAGACGTAACATATCATAAAAAGCGATTGTCTATGGCAGAAGTTGACCGCTTCCTACCTTGTCATGGTCTCCTATTATATACTCCAGTTTCTCTATACCTGCGCAACAGCTTCGAAATTGTCGATTGTCGGACACCCAACACCCTACCAACGTATCTTTTACTCCTACCATCGTTAATTAACGAAATGGCTGGGACCGTCATTCATCTTTACCAAACCAGGTAAGAGGGTTCTACATAGAAACATGTGATAAATGTTAAAAGAAAAGACTGTAGTTCTAAATTTACCAATTTTTTAAAGAAATGAGAAGATGTAAAACATCTAAAGCTTACGAAATTAGAAAAAAAATATATTAATTTTAACTCAATGCGTGACAATGTCATAAAACCAAAACACACAAATACTATTGCAACAATTAACTTTGCATAGTTAAGGTAATCCCTTAATTTTTTGCGGAGTGTATTAAAAAGTAATAATAGTGGTAGAGTAACAATAAAGGTAATATAAATTCAAAAACAAAAAGAAAATATAAATTCAAAGCAAAAAGAAAAAGAATGACTGAGGTCTTCATCCTCAACGCGCCCCTAACGCCCACTCCCAGTAAATATGTCGAAGTATATTGCCTCGGCATTCTGCACCATGTGATTCAATGGTGCCTTCCAGAAGATGTTCGTGTTTGGTGTGCGATGAGCAAACACTAGAAAGCAAATCCGAACAGTTAATCCGACTACATATTAAGTTATACAAGAAACCTGCGCTATGTAGCTTCCTGCGATCAGACGGTGATTGAACGCCATGCCGCTCCAACAAAAAAGAATAGTCCATTCTACGATCCAGATAAATAGCAGATGTTTTGAATCTCAGATACTTCAAAAACTGATGCTGAATTCTATTTACGGCAACATTTTGAGTATAGTAAAAAGGATACCAAACAACAGATCCGTACTCAAGCTTACTTACAACGAATACAAAATATAACGTTTTGAGGAGATCGACGTTATTGAAAAATTTGGTAGATCGTAGGATAAAACCTAAAGTTTTACTCGCTAAGAGGCACGTGTTTTGCAAGTACAAATTTAAGTGTAAGCAGTGATCGAATGCTATCCCAGAATCCCTTACAGAAGCAACTCTAGAATGTATATGACCGTCCATAGAATATGAAGATAGAATAGGTGTTAATTTTATAGGTAAAGAAATGACAAAGCATTTTATTTGTATTTAAAGTCAAGTGATTGGCCCTAGACCAATTAAAAATAAAGTCAATACCTTTCTGCGAAAGCGCGACATCAGCTTTACTCGACACTACATTGAAGATTTTGATATCATCAACATAAATCAAGGCATTAGAAGGCAGACTTAGAAGTAAATCTTTTATAAATTTTAAGAATAATAAGGGTCCTAGATTGAGTCTTAGGGAACCACAGATGTACATATAAAAGCATGAGATAACTAACCATTATAAAAAATGCAACTGAATGGCGTGTGTAATTTTATACATATAGTTATGTTCACTAAACATAGTATACATTAGAAAGTTGGCGCTAGACATACTTGTAATTTTTAAGAACTTGTTTAGTTTTTAACTTTTCTATTATAAGAATGACAAGGTAGACATCTCCATTTAAAAAACCAGTTCAGAAAGACAACAACGTCGCTTTCCCTTAGAGAAAGGAAGACAACCGAAGTTACAAGGGAAAAAGACTCAGCCAAAGAAGTCAGTCTATCTTGTACCTTTATGCCTAATGCTTGTGAACTAGCTAGTAAGTTTATAAGTTGTAACTTGTGAATAAACATTTTTTAAAAATCAATTAGTGATCTTTTTGAACTTAATTATATTTACAATACATTTCTAACACCAAGTACCGTCTCCTTTATGAATCTGAACAGAAATTAGAAGTAATCCGCAATATAACTTCACAGTCACGGTCTCTAGTAATTAGAAAATTATATAAATAATTATGTTTACCATTATGGTTAGTTATTCCACGAAATTTAATTAAAAATGAAACAAATAGTCAAACAGAAAACAAAATAGATCAATACAAAGTACAAAAGCTTATTACCAAAGGTGTATCTTTAAACAAACGGTGAAGAAATGCAAGTTTAATTAAAAAAACAAAAACGGTAGGTGAAAATAAGCGACTACTAATATACACGTACTTGTGTTCAATCCTGTGGTTCAGTTAGAATTACGAAAACGTAATGTATATATGTACAAAAACTACAGTGTTACAGTTCTATCGACCGAGAAAGAGATAGAATCATATCAAGGGGATACACCTTTAAAAAAATTATTTGAAAACGCCTACGTAAAATACGGCTATTTCGGTGAAAGGGCTCTCGATTCTGAACTCGCATATGTGACCGACATCGTTTCCGGTTTTTGGCGCCGCTCGGTGTTGCGAAATGACGCATGCAAATAACAATACTTTCAAATGTATCACGATAAATCACGTGCTACCTTTGTAGTATCTTTCTGTTTTCCTTTTTCGATAATTAGGTCCTTTCAGTAACTCAGTTCATAAAAATTCGTTCGATTATACGAACGCATAGTATGGAAGTTCATTTAAATGTCGTCTTCCGCTCACGTGAATCACATTTAAAATTTTCTATAGGTAAAAATCATCATTGCATATTACTAGATGTTCCTAAAATATCTAGGTAATTGTAAACCAATAATAGATATATTTAACTTTCAACTAGCGAAAGTCGAATAAATTATACATTTGTTAAATTATACTAGAACTTAAGTTTATAGATTTACTTTTGCTATCCCAATTACGGTTTAATATTAGATATTAACTGCACTAGCATGGTTAATCGATTACAAATAAACCGAAGAACCAAAAAGTATTAATAATTATTGCTGTCAATAGTGTCTCTTAATATCAGTTATATTCAACAAAACATGAAGTCAATTAAACTACCAATATTAAATACAAATTATTTCATTTATCTTCGAATTGACCGAACACTATAACTACACTACTATCATATTCCAGCAAGCACATTTTCAGGTTTTCTTATAAAAACTCAATAATATTTGATGGCATAATCATCTAAACTGTCTAAAAGGATTACTATTGAATTAATATGAACGTTACTTGATCAATACTTACAACTACTATCTACTTGCTACATCAACTCTTTTTCAAACATAATAGTTTCCAAGATTGTTTACCTATTCTCTTCCTGTAGCTTCTTCATTTGTTGTTCCTCATTTTTCTACAGCTCTTGTCTTTCCTCCGAAAACAGCTTCGAATATTTCATTTCGACATGCTCCTCAAGTTTTACGTCTCCTATTCTAATATATCAGTTTCAAAAAGTAACTTCGTAAAAGGCAAAGTGGCGATATTACGCTGCCAGGTAGTGTTCAAGACTTCCAATTTTCTGACGCGCTTGTACATTCTATTGTGAACTTGGCCAGAGTCGGTTTTATAACACAGTTAATACGCTCAACTTACTCCTTTCCTATTGAATATGACGATTCCTCAGAGACATCTTAGCTACACTCAGCGGCAGAATTAACCGCTCACCCTATGTTGTGTTATTTTGTTGGAGATTTTCATCAATTTTCGACATTAATTGACATTACATGACACTTTCACAGTAAATAATTAATGACAGTTACATTGTCTGTGTATTACTGTCATTTGTATGCTTATTAATAGAGCTGAGGATGTTTGCGGTATAACCATGGTTATATCATGTAACCATAGTAATTTACTATGGTTACATGATATAACCATGGTTATACCGCAAACATCCTCAGCTCTACAGTTATTAAGTTATTAGTAATTTGGTTCAAATTTGACTTGCTTAGTGTTAGTGTATTTACGATTTTTTTTTATTAAACTTAAGTAGACTTGTTTAGTGTTGGTGTATATCTTTTCAAATCGGTTTAAATTAAGTTCAAAAACATTTTTAATTTGAAACAATGCCATTGAACGCAAACCCGTAGCCAAGGCTGTGGTTCTATTCGATGAAGGTTACAGTCAACGTCGTATTGCTGGAATACTTGGTGGTGCCCGTGAGACAGTCAGAGATGCCATCAGGCATTTTCGGGAGACGGGTTCTTACACCAGAAGCCCTCGTCAAGACCGCCATCGCTGCGTTTGTTGTAAGCACGATTTTAAGAGATCGGTTTTGTACCGCCGTTGAAGCCCGTAATCGTCTTGCTGAGGTTAGAAATGTGTGCGTGGGTAAGCGAACTGTAAGAAGAAGGTTGGTAGAAAATAATCTTTCCGTGAGACACCCTTATCGAGCCTCACAGCTTCGCCTGCATTACAAAACAGCTAGACTCCGTTTTGCGCGGAAATACAGTATGTGGAATATGATTCAGTGGAAGAATGTTTTATTCTCCGACGAAAGCAGAATTGCTTTAAGAAATCCCGATGGCCGCCAGCGTGCGTACAGCCGCCCAAACGAGCGGTTTGCTCCTTGTTCTCTTGTTCAAACTGTGGGTTACCAAGGAGGCTCAATAATGGTATGGGGAGGAATTTCTTACGAGGCTCGTACGGACCTGGTGATTTTTGATAGAAGCGATGTAGATGCTCACAGATATGTACAAAAAGTTCTTCAAGATAATGTTATTTCGTTTGCGCCATTTATTGGAGACAACTTTGTTTTAATGCAAGACAACGCACGCTGCACGTCGCTCGAGTGGTTTTGCAATACCTTAATGAAGTTGACATCAGAACATTACCATGGCCAGCAAATCGTCCAGACATCACTCCAATAGAGCGCATCTGAGATAACCTGAAACGTCGAATTCGAGCACGGAGACCATCATCAACCACCATTAGAGAGCTGAAAACTGCGGCGTTGGAAGAATGGGAAACATCCCACAAGTTTACATTCAAAACGTCATGGATATACTTCCACGCAGGCTCTTTGATGTGATTAGGACACGAGGGAGTAACACTCATTAGTGAAGTCAATTTCGTTGACAACTATACTTTTTTTCCATAAATTTCATGCATTGCTAATCTTGCTCAAAATGTTCAAAATGAAATTTTCAAAAACTGTTTTTTCTGTAATTTTTTAAAAGTAAACAAATAATTTCAATTAATTGGTGTTTGTTTCCATTTCCAAGATGTACTTAGATATTAAAAACTTTAAGAAAATTGAGAATTACAAAAATCTCCGAATTAATGACAAAAAATAGGGTGGGCGGTTAATTCTGCCGCTGAGTGTATTTTTCAGATGAGGAAATTGAGGAAAACAGTGCTATGGAAGTAGAACATTTAATTTTGGACAGTGATATGATTTCTTTTAAGAACTTTATATTTGTAAAATTTGCAACAAGAAAATGTGTAGTGGATTATGCTGACGTCATGGGAAAAGTGAATGAATGTGAGGAGGAGTATGAAGTTCAATATCTGCGACGAAACTTACCTAGATGGACTTTTGTATTCCCACTCATCAGTGTCATGGCTTCAGTTACACAAGATGATATTGTGTTAAATTGGACCAAACCAGTAAGTCAAAAGGGTACGGCAAGCACATCTGATCTCATCACATTCAGTTTAAACCTTTTAAAGTATTACGCGAAATCTCCCTAAATATTTATTACATTCTACTACACATTTACAAGAGTATTGAAATATCATTTTATTTTATTTTGAGTGTTGTAACGTTTGTCCACATAGACCCTCTTCAGTGTCCACATGCATCCTTTATTGAGGCACAAGTGGACAAACACATTTTCCTTTTAATGAAGAATAATTACTAGGGAAACCTAAATATGCAAGTGGAAATCCCAAAAATATGCGCATAAATACGAAAATCATTTAGTCAAAATATGCATAAAAATGTTGAAAATATGCAAATAAAAAAATAATAATAATACCTAAATTTATTGATTCGCTTAAAAATAAACAGACATTTTAATTTTTCTGCATACTGAACTAAACCTAAATATGAATTTATTACACAAAGCAGGTTGTCGTTAGTTGTAAAAACAGTAAACCACTACATGTTCGTCAAAAGAATTTCTCAATTAAAAAATTTTGTTGCCTGTCTGAATATAAAAATTTATAAGTGGAAAAACTCCTTTCCACATCAACCGATGTAATAGAAGCGTTTCTAAAATTGCTTAATATTACAGGATCCAAATCAATGGATTCAGTAAATTCTTCCTATAAAATATTAGCTATTTGGCTAAGAAACCGAAATCCACATTTTTTTCCATCACATTTTTGAAAAATTTTGTCCCCCATTTTGCCTACGACATTTTGTAAAGCTACCTCAGATTGTTTTACTAGTTCTACACTTCGGGTTAATGACAAATTGGATTCCTCCATCTGTGTTATTGCTTTATAAAGAAAGCTATGATTGGTCTGTATAAACGAAAGTTGTTTTATTACTTTGTTTTCGAATAACTGCTTAACATCAGTGAGAAATTGGGAAGATTTGTCAGATAATTGTGAAATTAGATCTTTTAGTTGATAGAAATACTTGCAATAAAAAAGCGGCTTCCAATCAAGTGCCCCATTTTGTAAAAACAAGTTGACGTGGAAGAGGAGTGTTTGGTAGTTTTTCTTTGTAGAACTGAACACTTATATGTTGGAAATTAAACTATATACAAGAGGAAAATGCTTACTAATCTCTTCAACAGCCCTACATAAAACATGAGTAAGACATGCTACATGTGTCAAATTCGACTAAAAGATTTTCAAATTTTGCCCGGCCTTTATCATTTACGGTGCTGCATCTGACAAAATGAGCAAAAATTATCTTCAGGAACAGGCGCAGGAAGAAAAATTGTTGATAGTTCCTCTTGAACAAATCTGGCTACTGTGGATACATTGGTTTTTTCTAACTCTTTAGAAGCAATGAGATAATATTTTTGCAGAATCTCGTCGCTAAGAACACCATTCAATAAATGAGTACTACAACGTCCTCTTGAATAGTTGATTTCATCAATACATACGTAAAAATAGTTGTTCAAAATTTTAGCTTCAATTTCCTCATTTACCTCCAAATACAAGGAACTTACGTCGTTTCTTCGTAGTGTTGTTTCCCTGGGACATTAAATTTGCAATACTTCTGGAGGAAAGAAGTGAAGTTTTGATTACGTAGCTTTGACAAGGAAATATTTGACTCCATCACTGTATGACATAGGTCTCGGTTAAAGATGTCTTGTTTGGTTAGCTGTTTGGACATTGGTTGACAATATTTCGTTAATGTGGGCTGTGAAAACGAATCCAGACTTCATCTTACCCAATTTAGTAATATGAGCAGAAGATTTCACGTGTTGGTCTATTTGATATTTTTTATCGCATGGTTATCTACAATGAACAAATAAGTTCAAAGTATTAAACGAAAGCGCCTTGAGTGTCCAAATGGTGCGAAATAAGTCGATATACGGAGCAAAACTGAGGCGTCCTGTACATTTCTCTGTATTTTCATTGTGCATGTCCTTCAAAAAGAATGTAACTTGCTTTTAACTATTTTTTTTTGTATCTCAAAACATAATAGATATCGATCGATTTCGCGCTAACCTCTATATTGAATATTCAAACATTATACTTACAATTTTAACGCACGCAGAACAATACACTTTTCCTATATTTATATATTTGGCTTAACCTACAAAGATGCTCTGTTGACTTTGGACATTTTTATAAAAAATAATACAAATCTGTATAAAAACAAATTTGTATCTGTATATACATGGACATACAGCACGTATTTACCAGCGTTTGCTTCAATATATAAAAACAAATTTGTATCTGTATATACATGGACACACAGCACGTATTTACCAGCGTTGAAGCAAACGCTGGTAAATATGTGCTGTGTGTCCATGTATATACAGATACAAATTTGTTTTTATACAGATTTGTATTATTTTGTATCAAAGCTTGATGTGAATTGTCGCATCGATATGCAATTTGTCTTTGGGCATTTAATTAATAAAATTAAATAAAATACCGCAACACTACGAAACACAAATCGGTGTTATCTCTTCGAAAGCACAATCAGAAATAAAATTCAGAAATCGGTTTATTATTTACCTACTTATGTAAATATACGTACAATAAAACCCCTGTTAACGGTTTTAAACGACCTATTTTGAATTCTCGAAATTTAAGATTGGCAATACTCATACTCTTGTACAACATAAAAATTATTTTTTTTACGAACATAAAATAAATTACTTCATAATGGAAAATTTATAAAATTGTTTATCTTGAAGTATTGAAACGCCTGCCTAAGATCTACAACATTGAAAATTCTTTCAATTATGCACAATATACTATTTATTAAAGACATATCCAAATATTTAAAAAATACATATAATATGCAATATACGAAAAATATGCCCTTTGCATATTTTTTATTTTGAACATGAATATGTTAAGTTTGTATTACACAGTATCTACCCAGTGTTGCCAATGTAAAATTAAGAGAAAATAAAATAAATATTGGAATTTGAAACACTGTCCACATCTACCTCCTCCCTATTACTATTTAGATTAAAATTTTATGGTGCTAATTTGATTACATCTTGAAATAAGTCGTTCGGACTTACTAAATCCTTATCCAACGGACTATAATCATTAGGGAATAAAACGCTTTCTACTTTGTAGAGCATTGTAAATTACCTGAAGCCCATAATAACAGAATGGACATTAAAACAAGTACTTTCGTGCGAAATTCGGTTAGTCGTTTCGAAGGAATGTTTTGTTTATATCACAACGTGGTATCAAATAATTATTTCGTTAGCTATGTAAATACAGTTTATTGTATTGCATAACGTAAATTTCAGTATAGTCGAGGCACAATACGTTGCAATACACGTCATGAAGAAATCGTGACGTCAGGTATTACATCGTTGCGAAATACACTGACATCTCACGTTCAAACCTAATCTAACATACTAATGTAACCTATATAACCTCTATTATTATATATATTTTAATTATTATGGTATATCAGATTAGCACTACAGAATTTAGTAAGAAACATCTGACAATAATAAAAATCTTCGATCAGACTACAAAATTAAATATATCTCGACTCAAGGAAAGTTAGATTTTATTTGTAATATTTTGATACTTTGATACTTTACGAACTGTCAACATTCCAAAATGGCCGAACTAACCGGTATCTTCGTGGTTCATCAAATTTCTTTCCGAATAGCCAATAACAGCAACGTAAAAGTACTGCGATATCGGAAATCTACTATTATTTTTTTACATTTTTAATTTTGATATAACGTCCGTTTGTATTAAAAAACAAATGTTGCATTATTCTTTGAAATTTAAGTTAATTATTAGCTATTCTGTAATAATTATATCTTAATATAAAATATTTTTAATTTATTTGTGTGGTCGCATTGCATATTTATGATGTCACTTGCTTATATGTTTGACGTCATGTCAATGACGTGTATTAGAACTTTTCGTATCTCGACTATATACCTTTGCTTTAGTTTGAAAATTAAATCCTAGAAATAGATAATAAATGTAGTACTTCAATTTAAAAAAATGGAAGTTCAGTTAAATAATTATAATCAAAAAAGCGCCAAATATTTATAATTGTAACTGTATTTAATCAAATACTACTAGTCATCCAAGCAAAAGCATTCCTAAAGAAATTTAAAAAAAATAATTTAGAACCTCTTAGAATCTCTCGTTATAGTATACCTATCAAGAAAGAAAAAAATGCATCGTTTACCCGATGGCAGTATATAACCGAGGAATTTAGAAATGATTGCCCAAGGCGTTCTTATATTTAAGGGAGAAAAAAAAGCACGATGTGTACAAATGAGTGAGATAACGAGGCGCAATATAACGAAGGGAAACCGTGCTATATCACACTAATACTTCAGATATAGAAATAAAAATATTGTCGTAATATACAGTCGTTTGCCTTTACCATTACTTGTAACTTTAAAGTAAAAATAGTAATTTCTAAGGCACAATTTCGTTATTGCAAAATTATACTAAAATATAGTTCTTTTAACTTTCCTAGAGTCCCAATGCACATACACAAACTTTTTATATAAATGTTCTATACTTTCAGATAAAACTAAACAAAATTGGCAGTGAGCATAATATAACTCGACTTACCATTTTGATTGTTTTCACACACGAGTTCTGTTGGAAACCTTCAAATAGAGTATGATATACAAGAGTGATTTGCGGAGTAGCGACATTTCGAAAAAATACATATTTTAGAGTAATATATTTTATTCTTTATCATAATTTCCATCCAATTCTACAGTAAATTTCCATTTTTTAAGTTGCCTAAGAAATAATCCTTCAGTTGTTTATCAAAGTAGGAATCCATTTGGAATATCATGTCCTTATTTCTACCGAAGCTCTACATTAAGCCACTTTTTTAAGTTTGGGAACAAGCAGAAAATCGAAGCCAAAACTGGTCAATATGGTAGATGAGGCAGCAATCTTCACTCTTGTTCGGCAAATTTAACTGTTGCAGTAGTGGACGTAGGTATAAGACCATAATTCTGATGGAACAAAACTTTCTTGTTGTCGTTTCTGCTTCAGTTCTACGTCGAAACATTTCAGTACATCAGCACAATACTAATCAGAAAAACTCGGACTATATTCATGTAAAAATATTTTATAATATTCTAACAAGAACCAAATCCGATTCTATGAAACGAAACTTTATTTTACATTTAAGGTATGTTACATTACATAATATTTGTGTAACACTATTAAAAATATGTTTAAAAAACTTATGATACCTTAGTCTTGATAAACATTATAAATGCTATTCAAGACTATATAATTAATAATATTTAGTAACTAACTAACAATAAGTAATGGATCTTTCAAATTGAACGCTTTATTTTAAAAACGAATAATATATAGATGGCGCACTGAATTCGTCTGGGTATCTTGACATTTACGAAATGTGATGTATGACATTGTTAAAAATGCCCTCTTACATGATACAACAACGCGTTCAAATTGTTGAATTATTTTATGAGTTTTCACAAAGAATCATTTTTTCTGATGAAGCACATTTTGAAATTGATGATTTTGTTAACAAACAAAATTTTTATTGCACTGTACAGCTGGTTCAATAATTAAATTAAATTGATGCGCGTAACAGTAAATATAATGTGCATGTGGAAATGTTCTTTTGATAATTTCTTGGACACCATTTGTCTTACCACTCATCACGGCCGCCCCATCGTAACTTTAAGCGATTAGTTTATTGTTATCAGATCCAGAAGGAGAATTTAAAATAGTTTGCAATTCATTCAGCAATGTTTTTACTAATACATCGGCATTATGTCCACCCGGTTTAAAAAAAGACCAAAAGCGTTAAAAAATTTATCCATTAAACACGTATCGAATAATAACAACCATTTGCTGATTATTAGAGGTGTCTGTAGTTTCATCGGCCTCCAAAGCAATGAAATTTGAAGATTTAATTTCTTTCAATATTTTCTGATTGTAAATTTGCCACATTGCATCTAGCAATTCCTTCTGAACAGTTTTTGAGGCGCATTTGAACACTTGTGAACCTTTAATATGTATTGTAAGCACAGCGTCTAGTTCAGTTGCAAAGTTGATTAAGCCTACACAAATACTTGGATCTTCCGACGTCAATGTTTCATCATTGCCTCGTAACGCCAACTTAAAAGCTCCGCAAAATTTTATATACATTATTAATTGGCGAAAATATAACGATTTTTTTCCACATCTTCGGTGTACTTAACTTTATGTCGCAAATAAGCAATCTCTAACTGTTCATGTATGTCCACATTGCCTAGAACACTAAATTTCACGCATACATTCATGTGAGAAACGGAATTTTCATGTTTCTTTGTCCTCTCTGCGATATGCTTTAAATTATTCCACCCTTATTTATTGCACGCACTAACCTCTTTCTTAAAAATTAAGCTAATAAAACAAAATAGTTTATTTGTTAAATGGAGCCGCGCTATTTTGTGCCCAAACTGACGGCCTAAGCGCATATGGCGAAGATAAGCGGACCCGGCCGTTTCATACTCGGAATAGGTACATCTGAAATCGTGCCCCGGAACAAAGTTTTGACCGTTGGCAGAGTGTCTATGGTGCGGAAGGAAACTTTAATACGTAAAAATAATAAAATAAAATAATTCACTGAATTACGTGCGAATTTCTTTCTGTGTATCTTGGTGGTTGGGTGGACACGTGCCCTTGTGCCCTTTAGTACCAGGCGCCACTGGTGGTTTGTTCTTATAGACTTTTTACGTAACCCTAAATAAAATAGTACAACGGTGTTAGATCACATGATCTTGGTGCCCAATTAGTATCACCATTTCTTGAAATAATTCTTCAAGGAAATTTTTGTCTTAATGAAGCAATTGTATCATTAGCAAAATGAGATGCTACACCGTCTTCTTGAAACCATCTATCCTCTAGCTTAATATCTTTCAGTTCAGGTCACAAAAATTCAGTTAACATCTCACGATATCGAACAACATTTACTGTTACAGCATCTCCAGCAACATTTTGACAGAAATATCGTCCATTTACACCACCTAACCATAATGCACACCAAACAGTGACTCGTTGAAGATGTCACCTTCAAGTTTTTTTTTCTCAATCGCCAAAACGAACGGTAATTCTTGATGAAATAGTCAAACGTGGATTACCACGCGCTGCTCCTACACGCTGGATTTTCAAAAGTCGAACGATAAACACATTATTTGGACACCAGGATTCTTTCAAAGAATGTTTAGACAAAATTCTTGACGATGATGGGATGGATTCAATTACTATTAGTGATGCAAGTGGTTTATTGAAGCATTTGAATTGCCTGGAATTTCTCTACTGGTTGAAAATATTTCATTTCATCATGCCACATGTTGAAATATAATTTAATCAGACTCAAATGCGCGGGATTGACAGTGCTCAATTGCAAAAGGCGCTTGAACAATTCCAGCAGCAAATTATTCACATTACAAATTTAAGACATTCTACTGACGATGACAATTAAGAACGCAATAATGAAGAACCTGCAAGGAAAAGACAAAAATGACAGCTGGAGATAACAAAGCTGTTATTGCAAAGGAAGTATATGACACTATTTTAAGCCAAATTAGCGACTGATTTGATTTTAGAGATCACTTAAGTGATTCTCAAAATTTTAAAACTTATAGTCATTCATTTCCACAAAAAAAAATTATGGAACTGTGAAATCTTATCCTTTTGTTTGACAATGTAAAATTGAAAAATGAACTTTTAGTAATTTATAAGCACGATGACAGGTGTGATGTAGATGGTGTTTTGCCTCTTTTAGTGTTCATAACAGACAGCAAACTACAAAAGGTTTTCACGAAAACATACAAACTGTTGGATATTATTTGTACAACGCATGTCGACAGCAGAATGTGAACGATATTTTTCCACTCTCAAAAGCATTAAAACTTTTCTGAGAAGCACAATGTCAGAATGTCCTATCAATAGAAAAGAAGTTGATCCTGTCTATCCCGGATTTTGCCATCAAAGCATAGACGTCTTTACCAGCATGAAAAATAGGAGAATGGATTTTATGTACAAAAGATAGGTAAGTTTTTTTTGTGCTCACCCTCTTTCATCACTTACTAGCCTCCACTGCAAACCACAATCGATTCCTGAATTAAAGGATGAAATTATTCGTGTCATTGGTGAAATAGAGCCTCAATTATGTCGAAATGTAATAGAAAGCTGTCACAACTGATACTACAATTACCAATAAAAGTTTTTGAAAATCAATGCAAATTATGGGTTTCATTTATTTTTTTAGAAAACGCGCAATTTGTAAGACCCTTTACATCTATTTACTTCGGACTTGGTATAACTTAAGATGTATAACCTGTCAGCTATTACAATTACGTACTACTAATGAGATGCTCTCCTAAATTTTCTATGTTTAAATGAATGTTTTTTGTCGTCTAGCTAGTGTCTGAATGTGGAATGTTTGAAAGAATTTTGATTTTTTTTTGTAATACAGTGCAGTAGTGCTTTAATAATGATTTCCCCAGCTCCTGTAACAGTTGACAATGCGTTAGTTATTGTATTTGTTCATTAAATTTACAGATTCAGTCAAAAGCAGTTCCCTTGTTTCTAATTTCAAAATTGCTTCTGCTACAAAAGAAAATTTTTTTGCAATAAATGTCAATTACTTTGGTATTACATTATTTTTTAAAGACCATTTTGCTTTTTATAACATCTGAATCATTAGAGAATCCTAAAGTCAAATTTTTTATATTTTCATAATTTTTTCAATAAAAAATTGGAGGATTCAGGCATGTTCCCTATCTAGTGATTACCGGTTGTGAAGGTAATTGTGAACCGGGAAATTATTCCTTGTACAACTGAACCTGCAGTGGTGCTTTTAAAAAGATTTATTACATTAGAAATTAATTAATTTACAAGAGGAAATTGATTTCTGATTTCTTCAGCAACTCTATTAATGCCATGAGCATGAATTAAATTGGAAACTATTTGGAAAATTTCGAAACTATATCTTAAAATTAACTGAGGTTTTACACATATAAGGGACAGTATTGGACAACATTAATATATAGTATTACGTGGGGAAGGACAAACTTTGGTTATTTATTATGCTTGAGCTATTGGCTTAATCTAACTGCTTCTTAAAATTAACAAATATGATTTTCTAAACGAAGACTAGGTTAAAATTAACTTAACGAAGACTAGGTTGTCAGCCGGAAAAGTTTTCCAACTGTTTTCTTTGATCGGTTTAGAGCTGTTGATGTAGATTTTCTCAATGAACGACGCACAATTAATGCGAAATATTATTGCGATCTTCTGAATGCCGCAAAGCTGTACATGCGACCAAAAATGAAGACAAAATCTGTCAAAACTGTGATTCTTCTTCATGACAATACCAGGCCTCATTCAGCAAACGTCACAAGGCAAGAATTAGCCAGCCCGGGCTGGGAAGTATTGGAGCATTCTCCTTATAGTCTAGATAGCCCTGGATGTTCATCTCTTTGCACTCTTGAAAGAAGCATTTGGAGCTCAGCGTTTCAACAATAACCAAGCAGTAAAGCAGTAAAGAAGTTTGTGTTCCAATGGCTACATGCTCAAGCGAAAACTTTCTACGACGAAGGCCAGGGCAGGAGATTATGTGGAAAAATATGTTTTTCTACGATCGTTTATAAAAAGACATTTTTCATCACCGAATACTGCACCGAAAATTTGATTTCCGTCACTAGTGGGAGAAAACCCCATAACGTTAACTTTCGTCCCTAGTGACCAAAATTACCTACTAAATTTCACCTGCATCTAGTTGCCTGTTGTTGCTATATCGCGTCATTTTTAAATCACGTCAGTTTGTGCTGTTTGTAGCTGTATCATGATTCCTGGTACAGAAAGTGATTTTGAACTCTATGTAAAATTCATTGAATAGAGGGCTGATAATAGCGTAAATTCATACTCGGAAATTGTGCTTCTTGCATGTTTTGCAAAATTATGGGAAAATTTGAAGCCATCGACCTTATGGTTTACACATTCTATGTATCAATGCTTAAATCATAACTCATTTAAATATGATCTATAGTTTTGTAATTTCTAATTGAAAATAAAGTATTTGTTTACATATTTTTTTTAAGTTTCTTATAATGCCATAGGCGAGGTCGTAGAAAAAAGTATAGTGTTTAACTCGTCGAAATCATTTTTTAAGCTCGCGAACATTACCAAACTTGGCTACGCCTCGTTTTGTAAACTGTTCTTCCGCTTAAAAAAATATTTCTGTCATCACTCGTTACACAACATACTATTTTGCAAATTATGTAGATAGAAAAAGCTCTAACTTGAAAAAAAATCAGTCTAGTTTAAATTTGATATACCTTCGTATTATAAGATTAGGTGGATTACAGTAGATCATCAGAGAACATGTTTCATAAAATATGGCATTATATAAGCTAAAAATATTTAATTTCTAACTATCCAACTATAGACTCGTTCTTGGAACTGACATTTCTCACATAAGTAATTATCACTTTGGATACGTACTCCAACAACGATGTCATCTTCAACAGAAACGTATACGTACCCAGGGTGATAATTATTTGTAGTACAAAGTGTAAAGTGTTCAAGTATTTCTCCGACAAATGCAGACACAGATATATAATTAGCACATCCCACTGTAACTAAAAAAGTTCTTCCTTTGTTTCTTATCGAAAATTTAGAATAATAGTTTTCATGGAACTCTTTACATTATTTGTGTGCATTTTACAAACATCTAATCTACTACCTGGTCAAGATAATTTCCTAAAAAGTAACTATAAAATTAGTTTAGTACCGCACCTGCACTGGATACGCATGGTATCTAAGAAAATAAAATAAAGTAAAACGTATTTAGATTATTTAGTTGTATTGTAAATGTAATGTATAAGTATAAAACATCAATTTGAAATATATCGTATTTTAAATAAAGCGAGAGTGCTGAATTAGGCAAAAGTGAAGATGAAATGCAACTATACGAAAACTTATAAAACAAATTTTTATAAACGAAATTTCTCAAACTGCAATTACTCGCACTTAATAGATTTCGGTGAAGATTATAAAGCTGCATTATTGGTAAAAAAATATTCAAGTTTTATATTATCTTGCCTGCTGGTGTGTAAAATTTTCGCCAAAGATCGCCCTTATTAATGATAGCAGAGCTTCGTTTAAAATTCTCCTATACACTTCACCACATACTTTTTTCTCTAAAATAACGCACACACCTAGACCACTAGCACTAATTCATGCCTAGACGTTCACATAAGAGCGACCACTTCGATTAATAACAGTCACATATCTTGGATCGTAATGCATTTAGGACTGTCGATAAACACCAATATGACCAACCATTATGAAGGGACTGGAATATTCTCGTTAGAGAAAACGATATTATTCAAAATACCATGCTGATTAACATATTAATGCGTTTCTATGCTTATTTATTGTCTTCTATAAAAAATACCGTATTCGCGATACGGCAGTTTAATTCAATTTCAGCAATACGTTTCTGGACAGTTCTGATGCTACCAGAAAAATTTGTTTCTTCTTTTGCTCTAATAGAGCTAATGAAACGATTCTCTCTAATAAAATTTGTCAGTTCCTCATTCTGCTCTCGCGCTTATATTCTTCAGCGTCCTGGACCTTCTTTTCGGGCAAGGATTTCATTTTGTAAAGATTTTTTGCCCTGCAATACTGTGCTTCCACTAATGTTTAGTTCATCCGCAATTTTTCTAATTATACATCCATCCTGAAGTAGCATTATCAGAGCAGACTTCTTAAGCGGATTCAGATTTGAGATTTTAAATTACTTAATTAACTGTCACGTCAATAACATTGATTTACACCAAATAAAATGGTAGTGTGCAAATTTTTTTAAACGCCGATGGCACATATTATAGATATCTTGATTATTTTGCAGTAAATTCTAATCTAGTTCATTTTTATAACTCAAAAATTACAAATCAATTCTATATTTTTCTCATAACTAAATTGCAAAGGGTAATAAAAACGTAGCATCTTACTAATAGATTTTCAAAATGTTTAAGTAATAGTATTTAAATATACTAGAATGTACTAGTAGATTTCATAATAATAATAATAATCTTAATAATATACTTTAATACCCAACAGACTAGGGCCAATTACAAGGTACATTATAATTACATAACATTGCAGTGCGATTAAATAAACGATGGACTTAAATAGTGCTGTCCATCCGGCTAGTTGTTTTCAAGCAAACAGATCATCCAGCATTCTGTTGGCCTCATTGGAAAGAATATAGGTAGGAGTCTGTTTGAAGACGTTCGTCTTCGCGAAAGGAACCATAAATATAACGTCGTACCTGGAGTTCATACGAGGGACCAAAAGCAACATTCGCTCCAATATGAACGGGCAACCAATAATGTTTTTCATAAGTTTTGTTGGGAATTGCCTACAAATATTCTCCCTTCTAACGCTTAGAGTTGACATGCTATGGCGTAAAAGCAAATCATTCAGGGATGCACCATGTTCCGGGTAGATACCATCAATCTTGAATATGAGGTACTTCAAAAACTTACAGTGAACACGGTCCAAAAGAATAGAATCGCAAGTATAGACGGGATACCAAATTAACGAGGCGTATTCCATTTTGCTCAAAACATAAGCATAGTACAATAATTTAAGCAAAGTGATATCTTTAAAATATTTTGATACACGCATAATAAATCCCAGAGTTCTGTAGACATCGGAACAAATATGGGTTATATGGGATCTAAACATAAGTATAAAGGAACCCCCTTCCCCTCGTTATGCAAATGATAAAAATAATAATAATGATGATTACAAAAATAGAAATTTAGAAATATATACGAGAAGCGTGTATTTGTGCATGTAAATTATATGCAAACCGCTCTAACAATATAATTCGTAGAAAAGTTAAAACGTTCAAGGGTTCGTGAAATAGATATAACTCAGGGTTCGTATATAAACGAATATTATTTGTTTTTGTGCTCCGGACTAATATGAGAGTGCTCTGTCCTCTACCAGGTGGGTTCTCGTGTCGTATGTCACATACAGTCTTATTCTTTCTTTGTACTTACCTGTATTTTTAATGACATCTCAGGTATACGGAACAAAGTATTTAATATGTTTAGTTGTTGTCAAACAGAGCGTTGTTCAGGGAGAAATCAAACAAGGTGCTGTTAAATTAAATTATGGTTTAATAAAAGTAACTATCAGAATTCACAAGAACAATTAAATGCACACACATAAAAAAATAATTAAACAGCAGAAATAAAATCAAATAGGAAGCAAAATTAAACAATACCTTTTAGATAATTGACGAGGAAATGCATAAACATAAGCGCAAGTGAGTTATGTCAAACATATGAGTACTAAGGTTATGTCAATACGTGACACGTGTAGACGTTTTTATGGTTATACCAATATTGTATAAGCAATCTTTGCTTACAATATAATAATTTAATAATGATAACTTTATTATTTTCTAATTTGTTTTGCGAGTTAAAGGATATTTTATTTTGAAATTGTTTTATAACTGCTTTAAGAGCTGAGTTTAAAATTCAATTTTATATTTTCTTTTTCTTTTAATACCTTACAAAAATTCTGAAGTAATTGATTGGCACTTTTTTATTCCCACGCCGCAATTCTATTGGTTTAGATTTCAGCCACCTGGTTGGTTGCTCTCCAATCACGCAGGAGCAGCGAGAAACTGCCCGGCAACTGGTCGTCTTTTTTTCCGCCAAAACGGCAAACCGCCAAATTTACTTAATGGGATGAATCTCTTTGGAAGAATTTATCTTCGGAATAATATTTCGAAGATATCTCTTTTCTTCGAAGTCGCAGATTTTATGCAGGATTATATTTTTTTCTTTGTATCTTGGTTCAACGTCGGTAGAAGATTTTTCTTTAACTAGAAATATATCGACTCCTAAAAGAGATATTGTCTCACCGAAACATTTAAAATTTGTAGATATATTATATAGATCTTTTAACACTACTTTAATTATCGCACGATTACTTCCGCACAAATATACTTTCATATTACGTACGTATTTTTCAATTTACTTATGACGACCGTATCCAAGTGTACCGTTAATCCAATTCACGATGCTATGAAAGATATATGTCTTCACGGAACATATCTGGAAGATTTGCCGTTAATGTTTGGGTATGGATATGTACGTATGGTCTGAGTCTAGCATGGCGTGCTGGTGGTCGCTTGAAGAGGCAAGTTTATCTTGATATACTGGAAAACGTTATGCTTCCTTCAGTGGACCAAATATTTCCCCATAATAACTTCATCTTCCAACAAGATAACTGCCCCGTTCATACAGCTAGGATGATAATGCAGTGGCTTGGAATGAATAATATTGAGTTATTGCCTTGTCCTTCGTGTAGTCCTGGAATCTGGAAGATTTGCCGTTAATGTTTGGGTATGGATATGTACGTATGGTCTGAGTCTAGCATGGCGTGCTGGTGGTCGCTTGAAGAGGCAAGTTTATCTTGATATACTGGAAAACGTTATGCTTCCTTCAGTGGACCAAATATTTCCCCATAATAACTTCATCTTCCAACAAGATAACTGCCCCGTTCATACAGCTAGGATGATAATGCAGTGGCTTGGAATGAATAATATTGAGTTATTGCCTTGTCCTTCGTGTAGTCCTGATCTAAATCCGATAGGGAACGTTTAGGGTTTATCAAGTCAAAAAAATTTATTAACGAAACTTCCAAGCTCAAAACGACAAAATTTTGTGGACCGTTATCGAAAACACTTGAGAGGTATTGAAACTGAATGAAAATTATTGGAGGGATCTTATTTCATCAATGCTTGCAAGGTTAAATCAGGTTTTAGAAGCTAATGCAGCAATTATAAAATATTAATCCTTATCTACATTTCTTTATAAAATATATTAAATAAAAATTGTTGGTTGTTGTGTTTTATTTACCTAATAATTATTTTATAAATTGGTTTAAATAAGCAATAAGTAATAAATAAGTTTACTTACTTTTAAATAAAATAGTGACGATTTCAATAACAGTTTATAACCTATTTGCAAATACCGTATTTCTAGGACGAAGATGGCATTGAAATAGAAAATGTATGTCTGAACTTAAGCCATATTATCATACTCGTAACTCTACCTTAATACAAAGGTATTTTTAATAATATAAAATATTATTAAAAATCTGGTGTGAAGAACACAAATACAGGTTCACTATTAATATTTTTTGTGAACGTGTCCGAACATATCCCTCCCCAGAGGCGCAGATACATGTTCCACCTTTCTACAGGATCATCGGTACGCCCTTGCTGGAGAAAGGATATCTTCAGACATATTCACAAAAAAGAACCACATCGTTATCTCACAGAAATTATCCAGACCAAGCGTTGAAGTAACTTCAGCGCTGCCTGTTGTCAGACGGCCGAAGTACCTCGCTCTGTCCACATAACCAAGGCGAATCAACGACACCCTTCCAAAGTTGGCACAGCCTTCTCTCTAGAAACTGTATTTTGTTTGTGTCTTCACTCATACTACGGACTAACCGCACGTGTAATGTACCAGAATAATTGAAACATACATGAGTTAGTATGGAGGGGTGGGGAGGGATATGTTCGGACACGTTCACAAAAAATATTAATAGTGAACCTGTATTTGTGTTCTTCACACCAGATTTTTAATAATATTTTGTATTATTAAAAATACCTTTGTATAATACAAAACTGGTGGGGTTTTACCCACTCATGTAAGTTTCAATTATTTTAGAAATGGTAGTTAAATTAATGGTGAGTGGGTTTATTCCATCCGGTTTGCATATCAGGATTTTTTAGAAGAATTTCCAGATACTGCTATCCCATATGATCCAAATGCATTCGCCGTTTTGTGCAATTATTCAGGGAAACAGGAAACGTGGATCGCAAAAAAAGAGCAGTGGTAGGCCAACAGTTAGAAATGAGGAAAATGTTGAAGCGGAAAGGCACCTGGTAGAAGAACGTCCTCAGCTTTCTGTGCGACATTTACACCAAGAATAAGATCTTTTTTAGAGCATTTGCAGACATATCCTTAAGCATGATCTACATTTATAGCCCTACCACTTGCAAGCGACTCATGTGGACAGACTGAAACGACAGGAATTTTGTCAAAGATTTATTGACCATTTTGTTGTTAATGATGGAGGCGTTGAAAAGGTTACGTTTACTAATGAATCCTGGTTTTATCTCTCTGGCTGCATAAATTATCAAAACATGAGGCTATGGAGCACAAATAATCCGCACTTTTTTTGTGTGGAAGCACCACTACATCCACAGAAAATTGGGTAGTTGTTTGTCAGAACATGATTATTGGACCTATATTTTTTGAAGATATGTCGATTCAAAATACAAAATTTGAAATGGTAGCCAAAAATTGTTACACATTTTAGGAATATTAAACGCTGTACATTACAGGCTAGAAATATTGATATCATTTCCAAATATGTTGAACGATGATGAATTACACTACTTCCAACAAGATGGAGCTCGTGTACATACTACCAATGAAAACATTGTTCTTCTGAGAGAATTTTTTGGAGATCGAATTAGTAGTTTAACACAAACATAATTTGGCCACCTCGTTCCTGCGATTTAACACTGCGATGTCTTTTTATGACCGTACTTAAAAAATTAAATTTTTGAACACCTGTTTTTCATCTTAATGATCTGCAACAAAGGATCACTAATAAGATCGTAGAAATTAATAATTCACCTTAGATCCTAGAAAATGTTATTAACTCTGTTAAGTGAAGAACTTTATGCTGTAGAGATGAAGGCAGTGGCTATATTGTGCACCCTATTTAATGAATATTGTTACATAATAGTTTGCTTTGTTCTTCTTTTGATTTAAACAATAGGGTAAACGGATTATCAAAACCTCACCCGACAAACCTTAATGGATGACTTCACAGATGACGAAGATTCATTTCTCCAATAAAAAAACATTTCTTTTCAGAACCAACACATGTGGTAGAAGAAAAAATTAATGATTGCATCAATGTCATACTTGCTTGTTTTGTATATTACATTAATAAATTGCTGTGCTTACTTTAGCTTGATGAATATCATTTTGCAACTCTTATTTAACCTACTACTAGTAGTACGAGATGTAGGTTAAACCATTTAATAAATCTAAGACATAATTGATTTAATCCACGGCATACACTGAAAACTTTTTTTGTGGCTCACCCCATCCTCACTTCATACAACAAAATAACAAGCTTAGCTGGTATTCAAGATTTTATTAATATAAAAAGGCGAAATTAAAGCAAATGTTGAAATTGTTGTCCATTATTTTCAATTGCCAAGTTTATACGCCTTCTCTTGCTGTTAAAGGTATTTTGTAGCATTGCAGGCGTTATTAACGCACATTATTAAATAATTAATTGCTGCTCTTTTAAATTAGAATCACGAGTTTTAAATATTCTATTCTTTAGGTGAGAAAACACGAAAAAGTTCGCAAATGTCAAACAAGGTGATCGTCGTGGAAATTAAACTTTCGTATGTAAGCTTATAATCCGATCGCCCAGAAACTCACGAAGAAAAGCAATATTTTCATTTGTTGTGTGGCGTTGCGCTATCTTGTTCGAAGTAATTCATCTTCATGGAGCTGTTCAATAAATAATTCAAAATGTTTCTATACCTCACACCATTAATTGTAAAATTAAAAAAAATAGGTCCAATAATTTTGCGGCATGGAACTGCTAGCCAAACACCAAGTTTCGCAGTATGCAGAAACGCCCCAATAAAAATATGAAGATTTTCACTACTCCACAGCCGAGTATTTTTGAAATTGAGGTACCCCGAAAGATGAAACCACGCTTCATCAGAGAAAAATGTCAAATTTAGCAGGTCATTATCTTTCATTAAATTATTTGCAAACCGCCGGCGGTAAGTAAGACGTCTAGGGTAATTTACCAACAAAATAGCCTGATGTGATTGCATCTTATACGGATGCCTTTGTAAGTTTTTCTTTACAATTTTCTGGGATGCTCCATAAAAAAATCAATCTCTGGAGAAAGACGTTTCAAAGGTTTTTTGGGTTAATTTTCCATACGTTGACGACACGTCTACGAGTACGTAATCACACAGTCACACAGAATCAGTTTCTCGAAATACACCAATACAATTGGAAAGGCAACTATAAACATTTTTGGGTATTATAGCTAACTCTGAGAAGTGCTTCCAAACATGCACACTGGCTGTACACCCAAATTCGCACTTCAGGTCGAAAATAGAATTCAATCATGTACGTTTTTTGCACTTGTATTGTAAACTATATTTGAATTTATTCAAACTCGATATCAAAACTTGCTTTCAGCAGTTCTAACACATAATTGATGACAGTCAATGTCACTATCAAAATAATTTTCAAAACAGTTAAGAAGTGATAATACCTGGCTTAAGTTCAGACATATATTTTCTATTTCAATGCCACCTTCGTCCTAGGAACTATATGATATCACGGTATAATGTCAAAATCCGCATTTCCAAAGTATAAAATACTTCCAAAACTATATTTCTTGATTTTTCAAGTGTACGCGATTATCGTCATAAAAATATGTGATTTTATTTTAGAACACAAGTTTTCAAATAATATTTTGATAAACTGTCTGATGTAGAACAATTTTGTACTAATTACTTTTTTGCAATGCTTTTGCAAATTTCTACGAAACAGTAGCATTATATGCCTTTAAAATTAAATGCTCTCTTACATATGCCTATTATACGTAAGAATTATACTTATATATTGTAAGTAACTAAATGCTCGTTACTAATTTAATTTTGACTCGCAAACGCTACTTAAAAACTGCATACCCTTAATGTTAGTGTAAACATTTTTACCTTTCTTTGAAGATGATGTCCATTTTAATCTGCAGCAATGAAGATTCTCATAAAATGCACAAAAAAACTTGAAAACAGCAGGATAGTAGTTAAGTTTCGTTCATGGTAATCGAGCGAGAAAACAGAAAAAAAAAACAAACAACACCGTTAGATCTTGTACCGGTGAAGGCAAGCACAGTTAAATTGTCCATTTATTTACCAATAACAAGAACTGGCGACAGACTGGTTTCGCGACATAAGAAGGGAATGTTACTTTACTTCGACATTTACCGATCACACAAATCAAGCCAAATAGAACGTTCTAAACTACGAAGACTATATAAACACAAAATAATACACTATTACGTAAAACATAAACCAGAATTCAAACGAATTCAAACGAACTTCCGTTGCATAAATAATGATACAAAAAACACCTGGAAATTGGTTTCGATTTTTGTTCGTTTTCTACTGAACATATCCAAAATCACCTTCTGTTAAAATAAATACACACTGCCGCCTAACATATTACGAATGATTATGCAAGAACGAAGGGCACACTTCGTTCGTGTTTTGTTTTGGTTCACGCGTGTTACCGAGGAAACACTGCAAGTGACGCGTTCAAAGCAAAACTGAGCGGTCTGGTCTGCCTCGTCGGATCTAGTTGGCTGATTCGTACCTTGCCCCAGCTTCGCTTAGACGGTTTGTGGTAACTCCACTCTGAACTCTACAGGTATCAACTCCCACCCAGGATTTTACATGCTATGCAACTAACTCGGTCTTTTTCTATTTCCCCTCGGCCGTCTGTCTCCGGAGGTCTTTGCGCAATGTCCAGTTACTGCTCCTTTCCATGTCTTAAAATTGCACATCTAACTAATCTAGCGACTAAAACTGCACAAAGTATAATTTCAGTGTCGTAGATTACTATAAGGGTTATTGTTATAATTACGTTTTAGAATAACCCCGAATTGTAAATGAACTTTTAAAGGTCAAATTTAAATATCAATTAAATCAAAAAAAAGTAAGTTATTAATTATGGCGAAAGGTTGTTTAAACTGCAGAAATGATTTAAAGGGCAAACAAATTGTAATAGACTGTAAACATACTTAATTATTATCTCATTAAAAAATAAAAATGTTGAAAATAAAAAAAGCATTTCCTAGGTATACACCGTTCAATCTAAATTCCGAAATTCACTAAATTAAGGGGATTCAGGAGGGCATCTTAATATTGAATCTCACCATATACATTATGCGTTAATGCCATTATTAAAAATAAAATATATTCGTATATTATCCCCTCCAAAATACGCATTTGCAACGTAAAATCGCTATTGACATTTATGTCGTTGACAATTGACATTTGAATTCATTTGAATTAATTGCTACCGATTTTCTCCTTGTTACTGTATTCTTATTCCGTCTTTTATTTAACCTTCGCATTTTTATATGAATTCTTTTTTTTCAAAACAACACTCACATCACGATAGTAATTGGTAATCTTCCGCTTATCTAGTGAAAAGTTCTGTGTCGAAGAGATCTAATCTCGGAATGCCGAAATGTTTGAATTCTTAATCAGAGAAGCTTGTTGCTTCTTTGATTTGCTATTTTGAGAAAGAACGTGATAATGGTGGTTCAAGGGATATATGAAAGGTAATATATATATATATATATATATATATATATATATATATATAGCTAGTTGCTGTTGGTTTGCTACTTCATTCTAGTACTGTTTCGGTTATATCGAAAGATATCAGGGGAGGTAGACCTTTGAACAGTCCCAAAAAAACACAGGATCCTAAAAAGCCAGTCGCTAATACTGATGACTGATCAAATGGCTATTCGGAATACAATATATGAAATGTATTGAAATAGTAAGTTCCATTTTCTTGTATCTCATTATATCATATATCATAATCACATCGTATGTATATCCTTCAGAATAACATGACACCCTAATAGAGAGAAGCATATATAATAGTAATACAGCATCTTTATCAATAATTTTACTTAAGATTGGTTTCCGTTGGAAAAAGATAATTCTCGCAGGGAACTAATGGAACAATTTCGTATTATTCTTAGTCGAGTAGATTTTCTGGTGGATTACATTAAAAATAAAAGTATGAATTATTTGTGGGAGCCTGTTTTTGTAAGTAAAACAAGGATTTTCCAAAATGGCAGTATAGGTAGATCGTGGTAAGATCAAAATATACAAAGTATCAAAGGACTAAAGTTGATGTGTTGAGCTTAGTGAACGATTAATACAGTGGACACTCGCTGTTTGCGCCCCCTGTATTTGCGATTATGTTCTTACTGACATTTCTCGCTATCCGCGCTCCATATTCGCGGTTCAGTATGGATAGTTTCCCTAAAGTTTCGGTATTTCCCTTGTTCATTTATTTCTTTAAAAGTTCACAAACGTATTTGGCTCTTATTGTCTATATATCTATTTGTGTCGTTTACCTACATACATACCTGTAGTTTATATGTACAAACATACCTATTATTTTTGTACCCCGATATTCGCGAATTCAATGTTCGCGGTGTTTTCGTGGAATGCAACCCCCGCGAATAGCGGGGTTCACTGTATTACAAATGTTAATATATTATGCTTTCTAAATATATTATTGTCCATGCTGCTAGTCGAAAAAGATTTATACCCGGAGCATTGCTTATATTTCCATGAAAAGGAAATGATCTCTACTATCATGGGTAAATGAACTCAAGTAACTTTCTGTTATGGTTTGAATGATGACAACTCTTTGAAACCACAACTCCGGCAACTTGTTACTCAGTTTTTTTTAACTTGTATAATTAGCACTACTTAATTATTTAATTTAAGGCATAGACCATGAAAAGTGTATGTGGCACATAAGTTGGCTGAAAGTATGGACGCGACGTACTTAGATTACCCTCATATCATCGTATATTCAAGGGAATTGAAAAGGTATGTGAAATTGTGAAAAAATATTACGATACTATAGGGATATATGGGGAAGGGACAGAGAAGGTTGTGAGACTATGGTAGGATATACTATAACATGTAACACACACCAGAAGTGTGAAAGAATTGTGAAAACATTTCCATTGGGAAAAGGAGGTTGTGATTGATAAAAATTAAATAACAGAATTTATTATAAGCGATCGTGACGATTTTGATTAATTTTAAGTAACGACATCAAAAATAACTTTTCGATCCAGTTTCTAATAATGCCGTGTGTAATTTGTATCAACAGATCTTAAAGCAAGTGGTTTCATTATTGTATTTGTGTAATATATATATAATAGGTTTCGTGTGTTTGCAATAGAATTAGTGCATTGACATTACAAAATATTTTCTAACTATTGTAACTAGATATTGTGCAGTTCAATATTCAAATAAATAGTTCCCTTATAAAATTTAATTTAATTTATTGGATTATGTTCATACATTATTTATTGTTGACTCCTATGATATTTGTGCTGTTTCTTATCTACGTTAATTATATGCACCAAACCATTCAAGAAAAACTCGAAGTAGTGGACGGTCGAATACGCATTCGAATACGCGAGTGTTTTTATAGTTTTTTTTTTAACACGACGCGACAAAAATCGGTCCGCGCCGATGAAATAAGTAGACATAAGAAGCGCAAAGATTTCTCAAATACTTGATTTATAGGAAAACGCACGAAGCAATCCACTTTCGTCATTAAAGTCTATGACATAATAGTTGTAGTACGTGTATGTGAGCCTTGTCTCAACTTATCAAATTTATGGTGAAGTTTATAGGGCATATTTATATGTATTTATACATAAATTGATCAAATTTTCTAAAGGCAAATTAAGTACATTTTCATTAAAGAAAATAAGTAACAAACTAATCCATTTTGTGACTAAGTAAATAAAATTACATTTTCAAGTTTATTATTTTAACAACTAAATACCGTCAAATGATTCAGCAGTAATATGTAAACGATTCTTCATGATGGCCAAAATCTTATGTTAATATCTTTTATAAGACTGGTTTAAATGACGCCAAAATTATAATTTTTCATTAATATTATTCATCGAAATAATCCTACAATTACTATTATATACATATAATATATTCCAGATCAAAAAAATTATAAATTTAGTAATATATAAGACTATTATTTTCGTTATTATGAGACTGGCAATTCAGACGTCACTGTTTTTGGTTGATAACGAAAGTGGATTGCTTCGTCGGTTTTCCTATAGTAATACGTTTTTTATTACAAGTGGACGTTTGCTAATCATATACTTTATTTACGCTAATATGTTGTAATAAAAATCTTAATGATAAAAGGAAAAATAACTTTGATTTAATCTTGCGTGAATTGTCTTATATAAAAACTTAAAATAATGTGTATAGGGTAGACGTAAATGTCAAGAAGATTTTTAAAAAAATTATGACAAACAAATGTCAAATTTGAAAGGCAAAAATCATAATGATATTGATATTTGAAAAACAATTAAACTAGTAGTTGGGTTTTTGAAAGAAAGATAAAGGAAAGATTATCATTGATTTTATAGAGATGCCTCGCCCACGGTCGAACATAGGTCGCCGTTCTCGACACGCAAGCACAGAACGTCAAAAGAGACCAAGCTGCAGTGATCAAAACGTTTAGACGAATACGAACGTGTCAGAACTTCTCAAAGGCGAGCAGAATAATCAGCAAACGGACGGGAAGAAAGTCTTACGAATTGAATCGAGAAGAAGATGAGCAGCACAATCGTCTCAGTAACGTCAAGAATAATTAGATCGACAGCGAAAACGTATGGAGTTGCAATATCTAAATGAATTGCTTTTTCATACTAACCGGATATTCAATACAATACCTCATGTAATTTCGTTCAAATCGAAAAATGGACGAAGTACAAAGCACACTATTAGTAGTTAAAAAATTTATGAATAATCTAATTGAAGCAACAATTCTGATTGGACCTCATAAAGGTGAAGACGTACTACTTCCACGAATGCCACTTATTCCGACCGCCATGGAGATCGATTTCTAACGACTTCAATTTGCAATACTCCTTGAATTTGTGCAAGGCCAATCATTGTAAGTGTGCGGTTTCAATTTAGAAAACGATTGCTTCTTTCATGAGCAATTATATGTCGTATGGTCCAGGTCTGATCCCTATGTTTTGCAGAAAACAAAAAATGTAATCAATCCGCAAGCTTTACAATAAATAATATTTTTTTGTGAAAAACGTATTTTTTATTCCTTTTCTTTCATTCCACATAATCACAGCAACGAAAGACGAATATTATATTGTATGATGTGTTTTCTCGGTAAATCTATGTTTGCTACAATAATTTTATTTACATTTCCATTTATTTCATGTCAGACTGAGTCACAAAGCGACGCGTGGCCGGGTTTAGATAGATTTAGGTAAAGTTAGTATGAAACAGAAAAATAAAAAGAATTGAATTATGAACAATATGTAATTGGCACGAATATGTGAAAAAAATTTGTATAACGGCATGTTCATGTACTACTCATAATGGCAAACATACTCACATATGTTTATTCAGTAATCCTATGAATATTTTTAAAAATATGAACTCTCCATAATTTAGGAATTAAATAAAACGGATATAAAGGGCTATCAAATAAGTATTATATATTTTATAAACGTTATAGCGGTTAATTTTTTTATCAGATTCTATATATATACACAGTGTTTAGAAATTGTTAAAATTTATTACAAAATTAATGAATCTGTTCGGGTTACGTTTCGCACATTACGTGAAATTTATGGTCAACAGAATCAACCTGGAGAGCTTACTATTCGTAATGTTATTAAACAATTGGAGACAAGCGGAAGTATTTGTGATATTAAGAATCCAACCTGCCAAAATGTTTCTGATTAAATGGTTTCGTGCATAAGCACAATTGTCGCATTCGGAGTGAAGAAAACCTACATGCTGTTCATAAAACACGTTTACATCCACAAAAATTAACAGTTTGGTGTGGTTTATGGCCTGGGGGTGTAATGGGACCATATTTTTTTGAAAATGAATATGGCGTCGCACTTACCGTCAATGGAGAACGCTACAGACACATGAATACAGATTCTTTGTAGCAAGAATTAGATGATGTCGACTTAAACAATATGTGGTTCCAACAGGATGGTGCAACATGCTATACATCTCATTACACAATCAATTCATTGAGCGAAAAGTTTAATGACCGTGTAATCTCCAGAAATTCCGATGTGCTGTGGCCACCAAGATCATGCGATGTAACTCCATTGGACATTTTTCCTTGGGGTTATGTTAAATCACTCGTTTATTTCAATAAACCTCAAACACTCAATGACCTTAAAACCAATATTATTCGTGCTAATGCTGAAATAAGTGCAGATTTATGCGAAAAAGTGGGCAAAAATTAGTGTTTCAAAATCGAATTTTTAGGAAGTTCCAGAGGAGGCCATTTACATGAAATCATCTTTAATATAAATGTCAAGAACCAATGTCTAAAATAAACTAAACTATATTGATATCTTACACGTTTTTTGTCTTTATTACAAAATAGAAATATAAATCTCCTATTTGATCACCCGTTATAAATAAATAAAAAAATATTTATATTCAAACATAACGTCCATGATCTATGTAGTCGCAATAGTTAAAATAGTTTATAAATTAATAGATACGAGGCGGAGTTTTTTATGTTATCTACCTAGCTATGAATAAGCTGATACTTTCAGTAAGAACCAGGAACAAAATGTCAGAGTATACAATGCAACTTCCTGTTTTCTTTGTATAGCAATGCTAAATAAAAATGAAAAATATTTCCAAAGAGTATAATCATTTAAAATATAAATAAAACTAATAGTTAAAATCTTCACTTTTTAATACGTAATCGTAAAACGATAATTGTTTCGCCAGCACAGTGACTTCATAAGGTACTTGCAGCTAAAGAGCACGCTACAAACTAAATTAAAAATATAAAATGAACAAGGTTAGTATTATTTTACAACGTTCTTTAAAAAATCAAAGAATTTACACAAATATTGTAGGTAATGATAAAATGCGGCTCATCTGTTTGGCCGTTATACTATGGGGTACTAGCAACCTATAGTACCCTATAGTATAAGGCCCGTGCCCACCTATAGGAGAGTGCGTGACAAACAGGCAGGCGGCTGATTTTAGAGGCGGCCAAAAGCCTTAAAAAAGATTACAAGGTTAAATTATTAGTAGCTAACAGAATATAGAAAATTTAGTATATAGAAAAACATGCGCAATATATGAAATGTATAATAATTCATATGTAGAGTTCTGTGCAATAAATTAACGTACACGTCTTATTGCTCATTCTGGCATTATTTGATCACTCTGAAAACGGCTTATTTTTCCCATATTTAAAAGGTTAAGTAATGGCTTCATTATTGACATTAGTTGTCAAAATGCTTGATTCTATTCATCTTCTATAAAACTATACTATTATGGTTAGTAATTTTTGATATGATCTTATGTAGGTATGCGTATAAAGAAATCTTACTACATTACATTATTGTTTAATATTTAACACGAAATATAAAATACAATTAAAAATAAATATAAAACCATCACAAGAAAACATTAATATTTCGCCATACTACCATTTACTTCAATGACTCTATTCAATCGATGTGGCATTGAGTTTGCTAATTTCTGCATGTAATTTTCATCGGTTGCTAATTCTTCCCAAGCATTTTCTATAGAGCCCCAAAGGTGATTCACGTTAAGAAAATAAATATTTTGAGAATATAATTTTTTAGTTAATAAACCCCATATTCTCAATGGGGTTTAAATCTTGGCTGTTAGCGGGCCACGGTAATGTTTCAATATTATTTTTATATAGCCATGTTCTAACAACATTAGCCGTATGTACAGGACAATTATCATGTTGGTAAATTTTGCGGATATAATTGTCGAACAGACGGTAGCATTATATTTTCCAATATATGGCTATAATTGTCAGCATTGAACCGCCTTTCTACTTTGTAACAAACTACTATCCCCTTATAACTGCACCAACCCCATACATTTACGTTGAACCGTCCACTACTTATAAATTGTTTATTAAATCGTGCATGCGGCGGTCTATATGCACGTATACGACCATTATACGTAGATTGAAATAGCTTTTTATCGGTGAATATGACATTTTGTCAAAAAGGCAATTCCTTATAAGCATGATTTAAGGAAAATAATAATCGAGCTATAAAGCACATCACAGACGGCCAAATTAATACAATGTGCGAGACACAGTTATTGTTCAGTGTAAGCAAGCTGTCCCATCTTTATCATAACGTTTGGTCCATCGGTTACAGTAGCCACGATATCAGTTTCCAGGGAAATATCAAATTTACTTAGACGCTCTTTCAACATACGAAGACAATTTTCAGCCGTCATTCTTCCATGAATAGGAACGAGTCCTAAGCTCCAAATTTTTTTATATGAATGAACGTTGACAGCCATGTATCGTTTATTGGACGTTGATGTCCACTCGTCGAAAGATAGACTGAATCTTTCACCTGCACTTTTCAAATGTTTTAATTCTGCAGTTACTTGCTTTCTGATTTTTTCACTGTAATTCATAACACGCTTTCGAATTGTGACGGCTGATTTTGGTAAATCCATGTATTTCGCTAAGAGCAATTTTCTCAAATCGTCTAAAGTTATGAATACACTGAATGTAAATCCATCTAAGGCAATCATTCTTGCCAAAACATCATCCAGGCTATCGTCGATACTTTTAGTAAAACAATCTTCTAACTTTCGTCTAGCTGGCGGCGGTGCCGTGTTCAGATTTTCATAATCTTGACTTGTTGAAGCTGCTAAACGATTAACGTCAGCCAAAATCTTAATTTTATGTTTTGGTGACAAATGTGTATGTAATCCCTTAGTCGATCCACTCAAAGTCTTGAGAATGGCAGGGCATCGCTTACGTTTAGCGCTATTCCAGTCTATCGCAACTAAAAACCTAAGGTTGATTTTTTGTCTATATGTAATAAGTGCCTTTAATATAATTTAGGGAAGGTCATTGTCAAGACGCAACGAATTACGGAATGCAAACTAGCAATCCCGAAAATCCCGAGATTAGCCAAGTGCAGTTCCGGGATTTACGGGATCAAAACCCGGCCGGGATCCCGAGATCCTGGGATTCGTGATCCCGAGATTGTATTCTCTAGATATGCTGCAGAAGAATTCTGCAGTACTTTAGACACACAACTAGACGAGAGGGAGATATCTGATTGTTCAAGGCAAGATTAAGGGTAAAAGATCAAGAGTCAGATCGCCAAGCAGGTGGATTGATCAAATGTAAGAGATAATAGGCTCATCATTGCAAGACCTGTTAGCAGAAACTAAAGGCCGTGAAACGTGGAAAAAAAGTGAGCAACTGTACCTAGATCATGATTTCTCGATCATGAGAACACGACAGAGATCATAAAATGTATATGATTGTTTCGGCCTTTACTTGATGAAATTCCATTATAACTATTAAGATAAAATAAAACAAATTTTATGAATTTCACTTTTTAATTATCACTGTAACGAGTCGTTTCGCACCAACCTGGGCTTCGTCAGACATATAACTAACTTATTTACAAAATATTTTTTTTATATTAAACACAAGTAAACGGTAACAAGCAAAAACACATGTTTTATTTTAAAAAATAGTCAGAGGGATGGGTGCTTTTTATTACGGGATGTCTATACAAAACTTTCGCTACGGTTTATAAAAAAAAAAAAAAAAAAAAAAAAAAAAAAATTACTTAAGAACAGTACATTTTTTTTATAAACCGTAGCGAAAGTTTTTCATAATATCTTTAATTTATGTTTTTCCAACACCATATTTTTTGGCTAACTTTCGCGAACTTAACGCATACTTTTAATTTTCCACGATTATATTTGTTTTGTCTTTGAATTAAGAACTTTTGGAATACGGAGACAACTTTAAACTAATCAAGTAACCGAAGGATCACATTATATGTATAAACTTGTAGAAATGAAGGCGATTTCTGTTTGATCAAACATGAAGATGAGATCGCATTCATTTCTACAAGTTTAATTTAATTATGTATACATACTGCGAATATATAATTATGGGTAATTTCGCACAAATACGAAATAATATTGGTTATTTTCATCAATAAAGATACACCATAAATAGCCCGGTCGATATCGGTAGGTAAATTTCTATGGAGACAAGTCGTAAAAATTTTGGTTTATTTGGCCGAGGTCATTTTATAAGGCTGGTCATAAATAACGGGTTTTTGTATATGGGAATTTCCTTATAGTCGGTTCGGGGAACTTTGAAACTGTCCGTTACCTCAGGTGACCGCTTTAGACAGGTGGTTGTTAAAACAGGTTTTACTGTAAAACATTTTGTAAAAACATTCGTTAGTGGCCGTCAGAATTTTGAAAATTTAACACATCAATGTCATCCATAAAACAAGCAACAAGCATTTATGAGGCAAACGTGGTACCTACATTTGTTGAAAAAGTAATGAAGTCATTTATATATTGTATACATACATACATTTACATACATGTAATAAATAAACTAGAAAAACTACATCAAGTAGTTGATTGTATTAGCTGTAAGCGTATTAAGTTGGAACAATATACGTAATACGTAAAGTTCAATATATTGAGATTATTGGCAGAGTTCATAACGAGTACACGTATTCTTTACGTATTAATTAAGTGCAAATGTAAAATATAGTAAAGTTAAAAAATATTCAACATTATGTTTTCATTATGTTACTAATCTAGGGAAAATGTTTTGTATAAATTGACTAGAAGTGTGTTGGTACTACTAGGACCTCTATTTATGTTTGTCAGAATTCCGATATCGTCATTCGAAATGTATATCTTAAAACCATAAGTAACTTTTTCATTTATTATCGTTAGGCTTTGTTAATACTAATGTAGACAGAATCCTGTTACAATGTATAAATTATAACAGTTTCTTAGTAACAGCAGTAACAGTAATACTGTGTTTAGTTTTTTATCCATTACGCTATAAAAAAATTACAAACATAAAACCAATCAAGAGTTTTGTTTTAATTTTAATAGATCGTGTTTCAGAACACATTCTTTTACATTTTATGTCTATGAATATTGCTGTGAACCTTCCTTTTGAATTTAAGTTATAACGGATGATTCGTGTGGGCAGTTACACAAGCCTAAATTTTGTTGAGACTCTGTATATTATTTGGGTGTCTCAGGGTTTTCTTTTTGGTTCTACACAACTAGACCTAGCGTCCAAAGTAAATGCAAAGAAATAATACAACAAGAAGTAATAGTTTAAAAGTATTTTATTGTTTGCTTGTATTTTCACATATCATTTTTGTTGTAACTTAGAATATCTCATTCCTAACCTATATCTTAACCTATCGATGCAACTTTCATATACAAATTTTCTTTTGTGAATCCCACACGGATAGTGTTGGAGCTTTAATTCTGATTCCTAATAAATCTCGCAAAGACTCTTGAAAATTTCACTCGAAAAAGGGGGTATTTGCCGTCCAAATGCTGAGATTAGTACTCAAAGTCTATCTCTGACAGAAATGTGAATCTCTGGTCTCTACTGATAACTTACAAAGCGAGTGTGCTATTCAGCGCATATTTAAGTGGAAAGCGAGTCCCTACAGAAATAGGACGCTTATCCTCACATATTATAAGTATTTTCTTATTTTCACGCCTATTGCTGAACGTTTTGAATTTTTTAAATCTCAAATGGCGCAGATATTTCGAGAATATGCAGGAAAAACTACTTCCTGTTTATAAAACTCGGATCTCTGGCCTAAGATACACTTTACTCGTGTATTTCTGACTAATTTAATATTTAAAGATCCATGTGCACTTTTTTAATTTAATTAACTTTATATACTCCAATTTTTGTCGTGTATCAAGTTTTACTTACTCAGAGTTTAATCGTACATACAAAATTTTTGAACTCCCCATGCTATATTATTAAACTTTATAATAATGATGAGAATAATACTGACAACAATGTTACTAATGAAAATTGAAATTAAACTTTTATTTATTCTTAACTTAAATAGAATGCCAATAGGCTTGAAATTTTTGAGATTGTTGATTACATTACAATTTTGAAATGAATGTATACATAATAAAAAGCAATAAGCCGTAATAAAAAGCACCTATCCCTCTGACTATTTTTTAAAATAAAATATGTGTTTTTGCTTGTTACCGTTTACTTGTGTTTAATATAAAAAATATTTTGTAAATAAGTTAGTTATATATCTGACGAAGCCCAGGTTGGTGCGAAACGACTCGTTACAGTGGTAATTAAAAAGTGAAATTCATAAAATTTGTTTTATTTTATCTTAATATTCATAAAATGTATACCTTTATAGATGTTATTGTTTTTCGGGAGCACACGCATAGCTTTCGCACGCAGGCGGACGAACCCCTAGATACTGCACTGAGTATAACAGTTACCTGATGAAGCTACTGTGCTGGAGAAACGATTGTTGTTTTACGATTACGTATTAAAGTATAAAAGCCGAATCAATTCAATTATATAAGTCATTTTATTATTTATCAACAAATACAAATCTATTTATAAATTCACGTAAAAATTTTAAATTAAGTACATGTTGATTTTATGCCATGAATAATACGAGCTAAAATAATACTTCCAAAAGTTTAGTAAAAGTTTGCTTAGCATCAAAAGTGTATCTTTATTATTGACGATAAATATTAAAATGATACGTCTATGTACTATGTATATAAAAGACTGGCCTCTGTAACTTCTTCAATATTTTACGGGTATATATAAAGCAATAACGGTGATTTTACATTCAAGTTACGGTTGTCATCTGAGGTATTCATAGAGCTTTTATCAACTTCTCTATACAACGCGCCGTGCCGTAAACTTTTACAGATAGATATAAAGCACTGATACATAATTCAAAAGCAGCACTGTAAAGGTAATACTTAAACTTTGCGTATCAGTTTGTTGGTAAGTCATGTTTGAATTTGTTCGACGTTATAAAATCTACTCCGCTGAACTGATTGATTATTAGGCGTGGTATTTATATACGTACCTTACATATTTTTAAAAATTATTTAGACATGAATAAATTTTAGTTAGGTATCAGAGCCTTCAAGTGTTATAAAATAAAATTTTCCCTTAGTATGTGTCCCCATAAAAATATATCTAGAAATTAAAATTATAATTTTCAATATTCCCGAGTTACGTTAAAAAAATTAAATAATTTATTAAATGTATCTCTTGGCTTTATTATAAAATATGTAAAATTTGTTGTGTTTGCTTTTGTAAATAACTACTTTATTAAAAAATTTCGCAATAATTACATACTTTAACTAATGAACACTTCATGAATCGATTTGTCCATGCTCCAATTAAACAACTGAAGAATATTCTATTTAGAGGAGGTGTGGATAAAATACGAAGGATACATAGAAGAATTATAAAATATAATATAATATTCTTTCTTTATTTATTGCCTAACACAGCAATTCTCGGACCCCCCAAATAGTAAATGTAAATAAAATTAATATTTCGCGACCTCCACTCCCCGTCCACCTAAAGGAATAATAGAAACAGTAAGCCTTACTATTACTAATTTAATTTTGACTGTAATTATAATTGTAAAAAATTATTTAATATTATACATATAATCACATTGCACTCATTTTATACATTAAGAAAATACCGACAGTATAGAAAATGTAATATAAACTATCAGAATAATTGAAACATACATGAGTGGGTAAAACCCCACCAGTTTTGTATAATACAAAGGTATTTTTAATAATATAAAATATTATTATGTTCGGACACGTTCACAAAAAATATTAATAGTGAACCTGTATTTTTGTTCTTCACACCAGATTTTTAATAATATTTTATATTATTAAAAAAACTTTGTAATATAAACTATTCCTATTACTTTGTGTCGCACCATGCCTATATGACGTGTACATACATGAGCAATTTACAAGTTCCAACTTGATGTGTACCTGCGCTTTGTATTTGGACTCCTTCCATAATATTCGCTGTGAGAGTATGTTTGAACGTGTACATGAATGCGTTCGAACAATAGTGCTGTCACCAGTGTAAAAGAGGCGCTTGCGATTGCACAAATTTAGTTGAGTTTCAAATGCGAAGCGTGCGCCTGGTTCTTTTATTTTAGTGTTCGGTTAACCGTGAAACTGAATAGTTTTTTTAAATGATTCTACGAAATGGATAAATTTGTGAAAAAACGAAGTGAGCCATCTACATCCAGCGAATCGGTTGGTAAAAATACAAGGTTGTACAATGACACACAAAGCTTTAGAAAACTCCAAATTCTGACAGTTGTCATACATAAATTCAAATTATAAACACTTATTTTGTCAAGAATATTATAAAAGAATGCTAAAAGCCATCTTTTTGTTTGCCTTTGTGTGATATATCTTCCCAGCATCTGCTCCATTGCATCAACAGTTATTTTGTTTTATTATAATACTCCACTATTTCTCGTTTCTTCTTTCGTTCATCAGAGATAGTAATGTCGGAATGAATTACTGATGTTTTGCTTTATTCTTCTCTGGTACGTATGAGCATATTGTTATCACGAAATTCAAATAGGGTAGAATACACATTTCGATTACGATTCGCTCTCATTGTTTCAGGAATATAATTTTATTTTTTCTTAGAGTTCCAACAATTGTTAAATTCCAAGACAAAAGTGCTCCGCCAGAGGTAGTGATGTGAAAATGTTGTCCATCGTAATATTTCTATCGAACCCTCGAAAAGATTCGACCGAATCCTTTACAACCCTTTCGCCTTGATTCGACTTACGACCAGCTGCACTTTTTTCAATATACAGTTGCCCAAATAGTGATATGAATTTTAGGCAGCATGTATCCACCAAACCTTCATTCCATATTTCGCAGGTTTCGATGAGTGGGATTCCTCCATATGGGAAAAGTTGTTAATCAACAGCACTCAGAAGTACTGTATAATTTTGCTAAATTCGAATTGAGCAGTGTCCATATATCACGTATTGGGGCAGCTTTGTCATCCCTGATACGAGTTGTCCGCGTATTCGAATCGTGAAATCGCAAAAATCTCAGGATATTCCAAAATCGATTGATTCCCATAGTCGCTCGATATAGTGAATATCCACTTGATTTCCACATATCCGTTGTATGGTTGGTATTAAAATTATTGGCACCAGCCATAATGAAACTCATATACAAAAAGGTTTAAGTATATCAATAAGTTATGCACTTATTACGCATTTGTTAGAAATGAAACAGACATGCAATATACATATCTGTAACTTTACACATGGACAATACACCTTGTATTTTCAGCATTTACTTCTGCTTAAGACACGTGTTTCTGCCATCTATAGGCGTCATCAGTCAAGCTAGTGAAGCAATGAATACAAATAATACAAATTTATTTAAAAAGCAGATTGGTATCTGTATATACATTTCAGCTGAAATCGCCTACATGACATAGCAAATTTTGTCCTATCAGGTGGCACTATATAATAAGTGACATCTGACGGACGAAAGAGACTATGCCGAAAAAGGCAACTTTTCCCTTGACCAGCTAAGCTGGTACATAAGGGATAAAATACGTATAGGTGTAGTCCATTAACACGAGCCAGTTGGCGGTAAATATACAAATAGGTTTAAGTATATCAATACGTTATGCACGTATTACGCATTTGTTACAAATGAAACAGACATGCGATTTACATATCTGTAGCTGTACACATGGACAATACACCTCGTATTTTCAGCATTTTCTTCTGCTTAAGACGCGTGTTTCTGCCATCTATAGGCGTCATCAGTCAAGCTAGTGAAGCAATGTATAGAAATAATACAAATCTATTTAAAAAACAGATTTGTATCTGTATATACATTTCAGCTGAAATCGCCTACATGACATAGCAAATTTTGTCCTATCAGGTGGCACTATATAATAAGTGACATCTGACGGACGAAAGAGACTATACCGAAAAAGGCAACCTTTCCCTCGACCAGCTAAGCTGGTACATAAGGGATAAAATACGTATAGGTGTAGTCCACTAACACGAGCCAGGTGGCGGTAAATATACAAAGAGGTTTAAGTATATCAATACGATACGCACGTATTACGCATTTGTTATAAATGAAACAGACATGCAATATACATATCTGTAGCTGTACACATGGACAATACACCTCGTATTTTCAGCATTTACTTCTGCTTAAGACATGTGTTTCTGCCATCTATAGGCGTCATCAGTCAAGCTAGTGAAGCAATGTATACAAATAATACAGATCTATTTAAAAAACAGATTTGTATCTGTATATACATTTCAGCTGAAATCGTCTACATTACATAGCAAATTTTGTCCTAACAGGTGGCACTATATAATAAGTGACATCTGACGGACGAAAGAGACTATGCCGAAAAAGGCAACCTTTCCCTTGACCAGCTAAGCTGGTACATAAGGGATAAAATACGTATAGGTGTAGTCCATTAACACGAGCCAGATGGCGGTAAATATACAAAAAGGTTTAAGTATATCAATACGTTATGCACGTATTACGGATTTGTTACAAATGAAACAGACAGGCAATATACATATCTGTAACTGTACACATGGACAATACACCTCGTATTTTCAGCATTTACTTCTGCTTAAGACACGTGTTTCTGCCGTCTATAGGCGACATCAGTCAAGCTAGTGAAGCAATGTATACAAATAAAACAAATCTATTTAAAAAACAGATTTGTATCTGTATATACATTTCAGCAGAAATCGCCTACATGACATAGCAAATTTTGTCCTATCAGGTGGCACTATATAATAAGTGACATCTGACGGACGAAAGAGACTTTGCCGAAAAAGGCAACCTTTCCCTTGACCAGATAAGCTGGTACATAAGGGATAAAATACGTATAGGTGTAGTCCATTAACACGAGCCAGATGGCGGTAAATATATAAAAAGGTTTAAGTATATCAATACGATATGCACGTATTACGCATTTGTTATAAATGAAACAGACATGCAATATACATATCTGTAACTGTACACATGGACAATACACCTCGTATTTTCAGCATTTACTTCTGCTTAAGACACGTGTTTCTGCCATCTATAGGCGTCATCAGTCAAGCTAGTGAAGCAATGTATACAAATAATACAAATCTATTTAAAAAACAGATTTGTATCTGTATATACATTTCAGCTGAAATCGCCTACATGGCATAGCAAATTTTGTCTTATCAGGTGGCACTATATAATAAGTTACATCTGACGGACGAAAGAGACTATGCCGAAAAAGGCTACCTATAACAAACGCGTAATGCGTGCATAACGTATTAACATATTTAAACCTTTTCGTATATTTACCGCCATCTGACTCGTGTTAATGGACTACAGCTATACGTATTTTATCCCTTATGTACCAGCTTAGCTGATCAAGAGAAAGGTTGCCTTTTTTCGGCATAGTCTCTTTCGTCCGTCAGATGTCACTTATTATATAGTGCCACCTGATATGACAAAATTTGCTGTCATGTAGGCGATTTCATCTGAAATGTATATACAGATACAAATCTGTTTCTTAAATAGATTTGTATTATTTGTATACATTGCTTCACTAGCTTGACTGATGACGCCTATAGATTGCAGAAACGCGTGTCGTAAGCAGAAGTAAATGCTGAAAATGCGAGGTGTATTGTCCATGTGTACAGTTACAGATATGTATATTGCATGTCTGTTTCATTTGTAACAAATACGTAATACGTGCATAACGTATTGATATACTTAAACCTTTTTGTATATTTACCGCCATCTGGCTCGTGTTAATGGACTACAGCTATACGTATTTTATCCCTTATGTACCAGCTTAGCTGGTCAAGGGAAAGATTGCCTTTTTCGGCATAGTCTCTTTCGTCCGTCAGATGTCACTTATTATATAGTGCCACTTGATAGGACAAAATTTGCTGTCATGTAGGCGATTTGAGCTGAAATGTATGCACAGATACAAATCTGTTTTTTTAATAGATTAATAGATGTCACTTATTATATAGTGCCACCTGATAGGACAAAATTTGCTATGTAATGTAGGCGATTTCAGCTAAAATGTATATACAGATATAAATCTGTAAAATAGATCTGTTAAAAAGATAAATCTGTTAAATAGATTTGTATTATTTGTATATATTGCTTCACTAGCTTGACTGATGACGCCTATAGATGGCAGAAACACGCGTCTTAAGCAGAAGTAAATGCTGAAAATACGAGGTGTATTGTCCATGTGTACAGTTACAGATATGTATGTTGCCTGTCTGTTTCATTTGGAACAAATCCGTAATACGTGCATAACGTATTGATATAATTAAACCTTTTTGTATATTTACCACCATCTGGCTCGTGTTAATGGACTACACCTATACGCATTTTATCCCTTATGTACCAGCTTAGCTGGTCAAGGGAAATGTTGCCTTTTTCGGCATAGTCTCTTTCGTCTGTCAGATGTCACTTATTATATAGTGCCACCTGATAGGACAAAATTTACTATGTCATGCAGGCGATTTTAGCTGAAATGTATATACAGATACAAATCTGTTTTTTAAATAGATTTGTATTATTTGTATACATTGCTTCACTAGCTTGACTGATGACGCCTACAGATGGCAGAAACACGTGTCTTAAGCAGAAGTAAATGCTGAAAATACGAGGTGTATTGTCCATGTGTACAGTTACAAATATGTATATTGCATGTCTGTTTCATTTGTAACAAATGCGTAATACGTGCATAACGTATTTATATACTTAAACCTTTTTGTATATTTACCGCCATCTGGCTCGTGTTAATGGACTACACCTATACGTATTTTATCCCTTATGTACCAGCTTAGCTGGTCCAGGGAAAGGTTGCCTTTTTCGGCATAGTCTCTTTCGTCCGTCAGATGTCACTTATTATATAGTGCCACCTGATAGGACAAAATTTGCTACGTCATGTAGGCGATTTCAGCTGAAATGTATATACAGATACAAATCTGTTTTTAAATAGATTTGTATTATTTGTATACATTGCTTCACTAGCTTGAATGATGACGCCTATAGATGGCAGAAACACGTGTCTTAAGCAGAAGTAAATGCTGAAAATACGAGGTGTATTGTCCATGTGTACAGTTACAGATATGTATATTGCATGTCTGTTTCATTTGTAATAATTAAACTCCTAAAAATGCTCCAATTTATCGAGATGTTACATTTTTTTCACACACACTGTTTTTTTTTTGTATGGTTCTTCTAGGAGTGTATATTATATCTTATATTCAAAAATCGCGTTATTATTCGTATGTCGTACGATAATATCAACAATTTCAATTTTGAAGATGCACTTGAATGTAGCTGCTACCAACAACGTTTCTGTACTTCGATGCGGACCCTTCTCTAATGAATAATATTGTGAATCGAAATTTGTTGTTAAACGAAATTGGTGTTCAACTTCATTCGGTTTTATCTTTGCCCGCAAAATAGGCAGAATCTAAAGGTAGATTAGATTCTGGAACGTCATTCTCTTCTAGCTCAACTTCGCTGTCTTGATCTTCTACAATTTCCTCGTTATCAGAGATTTCATCATTTAGTTGCGACAGGCCATCTGGCAATGGAAATCAATCTTCATCGTGACTATTTGATAGAGAGTCTTGCGCGGTTGTCTCCTCTTCAAATAATTCTTTCGAATACGCCACTTGCTCTTATAAATTCTTCTTCGGGTACGTGGTAGATTTTTCTTCTAATCTTTGTATCACTTTATTTTACTAAAAAAATGGCGCTTTTTAAAGTTATATGCACAGCTGTTCGATATTCACTATATCTCGTACAGAGAACATAGACACCAAGCCAACTTTCGCTTTCAAGTGACACTGAGGCAACAAATCACCTGACCATCTGACCGTTTGGAAACTGTCAGAGACTCGCGCAAACTAATTTTAGTGGTTATTATGGCCCAAAATTGCGGTGTAAAACTAATGTGCGCATGCCTTGGACAGTTTCCAACCGTCAGTGATTGCTACTCGAACAAGCCTAATGACGTCATTTTATGCCTGAAGGAGGGGTTAAACTTATACTCTGCCTCCAAACAAAAGAAAGAGACAGTAGCCGCCGGAATAAATTATGCGCGCGGGGTACCCGGATATTGAACAACGTAATTCTGGTTATTGACAGAAGGGCTAAGATTCTCCATCCTGTTTTGGGAATCTTTAGTTCTAAGCTGACACGTGCAAATAATTCCTTTAGGCTACGAACGTAGGTGTCGCGCACTTGTTCAATTGTCTCTTCTACAATTTGAGGCCTACCCTGACCTTCTACCGTGTGTCCTACACAACCAGCTTCAATAAACAGATTATATGATGCAATAATTGTCGGTCGTTGTGGTGGTTGCTTGTGATATCTGGTGCTGAATTTTCGGTGAACAGAAGTTGCCTAACACGATTACTGAAACGATGAACAACGATGAGCGTGAAATACCTAGTGTTTGTCCAGATTTATAATAGCAATGTTTTCTGTAGCGAAGATAATGATCCACTGTATATTTCTATGAATAACAACTAGTTCGTGTGTAACTGTTATACATTCAAACTGTTGAAGAAAAACGGTTCCGTTTAATTCCAACAAACCAAAAGTCGAGAGATTTTATACGTTCACGATCGTGTATATTACAAAAAAGTTTGGAAGAAGAGTATTTGGTTTAACCTTTTTGGGTAATATCTCATATTTTATGTTCTTGTAGGTATAATGAGACGACAAATAAGAAATAATATCTGCTTCGGTAGTTTCAATAGCTAAGCCGTATGTGTGTAAATAAAACCCGAATTGTTCAAACCATTTGGTAGATAAATTACTATTATGTACAGTGCCAAAGACAGTACTTATATTTCTCGTTTTGCAAACTACAGCTTTCAATCCATCGTCCTTCCCTGTATTTGAATTTCAACTATTAGTTAATGTTTTCTAGAGTATTCCGGTGTAGGTAGCCTTCCTCTTGCTTTGACAGTTTCCTAATTACAAGATCTGTTTGTGTGTCAGGAAACCCTATATTTACATCAGAACTTTCCGCAGCATTTAAATAATTAGTAGGATTCTACGTCAATGGCACCAACAAGCTTCCTGATATTTGTAAATACAAATATTGACATATACAGGCTGTCCTTGAAATAAAGAGACAACGTATGAAAAATGGAAAGATGCAATTATTTAGAATACACATCGAAAAAATTGTGAGTGAATTACGAGGCGAACCCCAAAATTAACAACCCCTCCAGAATTATATTATCTGCCGCCCAAGTATCAGAATGTATATTGTATATACCTCCTTGAATTTGCATATCCAGCAATTTTCATATTTATAAAAACTGTAATCGATAACAATGTTTAGATGGCTGTCTACGCTACAAAACCCTTCACTGTTTACATAAGGTTCAGTAACCTCAATACCTAAATAACCTTCCTTTCTTGTGCATTACGTGAATGTTTCTTTTTGTTTCGAGGAGTAACAAATATAAAATACGAATATGGATTTAGAATGAGGCTATTGAATACGCACGCTGCAATGTTTATGTTTATAAAAACTTTAGAAGATAACATCGAATAAACAGCTTTGTATGCTAAGATTTCGATAACCTAATAGGAAACGTCAGCTATTAAAAATTTATCCTGGCATGTGAATTTTTAAGGCAGATGTGTTAAAAGAAGATGTGAGATATATGCTCTACGGAAATTGAACGTCCTATTTGATAACAATCTATCTTTAATTGAAAATGTAAATGTAAATCATATCATATAGCTGTGCGCGAACACTTTTCACCAGTTTGGCAGATTCTAACAAAGACTAACGACGAAGGACTTTATAATTTTTCTATTGCCTCCGCTAGTCCGAAGTTAATTGTCCTGAATAGTTTTTAAATCTGTTTTAATCTACCTCAAAATTGTGACTGGCTTTACTTGATAGCTCCTACGTCTTTCCTAGAATGTAAAAGCGGCCTAGAATAGCTCCTGTTTTTTAAAAAGGCGGCAAGACCAATACATATATTGGAAAGTATATATGAACAGTATTTATACACTAATATCCGCTTTTATATTTCTCCCAGACGACATGGCTTCTCCTCAAGAAGATCTACTGTAACTAATCTGGCAAGCTTCACAAAATGTATTAGTGAAACTATTGATTGCCAGAGTTATTATTATATTATTTTGACTACTCCCGTGCATTTGATACTATCGGTTATGTAATACTTCTAAATAAACTTTCCTTTTTTGGTTTCTCTCCTTGTCTTCCTAAACTTATGGAGTCGTATTTAAACAATAGGATGAATTATGTTTTCTGTAATAGTTACTTATCTGATGCTTTTATATATACATCTGGGGTTCCTCAAGACTCCAATCTAAGGCCTTTATTATACCTACTGTTTATAAATGATTTACTTGTAAGTCTGCTTTCTAATGCCTTGGGTTATGCTGATATTAAAATAGTCAATGTAGTATAGATTGAAGCTGATCTTCACCGTTTGCAGGAAGGTATTCACTTTATTTATAATCGGTCTAGTGTTAGTTACTTAACGTTGAAAAAAAAATAAATATTTTGTAATGTCTTTTACTAGGAAATTAACATTTATTCCTCCTTCATATTCTACGACTGTTATATACTAGTTACTTATGCTGGGATAGCATTCGATTCCTGTTTAAACTTCAACTTTCACGTGCTAAACAGCGAGTAAAACTTTAGGTTTTATTCTACAATCTACCAAATTTTTCATTAATTGACGTAGCAGATACTTCTGGGTGAAACATTTTGTAATTAACAAATTTAGTATAAAAAACACACTTGGCTATTTCACAATTCATTGTGAAATAGCCAAGTGTGTTTTTTATACTAAATTTGTTAATTACCAAATTTTTCAATAACGTTGATCTCCTCAAAATATTATATTTTGTATTATTGACGTTGAAAACAAATAAATACTTTGTCATGACTTTTACTAGGAAATTAACATTTATTCCTCCTTCCTACTCTATGGACGGTCATTTATACTTTCTATAGTTGGTTCTTTAGGAATCTTGGGATAGCATTGAATCCCTGTTTAAACTTCAATTTGTACGTACTAAACTTTTCCGCGAGTAAAACTTTAGGTTTTATCCTACGATCTACTAAATTTTTCAAAAACGTCGATTTCCTCAAAACGTTATATTTTGTGTTCATTGTGAGTAGACTTGAGTACGGATCTGTTGTTTGGTATCCCTTTTACGATACTCAGAATGTTTCTGTAGAGGACTTTCCTCTAGCACATTAGAAACATAACAGAATATATACTTACTAACTTATTTGCTTGGTCGGACAATGGTCGTTGCAAAACAAATACGCGTGGACAAGGCTGTTGTAAGACAAATACGCGTCGCTTTCAATATACATACTGAACGTTGGACTGGATGCCAATTGAGCGCATCTAAAAATTGCTATCTTAAATGTGACTATTCGTTCTTTAAGAAAATTCAATTGTCAGAACTTTCATGAAAAAAAAACAGTTAGTTTACCGAAAACGATGTTGAGAAAGTGTAATTTCTGCTATATGTCAACTCAATTTGGGGATAGATTCAGTACTTAATGAACCTAGGAAAGAAAATACAAACTTTTTGGAAAATGTTATTTTATTTTTCAGTGTATTCTCGTTGTAACTTATTGCATTTAGACCATCGATATTCAACTCTTTTCATCTCTTTAGAAAAGTAAACTTCATTAAACTGTTCGAAATCTCTTGCTCCGTACGAAATTTTTGTTTGTAAGTAATTTGTTAACTGCAAACTCCACCTGTTAAACGCGAAACGTGAAATATTATATTGGAAATTTATATATGATTTTATTATTATGTTAAGTATATGCAATATTCCACAAAATGTAGTTCACAATAAAGAGCTTTAAAAGTTTTGGAGTAAGTGTATTCCAGAATAAATATTGCCAACAAGAAGACAACTACGGTATAATTTACCGCTGATGAAGAACACGATTACTTTTCTAATAAAGACAAACATATTTTCATCTCGTCGTAGGAGTTTAACTGAATCAACAATAGGCCTATAGGAGTTTTACGATAAGAGTGCATTACCGTCATTGATATCGTCTGTGTTGTCAATTGTACTTGTCATTTATAGGTTATGTTCAACAAGTGTCATTTTTTCCATCAAATGGAAACTAATAATGTGTGTGTTCGTAAAAAAAATGATTGAAGAGCGTTTGAATTTGTTTAAATAGATTATTACAAAAAAATGCTGAGGAAATAGCTTTTATAAATATTAATTGGCACTTGTTAGGGGAAATTTGAACAAGTTTGTAAAAATCAAGGAGCATGTCATGTAAGAGTGCTATATTGCATGTAAAAAACTTAGACTTTTACGCTAGCGCCTCCGATGTTGATGTGGTAGTACTAAATTCGTAAACAAACGCGATGGCGGCATTTTTAAATAACTTTGTTTTTTTTTTTTAAATATGCTCTAAATATATGCTTCGATGTTTTTTGATCTCATCAGTGCGATGCATCTGTAAATATAGAAATCACAGACATGTATTTACGTGAATATAAATAAAAATTAATTCTGTTAAAAAATTAATTTAGACTCTATGTGGAAGGAAAATAAATATTTAAAATTCAATAAATATATAAAAAAATGCAATATTCTTGCAATAAACAAACAATTCTTCATATACACAAATATTATAAAACCCTTAACTTGCCCACATACCAAGAACCTAATTTATCTTCTACAAAGGCATCAGTGGCTAATTTTTCTCGAGTTTAGATACAGAGATCTATCATGAGACCGACAAACGTCATCATGAAATTTCCTAATAATTAAACTCATAGATACATTTAACAACTGCTCTTGAATTAAAGTTTGATGATCGGATTTAACACAAGTATATCATGAAAAACTAACCTTCTGCAAAGTTACCAATATTTTCTTATGAATAGAATTTACATGGCCAAAAGATTTTAACGCCACAACCATTTTATCGTAAATGGTATTAACATATAGTACTAAACTAAGAATGCGATAAAGAAAATGATTTTATTCACAAAATTTCTTAAGCATTGTAAATGGGTGATGAGGTTCTACGTTAGCAGAAAACGAAGATTTACAAAGCTCACAATCGGGTAAATTAAGCTTTTTTAGGAATAATCCACATAAATAGGTGACAATTATTAATTTATAATTAAAATGATTCTCATTATTAATCGAAATATTTAGAGAAGTATCTACTAATTCATTCGTATCCAATATACTAATCTTAGCACTTTTGGTCTCAATAAAAGATATAAATGATTGCAGATTAGTTAAGATATGCCCACTATCTTCCTTGCAATAATTGAACCCGATGGAACGAGAAGACACTAAATTATTTAGATGTTGTTAAAATGATGTTCGCAAACATATTATAATGGAATCTTAATTCCATTACTTATATTTAATTCGTTAACTTAGTTTGTTTGCATATTGGAGTTTACATGAAATATTCTTTTAATATGCATTAGAAGTTTTCATTTATATTATATTTCATTTCATTTCATGTCTAGTTAAGCATTAATCACAATGGATCTTAAATAATAGCGTGTTAAGTTAATTTTTTTTTAAAGGTATATATGACTTTCCTATAATTATTTCAAAAGTCAATAGACTATGTAAATTTAATTAACATTAGAAATGTAAAGTAAAATGTATAAGAATGTAAAAGATTATATGCTATGAAAATCATGAATTTGAAGAACAATATATCAAAAATATTATAACACATATTCAAATTTAAATAGAGTGATAATCTTTTGGAAATTCTATATTTATGTCAACAACAGGAAAGGCTACCTATAATTTTTGAATATTAGAAAATTGGTATGAGAATTACTATGGTTTCTAGTTTATTTTGGGGAGAATAATTTTTGGCACTATAAAATTCAGTTGTATTTTGTGATATTATATTTTAGAAAGCTTATAAAATTAGAAAAATTAAAGTTATAATAATTAAAATCTACTTACTTTTATATCTAATCATAAAAGAAACTGGTAAAACAGTAATATTTCGAATAGTTGGATATTGAAGAACATATCATCGTTTGAACAGGGAAAACCTCAGAAGACATCATTTAAATAGGTCGTTGTACTCCTTTTGCCGTTAATTATATATGTCTAGATGTTGTGTTTGTGATAAAATTGTAATTACTCACTTTTATTTCGAGTGAAACTATTTAGCCGTTGAGGTCGGATTACTCTGAATTAACTTGAACTAAAGTGGACTAACACTAGAGGCCATATAATCTATAATCAAAATTATCCATTATTAAAGGAGATTATTTACCTTGTATATCCTGGAGGACTCAACGCCTGTAAAATTTGCTAGAATCGAGACCATTTTCCCTGTTTCTTGATAATATTCAAGCCGTGCGTCAGGAGAACCAAGATTAATTGCAGAGATTTGGTACCCTTACGCGAAAATTGTGAAGCTAGAGAGGAAATATTGAGCTATGTCTGTATTATTTGCTTTACCATAAAAAATTTAACTTAATAAATAAATAAGATATATGCTTACCGAAAGTAGATTAAAATTTCAATAATAATCATTTAAATATTGTTAGTAGGGAAGTTATGTGTCTATTTTAAGCGTAGTTTAATTAATCAGAGCCTAGCATTTATGTCCACAATATATTCCATAACAGCTAATTCGTCAATATTTTTACCTATAAAAGAAAAACTTGCATATAATCTTCGTTATGAACAAATGTATGTGAAACAATTTGTATATTTCAAACATATCATTAATTTACATGATCTTTACTAATGTTGGATACTTAAATTTAAGGAAAGAAATATTAAAATAAAGAAATTTTCATACTTAATATAAAGATTGTTTGAATTATATTATAACGTATTTTAATTTCTTCATACTTATATATAATTTTTTAAGGTATTTTTAATATATAATTACCTGTTTGCTAACAAGAATCCAGACCTTGAGAACAGGAAATGCTTTGCTCATGCTTTTCTGCGACTATATTGAATCTAGACTCCATTTTTAGAAATACACTAATTATTTATCCTTAACCTTTTTAAGGCGCGTAAATTTAAATTTCAAATTCAATTCAATTTTCACACTTTTAAGTACTACCATCATTAATTACATTGTTCAATCAAATTATAAAGTGTAGTATCGCAATAATATATTTGTTTTTAATTCACAGAAACATTAATACCTAAAAAACTTTTAATAGAGTTCAACCATACCTGTCTTTTACCATCATCAGAAGGGAGAGTGAAGAAATATTTATTTTGATAACTCGATTTTCGCAACCTAGAATTTTAAATTTATATTTGTGCATACTTGGAAATGTCATTATAAAAGTAAATTTTTATGCAAAATATTAATATTAATTGTTACTATTAATAATATCAAAATAAAAATTAGTAACAATAAAACTTACCCAAAAGCATGTTCCTCTTCAAAAATAATTTGTAAACACTACGTTATTATGACTTGCATTTTTATTGTATCCTCGGTAACGTGCACTGTTGCCATGTCGCATACTCTTACAGTTAACCATATTTATTGATAGATTTCTTAAGAATATGAGCAACGAAGACTTTTTGGTGAAAATATCGCTTGAAACTGTATCATTCTTCATACCAAAACTTTCTTTGATGTTTGATTATAATCCTTTTAGATACAGAGACTACAAAGATTTGGCAACAATAATATATTTTGTACGCCATATAAAACCGAGATAGCGCGCACATCTTGCCCGAAATTTCGTATTTGACAGAATATCCCCTGGCAAAAATATAACCAAACAAAACGAAAGATGCGATGTAACCCTAATGTCAAAATAATTTTTATATTTTGCGTAATCTGTCAAAAACTTACGAGTTGTTTACAGGCAGACAAAATGAAAGCCGTACAACCCTCGTATAACCCGATTAGTAACTTTATAATTTCTATCGATGAAGTTAATGCAATCTTATCGCGAAAATCCTATACTAATGATACAGAAACCAGATATTTTTCTATATTTTCCGGCAATAAATTTTGCCGTCTATCTGACAAAATTGTATTATAATGCGAGAATGATTGCTCAACATCACAAGATGTTGCTGGTGTATATTTTAAGACACTTGTTTGTTTAATATTTAAAGATGTTGTCCCTACGATCTCCTTATGAATTGCTGCTTCATCCATAATTGTTGGAATTCCCGAATTTCTGGATAGCACGTCCTTTAATTTCGTTTGCATTTTTTTACACCGAAAACTTTTTCCATAGCTAGTAGTAGACCCTTAAAAATATTTATATATTCAACCAGTAATAAGCCACTGGTCTCTAAATTTTTATTACTTACGGCAAACTTGAATAATTTGTTTTAATAAAATTAATAAACTTTTTACTGAATTATTACGAAACGCTGGCTGTGATTTTGCAATGGTATGGGCGGAAGCTGAGTCAAAACCATCCACAACCTGGTAAGAACTAAATAAATTAATCGACATAATGTGGAAAACCTACCTCTTTGATTCGATCGAAATGATTCTCGTAAAATAAACAGACGGAGA
>OW285240.1:776402-951402 GCA_935421215.2 Melolontha melolontha | reverse complement strand
CTTCGGGCGACAGGTACAAAGAAAAAATACTTTTATTTGTCAGTGGCAGTGCTGCATATATATTAAAAACAGGTAGACTATTAAAGGAAACATATCCTAATATGCTGCATATTACTTGTGTATCACATGTTCTCCACAGAATCTGTGAATATATCAGAGACACCTATCCAGAAGTTGATAGACTCCGCTTTTACAAAAGTTTTCAGGAAAGCACCATTGAGAGTAGCTCTTTACAGGAAAAAACTGCCATCTTTGTCACTGCTACTAGTTTTTATGCAGAGAATTTCGAAAGTTTACAAAATTTCGTTGCATGTTTAAATGACGATGCTGGAGTATTTCTGACTGCGAGGAACTAACACAAATTCCACATTTAAAAAATCACTTGTACTTTCTTCAGGAACACTTTGGAAATTTGACAAAATTAATTGCTTATTTTGAAAATCAAAATCTCTAATCAAAAGATGGATTAACCACATTAAAGGTGGCTATTAATAATTTGAAAAATATGCAGATTTCGGCAAAAGTTTGACGCAGTTTTTAATACAAATCCAGATTTGAAGCATTGCGGCAATTGTGTATGGCGACAATTCCTTAAAATCTAACTGCTAAATACGCTGAAATAAAAGAATATTTCCAGTATGCACCTATAGCCAATTGCGATGTAGAAAGGACGTTTTCTATTTACAAGGATGTATTTCATTCAAAGAGAACAAATTTTACAGAAGAGAACCTTGAGAAAGTATTGCTAGTAAATATTAATACTCCTTTACTCAACTTGAACTACATAATGAACAAATAAAAATGTATTTCGTATTTTGTAACTGTATATATACCCGTTTTATTATTATAAGTATAATTATATAAATAAAATTAAAAACTTTAAAAATACAAATGTTTAATAGTACACTCGTGAGCGATGAGTTATCAATCTCTCGTGTCCGGTATCTAGTAATAAAACACGACTAGAATAATATGAAAAACTTGCTTCAAAAACTCTCGTGATAATTCGCAATTTTTGGTGGTAACCAGGGTAACTCATACTTGTTTTTGTCACATTGACTTATCATGAATGTTTTTAAATCATCAGGCTCGGCATTGAAAGTTGTCCTCCTTAATATGAAAATTGACAGGTTTCATAATTTTATATATATCACAACAGATAAAGAGTAATTTAAGGAGGCTCGTTTTAATTGAAATACTCTGTATATTTATTGTAATGGGATTTAATATCCTTTATTATACATCTTTTTAAATAAGTCGCATTAAAACTATATTTTATCACAAATATCATTTGTTTTTAGTATATTAGTTGATGAATAATTTTATTGCTGAATTACAATGGCGTGTGGTATTTACTTTTAAGTAGATATTACAGATTGAACATTGAAAATGATTAATATTATATATAATGTATCTACGAGGTCTACCCCGAAATCACCGAAATTTAAATGTGGCGTACGAAGAGATGGTAGTACAGCTCTATAGCGCTAGTTGGCCTGAGCCACATCTAGACTAAGTCAGTCTGTTAATCAGTACTTTGCTAAGTGATGACAAAGTTTTTGTGTTCACATTTGTTGAGTTGTGTTTGAATTATTCTGCGACACTACAGTGTCTGATGTGAAAGAACAAAGAAGATGTATAAAATTTTCAGCTCTATGCATGTGCGCACAGAGCTGAAAGAAACTGCCAAAAGGGATGCGAACTACACTAACAGAATCATTACTGGCGACTAATCATGGGACACAATCATCACCAAGACCGAATAAATCACAGCAAGTTCGAAGTAAAGTCAAGTCGATGTTGATTTGCTTCTTTGACGCAGATGGCATCGTTCATAAAGAATTTCTCCTACAAGGTGAAACTGTTAATGGAGGGTTTTATTGCGATGTCCTTTGGCGACAATGCACTAACCCAGACATCACTTGTTGTGCGTCAGTTTCTAGCGCCAATGTAGACGAAAGTACTACGCCACCCTCCCTACTTCCCAGATATTCCCACTTATAAGTTCTTCCTATTTCCAAAGTTGAAACTAAAGCACAAGGGGCGCCGCTTGAGAAAATTGTGGAGATCTAGACCGAATCGAAGGCACTGTTGAACATGTTAACACGCGAAAACTTCCAGCAGGTAGTATGTAGAAGTAGTATGTATATATAATGTATACAGGTAAACGCTGAATAGCATCTAAGCGAATCTAAAGAATACATATAAATGTCTAACTGAAACGTTAAAAGAAAATTTATTTGTAATTCATGAAAAATTTCCAAACATATAGAGCCAAAATGTAGTTAGTCGGTCCATATCTTTGTCTATCCTATATTTACGTAACTACAGCTAATAATTAAAGTTCTTAGACCTGCAAAAAAATTCGATAAAAATAGATTTAGACGTTACCAATAGTGAATATTGTTCCATTTTTTATAAAACGATCTATGCATGTAGTCATCCGGGCATACGGTCCTTTTATAGCGATGTTTTTTTTTGTGGATATCAATAATATTTACATCGAATATCTCGACAAACTTATGGCGCATTCGCAATTTACTTAAAATAGAAGTAACTTGTAGTGTAGTAAGTGATGGTAATTCAAAAAACATCTTTGGTAAACGTAGATTCGTCGGTAAGGAGAATTACTTATGCAAGATCTGGCTAATGAACTTCTCTGTGCGGAAACCACTTGCGGAAGGAAACTTGGCGGAGAAAATCTAATTCCGTTATTCTTCGCACGCATTGGATGCGATACTGGTAAAGTAAATTAGTTTTCAAAATTTGATGCACCGTAGTTTGGGACACATTTACATCTACTTAATCGCTACTTAATTTAAAGTTATCATTTCATAATAAAAAATACTGCAACCATATATTATAGCAGAATTGTATATATTACTATTGAAAATATGTTAAGAATATTCTGAAGAAAACTCATATTTGTACAGAAAACACGAAGATTTTATAAAGCATCAGATAAATGTGTAGTGGACATAAAATACTTAAATAACCATATAGCAATTAAGAAGAGTTACAATAAGAGAGTTCATCTGCGTGTCATAAAGCGTAAGTGCTAAAGAATAATTGACTTTCGCATGTTATTCAATTAAAACTTTTAACTGTTGTTTACGTATGTACTTGAGTTAGCAAAATGTATCCTTTTACCTTAGAGATTTTTTTTTTAATTTGAAAGGCAAACTTTGCATGAACGTGTGTAAGTCAGATCCAAACTTTTATCTTCCCGTAGGCCCTATGTTCTGGTAGATATTATAATATGCTGTTTGTTCAGTTGGCGACTAATTCTTTCGCAGAATATAGCAGTGTGAAATTTTGCCTCAAACGTTATTGTATTATCGTGAATAAAGAAGATAGTATCTTTAAAAGCAAATGATTTATTTTCGGTCACAAAACTACTTTTAAAGATTGCATGAATTAATTCGAATTAGATAGTGTAGGTATATTTTAAAAATAAATAAAGTATTTAAAATTATTTAAAAATCGTAATCGTATTAAGGAATTTTGAAAATGTTGCTTCTTGTTATGTGAATTAAAACGGAGCCTATTTAAAATTTCCTATATTTATTAAGTAATACAAAAAACTTCTAATTTTAATATATTACCTGTCTATTATTATAAATTGAACCCTTATTGAGTAATTTAAACCTATTATTGTTTTATTTTATTTGTTTTTAGGTGAAAATCTTCCTTCACTTGGTTTGTAGAATCCCGATGTCTATGATTCTGTTCGAATGTTATTCTTATTGGATGGTTAGTTTGTATTTTGGTTTCCTTGACTTTTAACTGTTTGTTCTTCTTTGAGTTGTAGATATGGATATTATTCTATTATTCTATTTAAATGAAGTTGGAATTATTATATTACGATGTTTTTTTTTAATAAAATGTAATTTTGTTATCTTTGGTGTATCATTTTTAGTAGTATTTTAGATTTAATATTATGTAAAGAGGATTTTGCTGACTAAAATCCTTAAATGTCCTATCTTAAGGTAACCGCTAGCCAATTTTTCTTGCATCTCTAAGAATTTTCTTTCGGTTTCACCGTTTCTAGGTTTAAAAATTTTATAATACGCTTATTTATTATCCATAACATGTCATTATTATTCCCTTCTTTAATAACAATCAATTTCGATGTTTTGCCCGTGACGGCTAATTTTTTTAAATATTTGCGGGCACATAAATACATGTAGAGTCGTAAAAGCTTGAGTAAACAAGTTCATATGTACCAATTTATTCATTAGAATTTAAAAAACGTACATAAATTGTGGGCATAACAGTAGCAGTGGTATACCGCGCTAACACCGCGCAGTAATTGCACTTATACCTTATAATTGTTTTGTATTACAAACCGTATATTAATCACAGACACATGATGTAGAAACACAATAAAAGCAAAAATTGATAATAACTGATTCTGGACAAAAGCATACCGACCAAAGAGATAGATCAGTGAAATATTTTTTTGTTTCATATACGTTTCGGAAAATTGAATGAAATTATTATATGGAACGTATTGTAATAATAATATTTATTGGAAATAAATTAAAACACTTGGCTTGTTTCACTATGAGATTTATTTAAATTCTCTAACATTTGTTTCGGCTGTTATGCCATTCTCAAAGAGATCTATAAATCTAACTTAAAGACTATCGCACTTATTCTTATATGTTGTCTGTTCTTGTGTGTAGTGGGGGTGGTACTATATTGTGTATTACGGTGTCTATAAAGGGTGTATTGGCATATTCTATCTGTGTGTTGGTGATTAATAGATTTTGTTTTTTCGCTATTTTTATTTCTAATATTTCTAGGAGGTCCAATCTCTTGCTTTTTGTGATATTGTGTATTAAGTCGCAGTTATCTATATCGGGGAAGTGGTTGAGTTCTATACAGTGTTCGGCAAAGCCTGTGTTTTTCTCACTATATAAAATTGACTTTTTGTGTTCTTTAACTCTGTTTTTAATGGCTCGTCCACTTTGGCCGATATAGATAGCTTCACAGTCTTCACATTTTAATTTATAAACACCTGATTGGTCCATTTTATCTCTTTTATCTTTGTAGTTGCTAATCATTGTTCCCAAATTTGTTTTATTTACCCAGCTTATTTTGATATCTAATCCTTTTACTATTCTGTTTATTTTATTAGTGAGTTGGGGTATGTATGTAATTTTGTGCCATCTTTGTATATTTTCTGTTATTTTCGGGTATAGGTATTTGTTCTTATTATTTTGTATTTCTTTACGTTTTAACAGTTTATCTACGATTTTAGGGTCATATCCATTATTTCTTGCGATTAATTTAATTGTGTTTATTTCTGTATTAAAATCCGTCTTGTTTAATGGTGTGTTTGTGGCTCTATGTATATAACTATTGAATGTTGACATTTTTATTTTCATCGATTGTTTAGCGTTTGCGTGTAATATGTTGTCTGTAAAAGTGGGTTTTCTGTAGATTTCAAATGTAAGCTTATTATTATGTCTGTTTATTGTAATGTCTAGAAAGTTTATTTTCTTGTCTTTTTCTGTTTCTTTTGTAAATTGTATCTTGTGGTTTATAGAATTTATTACTTTTAGGAAATCCGTTAATTGCCTATCTGTACCCTTCCATATGCAAATTACGTCGTCTACATATCTGGCCCAGAAATGGACTTGTTGAATTAATACCGTGTTTTCCTTGAATCAAAATAATCTGGGTAAATAAAACAAATTTGGGAACAATGATTAGCAACAACAAAGATAAAAGAGATAAAATGGACCAATCAGGTGTTTATAAATTAAAATGTAAAGACTGTGAAGCTATCTATATCGGCCAAAGTGGACGAGCCATTAAAAACAGAGTTAAAGAACACAAAAAGTCAATTTTATATAGTGAGAAAAACACAGGCTTTGCCGAACACTGTATAGAACTCAACCACTTCCCCGATATAGATAACTGCGACTTAATACACAATATCACAAAAAGCAAGAGATTGGACCTCCTAGAAATATTAGAAATAAAAATAGCGATAAAACAAAATCTATTAATCACCAACACACAGATAGAATATGCCAATACACCCTTTATAGACACCGTAATACACAATATAGTACCACCCCCACTACACACAAGAACAGACAACATATAAGAACAAGTGCGATAGTCTTTAAGTTAGATTTATAGATCTCTTTGAGAATGGCATAACAGTCGAAACAAATGTTAGAGAATTTAAATAAATCTCATAGTGAAACAAGCCAAGTGTTTTAATTTATTTTTATTATTTACTGTATGAAGTTAAAATGTTTCACCAAGAAATATCTGCAACAACAGCCGAGAATATTTATTGGTCCAATAAATCGTACAATCCATTAATATTATAAAATAAAACCAAGTAAAAGTATGCTAGATATGGCATGAAGTGATACATATTCATACATAAAGACAGTAGTTATATCCGTTATATTCTAAATACGGGAATATTTTTACGAGTGCACGAACTGCACGAGTAAAAATGTTCAAGGATGAAATGCAAAAGGGATATAACGAGGACTGTTTCTCGAAGAAAATTTCACGCAATTTGGATAGCAAGAATTTCACAATAGAAATTATGAAAAACTAAAAAAAATAATATTACTTTTATATGAATTACGATAAAAAAATGGAGATTGGAAAAAATAAATTAATTGACAAATTGTCAATTGTGAAAACATGTTAATTTTAAAAATGTGTTCTACTCGTTTTGCTAAATAAAACTCAAGTCAAATACATGATGAAATTTGTGCATTAATGCCTGTAAATACAATAAAAGCGAATACTTGTGCGTGGAAGCAGTTTGAAGCATTCTGCGAGGAAAGGGATTTGTTTTACAATTAAGTCTCGATTGAAAATAGATTGTTACCAAATAGGATATAATGCCCGTAAAGCGCACATCTAACGCCTTGTTTTAATACGTCTGCTTTAAAAATGCACATGGAAATATAACTTTTTAACAGCTGATCTTCGTATCAGGTTATCTAATCCTTGCCATAACAAAATTTATGCATTAAATTATTTTCTAGCGGTTTTATAAATATAGACATTGTCGCCTTTAAATTCAATAGCAGTATTCTATTTCTTACTACTCCTAACAAAAGATATATTCACGCAAAACACGAAATGATGTCAGTTCTAAAAGTCCACAAATTATTTTTAACATGATTTTTAAAATGGGTCTGTAAATTACACATTTTAATTTTTAATAATTCATTTGAATATATAAAAAGCTGATTTTGTACGAGGTATTGACTTTAGCATAAGGGATGTTATATTTTTTATAACATCTGTTACGTAAGTACAGATACGGTGTATATAACATCAACAGAGGCACCTATTTATTATTTATAACATTCTGAAAATTTGGATTCTTGGGCAGAAAATGATACAACTTTCATAGGGTTTCTAATTTTGGAGTTCGCGTCGTAATATTTTGGATTCATATTCTATATAATTACAACCTTTCATTTTTCATAGACTGTCTCCTTATTTCAAGGACATTCCATACACATTAGCTTATCTTGAGGTATGTGAGAGTGCTTCGCTTGCGATCTAAAATATTACCTATGTATGTGAATGTGCGTTGTAGAAGTGCTCCACATATATTGTTGAGATCAGCATTGACGATTTACAGTATAAACTATGTCTGGCGATACTGCAATTAGCGGAATAACAAAGGATTAATCGGCGTCGGACCAGCGAAGTTAGTGGTACAATATTCGGCGGCGAACCATCGAAACGGTGCTAAATATAGCTGCGAAAAACTAAAAGAGCGTTCCAAAAAGAAATCAAAGAACTAGTCAAGAAAGAGCAATTCCAGAGAGAAAGCAGACAACTAACCCAGAAATAGCGCATTCCAAAGTACTGCATAGACCACATTGAATTCCAGTCTGCACAAATAAAATACATTTATTCGTATTTAACTCATTTCGTGTACGCAATTGGTTAAATACGATAGTGTGTGGGTAAGGTGATAAATTCTCGGCCTGACAATGAAAGACTGCGATTTTCAGTTAAAAAATTATTTGATTTTTCTACATAATCTCCCTTCACTTCAGTACACTTGGTCTAGCGTTTCTCCAACATCAATATTCTTTCCCAGGAGTCAGAGCCTGGAAGGCTGTGAAAATATCCATCTACGACCCTCTCAACTTCTTCGTTGGACGAGAAGCGCTTCCCAGTAACAAATCCCTTCAAGTTTGAGAACAGATGGAAGTTTGAAGGTGCCAAATCAAGAGAATAGGGGGATGGCCGAGCAAATAATACCCCAAACCCCGTAGGTTTCTAATTGCTAACGCACTTTTGAGAGCAAATGCGTTGTCCTGGTGAAACATAACTTTTTTTCTTCAAACCAGGCCTTTTCACGCGAATTTTGGCATCCAGCTGGTCAAGAAGATTGAAGTAATATTCGTCTATAATTGTTCTGCCTTTTTCAAGGTAATCAATTAACAGGAGATGCGATCGACTTCGCTTTTTTTAGCGCTTTTTTTAGCGCTGAACCACCAGCTTCCACCCACCGCTTCGCCTGCTGTTACGTTTCTGGTGTGTAGTGGTGGACCTATGTCTTATCCATGGTAATAAGTCGCCGTACAAAATCTGTCGAACCCCTATGGAATCGGTCAAAACATTGCTGCGAAAGTCGTTTGCGCATTTGCTTTTGATCGGCATTCATCAAATGCGGCACCCATCTTGCGCAGAGCTTTCGCATCCCAAATTCTTCATGCAAGATGTTTCGCACCCTTTCTTCCGATATCCCCACGGCCTCGGCTATCTCACATACCTTCACACGCCTATCGTCCAACACGATATCGTGCACCTTTTTGATGATTTCCGGTGTGGTCGCTGTTTTTGGCCGTCCGTCACGTGGGTCATCTTCATGGGACATGCGGTTACGTTTAAAATCAGCCTTTTTAACATTTTAGCGGTTGACAGTGAAGGAGCAGAGTTGCCGTAAACTTTTGTCAACTTCGGATGAATTTCCTTAGGGGTTAATCAATCGAAAACGAAGAATTTTATGACCGCACGATATTCAAGTTTATCCATTTTAACGAAAAACACGCAAGACATCTACTGCGAAAATTCGTGTAAACAAACTACTTGGCAGAAGACGTTGAAACTTGTCATACGAACTAATGACAGGAGCACTCTGTGTCAGGCCGAGAATTTTTCACCTTTTTCCCATACGAGTCGACACAGAATGCTGCATCTTGGAAAATATACGCCGTATACAGATAAGTGAAAACATCCCATTTCGCAGTATATATAACGAACAATAAAAGAGCTCTCCATCTATAATTCTAGGCCTTTAAATATATATACTATTTAACTTTTAGTAATCTCTATATTATATACACCCATACCTCGCTTCGCGGCCTAGATACGTTCTGAAAAAGTTGACCGTAAAACGAAAAGCTGTTTAACGAATCAATTATGTTCATACAAATCCAACCATTCTATCAGATCGGTTACAATTAAAAAAAAAATATTTAAAGGGTTTAGTTCATAAGGCATTTTATTCTTTTCATTTTCTATAAAAATACATACTTACTTAAAAATTTAATAACACAACAAATAAGAATACATACACAAAATGAACACATTACATAGTTCAAAAAAGAAAAACAAAAGAGATCGATCATATTCACATACAAAAATTATAAAATGTTTTGAAGCTTTTTTAATCTGATAAAATGCTGCCGTCGTCAATTTCCGTTGTTGTTGAATGACTGAACTTAAAATATTAGTCCAACTTTGTCTGCTTCGCCCTCCTTTCTATTTCTTTTTACAACGTTTTGTAACATCTATTAGCTGAGTTTACTTCTCGAGACATTTCATCGCTGCATTCTTCGTCAGGATCATTTTGAAGAAGGATGCTCATTCCCTTCTCGAAATAAGAAAGCGCATTCGTCAAGGTTTTTGCTGTTAGCTGCCTGGATATAGCAGGTTCTAGCTTCTCGTCAAGCGTTTGTTCGGTTACTAACTAGATCAACTCCTTGTTTGAAAGAGGTCCTCTGTTAGCATCAAGCGAGTCAATAAAATCACCTTCTCCCAAATTTTCAAAACCAAGATCTTTTGCTAAACCCAATATGTTTCGTCAAACTTCAGGCAGAGAATTAACTTCAAACTCATTAGATTTTATGCATTCTGGCCATATTTGTTTCCAAACATGCTTCATTGTTGTTGATTTTAAGTATTTCCTTGATTTGCTAATGTTGTACACGGTATCTTTGATGTTGCAGTTTTTCCAAAAGTGTTTTATCGGTGATTCACCATCGGTTTGCTGAATAAGTTTACGAAAAGTTCTGCGTAAATAATTAACTCCTAAAAGTTGCTATAGCACCCTTATCCATTAGTTGGATCACAGCTGTTGTATTTTTGGGCAGGTTCTCAATCTCCACATCTTCTAATAATTTTGGTAAATTAACCGGATGCCCTGGAGTATTTTCATTTAAATATTTTTTTACTTCTGGCCAAAAGTTATTTTTAAACCAGTCCTCGATAAGAATCTTAGTCATCCAACCTTTCTTATTGGATTTCTAAATGAACTTTTTTCTTGTTCAACCCTCTAAAACACCTTGGATTTTCTGAATGATATACTAACAGTGGTTTTAGCTTAAAATCCTCTGCAGCATTTGCACAAAGAAGCGTTCGTTAGAGACCTTATATCCAGATGCAGACATTTCAGATTTTGAAATGAAAGTTCTTTCAGGCATTCGCTTCCAATAGAGTCCTGTTTCGTCTACATTAAAAACTTCTTCTGGTTGGTATCTCTCTATAACTTTCTTCAAAGTGTTGGGATATTCTTTGCCTGCATTATCATCGGCACTAGCATTTTCGGCTTTCATTTTTAAATTATGAAAATTGTGGCAATTTTTGAATTTTTCAAACCAACCTCGGCTTGCTTCGAATTTTTCATCTTTCACAGATTCATCATTACTCTCTCTCTTTAAATTTTCGAAAATACTTTTGGCCTTTTCTTGCATAGTCATCTGGCTCATTGGCATCCTTCGTTCATTATTGCCTTCAATACACATAACTAATAATTTTTCCATTTTTTCCATAACACTACTTCTTTGGCGAGACTTGAAGGTGTAGAGGACAGCGAATGTATTTCAATTTCTTTTTTTCTATCACGAATAGACAGACTTCGCCAGTCCCATTGCATTACAAATTCGAACAATTTTATCACCAGCTTCAGTACGACGTAAAACTTCTAATTTGATCTCTAGCGTGATATATTTTCGGCTTCTCTTTTTATTATTAGCAGCATCAATCTCCAAATTGAATGAACGTTTCGGTGGCATTTTTACTAAACAAGGAACGATTATATTTAAAAGAATTATCGAATTAATTACAAAACGAACCAACTGAGTTTTTACTTCAGCAATTAATAACTATGCTGGTCACCACTACGCGCAATTTCCATCAAATGCGTGCGTTCTTGTGTGCTTTTGTTTTTTTTTATCAAAACACTATTTTATGGTTCCCCGTTTTATAAACATGTACGAACGTTTAGGCTCTTTCGTCGTGCGCGCTACGTTTTGCTCAGTTACGAATAATATGTACATACATACAAAAATAAAGCAAATACAACCAAGGCTATTGGCCGTATAATGAAACATTTTAGGCCGCAAATCGAAAAAGTGTTATAATTAAAAAAGGCCGTTTTAGCGAAATGCCGTATAAAGAGCTGCCTTATAGCGAGATATGGGTGTATTATGTTTATACAAATTTGTAATTTTATTACGTGTGTTTATTACATTTAATTGTTTATATGCTAGTCTTCTCAGTTTGTTTGATTTACTGCATTTATCGTCATACGTGTTATTAAATAGAGCGTTTCAGATTCCATTTAAACGCGGTCACTAACGTTATTGTTCTTAATAAAAGAGGGGTGTTTTGATATTTATTGCACCTTTTAGAATCTGAATCGTCCTGAGTTGTAATTACAGAAAAATAAGCAAAGAAGCGAAGTCTATACAAAGTAAGTAGTTATTAGATTTATTAATTATGAATAGAGTGATATTCATTAATTTTTAATCGCCGGAACATCCATAATAAATAGTTTGTCATTATCACCCCCGTACTTTTATTTATTTTTATCTATATATGTATAAATTCAAATTATCTTTTAGGCGCCCAACAAGCCATTCAATTTTTACTTTAAAGATATTTTATTCAAATTAAAAACCAGAAACAAAAATAGTGTATTAACAAATTAAACTTTTTGGCCAAACCGTGCTAGATTAATATAGTAAAAATATATTATTTTCACGAAGCTTTTAAATTCTAGATGTCAATATTCCAAAAACTACCTAAAACAATGTGATAATTAATACAACGCAATAATATACTTGGCGAAACGACCTTCAACCAGTACTATAAAATTCTGAAGTAAAAGAATGTGTACATATATTCAATCTTACAAACACAATGATTACCAGTAACTTTGATGATAACTATAATTTCATTGAATTTGAACAACAGTCAAAATAAATTCGTAAGGTAACACCATCATTAACTATATATTTAAATACCTCATAATTAGCTTGTAAGAACTAATATGACTTGAATGTTAGGGTCGGGTTCCTCACTTTCCTAAGTAATTGTTATCCCGTAGTAACAGAAAATATAACGGTTGTATTATAGCGACCTAACTTCACCTGCTGTCTAATGGAGATTTCGTTATTAACCCTCACAATCCTCCTGAGATATACATCCCAGAAAATCTTAATACCAGTTCGCTAAAGTGATGCGCGAATTGGAGTATAGTTGCCTATTTGAATCGAAATATTTTGGAACGTTATAAAATGATTAGGAGGCTTAAAATTGTGTGCGATGCCAAAATCTGTCGACCTAATCGCATCGACACTTCCAAATTTTCAGCCCAGATTTACTTATAATTATCTCAAAGACAATCAGATAATTCTTCCAAGCAAGTACATATAGTGTTTCTAACAATACAGGGAATTCCAAAATGCATTGACGGTTTTTAATATGGAATAAATTTTTATCAATTTAATATTAAAAAATTACAATGACGTCTTAATCTATAAATCTGGGAGTTTTTTATTTAAAAATTGAATGGTGTAGGTGGCCTCCTTCTTCTGCTACACATTCTTCTAGCCGTCGCACGAAATCATCCATCACTCCACTGGAGATGCCTAGCATCTCCAGTGGAATCGCTTCAATTTCATTTACATTTTGTTTAAGATCTTCAAGATTACAGGATCTACTATTATACACAACACTTTTTATATAGCCTCGCAGAAAAATGACCCTGTTAAGTCAGGCGACCGAGCTGGCTAGATTATGTCCCCGTTGCGATAAACTAAACGGCCGGGAAACATATCACGCAGCATATTAATACTGATTCTCGCCATGTGGCTCGTTGCCCCATACTGCTGAAACCAGTAATTACCATCAAGTTGTTTATACCTTGGCCGAAAAAAAGTATTAATCATGTGCAATATCTTCCTAGGTTACTATTACATTATGCCGATTCTCTTCAAAAAAATATGGGCCAATGATTCCTGTGGCTGATAACACACCAAACAGTTACTTTCGCTGCGTCAAGTGGTCGTTCGTTAAGTTGACGTGGGTTTGTTGTTTTCCACTATCTAAAATTGTGTTCATTAATCTATGCATTTAGATAAAAATGAGCCTTGTCGCTCATAAACAGACAACGTGCAATATTGCGTTTACCACCAGCCAACAGATATAAAAATTGTCTGAAAAACTCAAGTCTATTTTGTCTATCTAATGGGCTTAGTTCTTGAACAAGTATTGGCACTTGTTCAAGAACTAAGCTCATTAGATAGACTTGAGAAAGTCGACTTGAGTTTTGTAGACAATTTTTAGATTTGTTTGCTGGTGAACCCAATATTGCACGTTGTCTATAAGAGTTAAATTTAATACGCCTAAATTTTTCTTTAAATTTAAAGCATGTGCATGTTGTGCAGTTGAGCGTTGTGGACTCCTCGTAAACGAAACTCTTACACGTTCAATAGTTTCAGCAGTCGTGGCACTTACATGTCTCCCAGTTGGTTTTTTGTTCGCAGTTTTTCCTTCATTAAACACTTATATACACTGCAACCCTGTAAAGACAGTCTTTACAGGGTTGCAGTGTATAGTAGTTGTGCGGAAGCGTTTATTTTACTTTACTGTGCCCCATGTGTGACTTTTAACTAGTAGTTTTTACCTACTGATGATGACAACTTAGTTGTCGAAATACGTATTTAGGATACGACTAATAATTGTGGTAAGGGGTTATATACCTTTTTAAAATACATCAAATACATCAAACATTATTATTATTAGTTCACAGATTCCAGATATTCCCGATTTCATTAGTCTCCCAAAAGACAAGGTGGGTTCTCTTGTTAACTCGGCACTGGAAAATACCTCAGTTACCAATGACCCTTCTAACAATGCAGCACGTGTTCAGCAATACAGATTTTTCCAGCGCTTTATATGGGCTGTTGGCAATAGTTTTCAGGCATTCGAGCAGTTCCTTTATGATCATTTAGCTCCAAACAAAATTGGAACGATCACAGCTTTTTATATGCACCATATCTGTTCTAATTCATCTACTAACGGCAGGTATTTATTAATTTTTTCGGTGAATACTTTTCATGTTGTTACAAAGCTATATCTATTATGTAGATATGTTCCCTTATTTAAGGGTTAATACAAAGGATATAGTTCCAAGAATATTTTTTTATTTTTAATATTAATGTTTGTTTCGCAATCATTCTAAAGCAGTTCATCTTATCATTTTGACATTATCAACGGAAAGATAGTCTTTGTTGAAGATTTTGAAGTTTTACACAACAGTATAGAATCACGTCACACATATACATCGAAAAGTTAGACATCGTAGTGATATTTTATTTGAATAACTATTTGGATGAAACAAAATTAATAGTTCATAGTTTAATAGTATAATAAAATAGTATATATAGTATATAATAGTATAATCTGACCCATTTTAATTGTATCAATAAAAAAATATATCGAAATATTTTTTACAGGTAAGTTCTTTCATTTTGAATAAGGATGCTCATAGTTATGGAGATGTTTTTTGTTTGTTTAAATTTAATTGAAAATAAAAGAGTTATTCGTCGATAGAGGAACTTACACAGTATTCAAAATATACAATTACTGCTGTACATTAAATTCAGTCTTTTAATTTGTGATATAATGTAATTGTGGTAGCTGCAACAGTCAACAATTTTCTGAAGATTATTATGTAGATAACCTATCTGCATCTTCTGCATATCTCCAAGTTTTACATTACCAAACGCAGAACCATTTGTGCATCGTAGACGGATTCTAATGCTTATACCAATTTTTTCATTTCCTAAACCTTCTTTTCATATTCGGCTTATTTTTTTTGCTAATTGACTTCTTTATCAAATTATCAAATATAATATATAAGAAAAATTTTCTATATTGATGAATATCTATTTAAGGCATTATAACGCACCCCTCAGTTAGATTTCCTGAACAATTTACATTAGCTCTTAAATTAGCTTACATTGCTCATAGTAACCTTGTACATGTGCATACATATACCGAGACTGCTACTCTTATTTTGCTTTTTTTGGTGGTTAATTTTGTGATTTTATTGGTGAAAATTATATCATTGTGTAGAGTGTTGAATTTGCTCCCGTGTGGTGAGCTTGTTGTGAGAGTATTGTTTTCTGCCTGGCCGCTATTACGGTGAAATTGTCTATATATTGGCATATGTTGTAAGTTTTTATTAATTTTTCTTTTTGAATTGTTTTTGTCATTCTCTAACTTTAAATTTTTTCTTACACCTTCTTTTTGCTTTTTTCTTTCTCTTTACTTCCGTTTACTTTTATTGCCTATTGTTTCTGTGGCAGTTGTATCCATTGTCCGTCAATATAGCAAATTTTTACCGATTTTCCTTTGTTGCTGTAGCAGTACCCAACCGTTGCCTATTTTTTCCATTGTATTGTTTTTTTGTGTTAGTCGCCGCGACGGGCACCGAAGGCGTGAAATTTGTGTCCCTGCTTGATCCCTAAAGATTTGTTTATTTTGCAGTTTTTATAATTATTAGAATGCCTTATTGTGTTTGCTGTAAAGCGGTTGATGAGCCGCACAAGTTCGTTAATTGTTGTATCTGCGACAGAGCTTTCAAGATTCATTGTGTTGACGTTTCGACTGCGGAGGCTCGTAAAATTCATACTAAATCGGGTATTTCATGGACCTGCAAGAGCTGTTTACAGTTTGGTAACGATCTCAATAGTCTAAAGTCTGTCATCGTATCTCTTCAGGAAGATATAAAAATTTTAAAGCAATCGCTGTCTGATTCGAACTCTTCTAATACTGTTTCTCTACTTGATACTGAACGTATCATACAGGAAATATCTGATCGTGATCAACGTACAAGTAATGTTGTTATATTTGGTTCTTCAGAGGCAGCTTGCAATATCAATAGTTAGCAGGTTGCTCTGGATGCTGGCATGGTTAATGATCTTTGTTCTGCGATACAGATAAGTGATACGAGTGTGAAGGTTTCGAGAATGGGTAAATTCGATGCATGTGTTACCAATCATCGTAGACCCATTAAAGTGTGCTTTTCTTCTGAGAATACTGTTCGTACGGTGTTGAGAAACATTTCTAAATTAAGAGCTATGCCAAGATTTTCTACATTCTCTATTTATAGAGACCGTACTCCGATGCAGCTGCAGATTTACAGGGATATCAAGGCGGAGCTCAGCAGTCGATTGAGCAGTGGTGAATCAAACTTAAAAAATAGGTGTAAAAATGGTATATCATCCATCACCAGCAGTTTAAACTGAACAAGTCCAACGGTTCATCTGTTTCTATTGAGATTTATTACCAGAACACCCGTGGCCTCTAAACAAAAACTCATTATTTTTTTACCGCAGTCTGTGAATCATCTTATGATATAATTGTTATTACGGAAAGTTGGCTTGATAATTCAGTTTCGAGCTCCGAATTAGTACCTCCATCATATAATATTGTAAGATGTGACAGAAAATTTTCTCTTGTGGGTCGCACTACGGGTGGTGGTGTGTTTGTTGCTTTGTCAAATGAAATCTCTTATGAGGTCGTTGACAATATTTGCTTTTCCTCTATTGTTCCTTTAATTGATGTAGTTATTTGTAATTGTAAACTCGGCTTAACTGCGTTTTATCTTGTGGCTGTTTATATTCCTCCGAATATTTCTCTTCACGACTTCGATCTTTTTTGTGAAGCCCTTGAGACCATTTTGATTGATCAGCCTGTTCTCCTACTTGGTGACTTTAACTTGCCACAATTTATAAATGATCCATTATCCTCTGCTAAATGTTGTGCTTTTAATTGTTTGTGCAGTTCTTTAAATCTTAAACAATTTAATACCTTAACTAATTGTAACAATCGTCTTCTTGGATCTTATTACTGCTAATTTTACATCTGATGTAACTATAACACCTGAGAATCATCCACTTGTTTCAGTCGATTTGTATTATCCGCCACTATCTATCTCTTTATCTTTTTCTACTTCGTGTAACGCATATAACGCATTTCCTTCAAATAATAACTTACGATACAATTTTCGTAGAGCGAATTATTTTCAATTGTATGATGATCTTCTTTATGCGGATTGGTCATTTTTGGAGGATTTTACTAATGTTGACTATGCACTTAAGAAGTTTTACAATGTTCTATATAACATATTGGATAAGTGTGTTCCCAAATATTCTGCTAAAGCAAATAAATCGAAATATCCTTTATGGTTCTCAAGTAATATCATCTCTAACTTGAAATTAAAAGAATACTATCGACGCAAATGGAAGTCTTCCCGTAACCACTTCTTTTATGACCAATTTCAACGAATCCGGACCACTTGTAGGAGTAATATAGCTACCGCTCATGCCACCTATCTCAGAGAAGTTGAACAATCTCTCCAGGTTAACCCGAAAAATGTGTTTCAATACATTCATTCTAAGCAGGGCACGACATGTATACCTAAAACTCTGTTTCATAATAATACCCTCCTAGATTCTCCTCAAGGTATCGTTGATGCATTTGCCAACAAATTGTCTTCTGTTCACTCTAGGAGTAGCGATTTCACTTACATTCAAGAGAACATTAATTATACTCCTTTTACATTAGCATCTGTAACTGAAGACGAAGTACTTAGTATTATGGCAAAATTCACGCAAAAAAATAGTGCGGGGATCATTCAATTCCCAGTTTTTTCTTGCATGATACACGATTTGCCCTTGCAAAACCGCTAACTTTTATTATTAACATGGCAATTCGAAGTTCTACTTTCCCGACTATCTGGAAGCGAGCGAGAATAAGTCCAGTATTCAAAAAGAGCGACAATAAGCATGTTAACAACTATAGACCTATATCAATATTGTCGAATTTTTCTAAGGTATTTGGAAGTGTAATTTGTTCCTGCCTGCACCACAACACCAAATCCTACATTTCTCCATTTCAACACGGCTTCATGCGGGGAAGATCGACAGTGACGAATCTTGTGACTATTTGTCAGTTTATTAGTGAGCATCTCGATACTCGTGGTCAAGTTGATGTAATATATACGGACTTTAGTAGTGCCTTTGATGTGATTGACCATAGAATTTTACTTACGAAATTGTCTGCATTTGGGTTAAGTCCTTCCCTACTCCTTCTTCTACAGTCTTACTTAAGTAGTAGACTTCATTATGTCTTCTACAACGGTTATAAATCCTTTGAATTCTCTCCTCTAACTGGAGTCCCACAGGGTTCACATTTGGGTCCTCCCTATTTATCTTGTTTTTAAATGATTTATTATTGTCTCTGTCTTGTCCACTACTTGCCTATGCAGATGATCTGAAAATATATTCCTCCATTAAAACATGGGACGACGTGTTGCATTTGCAGGCGAATTTGAACACTCTCTCCCAATGGTGCTCCATCTGTAAATTGGGATTGAACATCAATAAATGCTGCTCCGTCTCTTATACAAAAAAAGTTAATTTTATTGACTCCAGATATTTTATAAATGATTCAATACTTAATAAGGTTGATAACATAAAGGACCTTTGTGTTTTGTTCGACTCTGGCTTAACTTTTGTGCCACATATCAATAACATGTGTGTTGCTGCTTCGAAGACATTAGGTTTTGTTCTGCGTACCTGCAAACTTTTTTCTTCTATGTCTTTATTCAGAACTATGTTCGATAGTTTTGTCCTCAGTAAGTTAGAGTATGCTTCTCCTATTTGGTAGCCTCATTATATTTATCTTCAGTTATCTATTGAAAAGATACAACGTCGTTTTTTAAAGTATTTATCATTTAAAATTGATGGCATCTATCCCGAGCGAAATACGAACTACAATTTGCTAGTTGGAAGACATGGTTTACAATCGTTAACCCATCGACGAGATAGACTGGGAGCGAGATGTGTGTGGAAGATTGTTCGTGGTACCATTGATTGCCCTTATTTACTTTCCTCTATCAACTTTCACGTTCCTCGTATATCCTCTCGTTCCTCTCCTACCTTTGCTTTACCATTTCTAGGACCAACGTGTTGCAGAGCTCTCCGCTAGTGACCATGTGCCGAATTTCTGAGGTGTTTTCTGAAGACATTTTTTTCGATTCCATAGCATAGAAATCAAAAAGACTAAGATTAAATCATTTTTTATTATTTTATGTGTTATGTATTTCTTTATGTTTATTTTTAGATATAATTATCTTTTTATTTTATGTTTCTTCTATACATATTGCTATGGATTTTTCCCTAGATAATATTTAAAATGTTTAAAATGAATGTACAGATTTTTTCAACTTATGTGTATATCCGATATGATATTTCATGTGTGTGATAAAAACTTGATTTTTGGAGGTCGTCTTGATGTGAAAGTTATAGAGGTATATTGAGGGGGAGACCAAGTTTTGCCCTAAGACAAGAACGTTGTATTTCTTTGAAATATATATATATATATATATATATATATATATAATAACTTCGTGACCTTGGTATGATATGGTAAACCTAATCAGTAGGCGATTAAAGGTCTGTATATTACTTCAAAATATATGTATTTAAAAAACTCTACATGTTTCGGCTGTGTACGCCTTTATCAAGACAAAATATGAATCAATTCATATTTTGTATTCTCTTGATAAAGGCGTACACAGCCGAAACATGTAGAGTTTTTTAAATACATATATTTTGAAGTAATATACAGTCCTTTAATCGCCTACTGATTAGGTTTACCATATATATATATATATATATATATATATATTATAATAAAATATGTTAATTGATTTATTGAAGATACTAGCTTTAATTCGTTACATTTCTGTAATTGGGATTTCTTAGAAGGTTGGAAGTCTATTATATTTGTATTGTTTTTTTAATTTAAAGTGTCAAATCTATAATTAAATTTCAAAACTATATGACTTTCTTACATTTACGAAAATTATAGAACTATGTAAATCTAGTTAATTTTGTGTACTTCAAAGGTTATGTGTGAAGGAAAATTTAATTGTAAACCAATAAGTTCATAATATTAATTAAGAATCAAGATTATTGTATAAATGTCAAATAAACTAAAGCGACCAATGAGCTTCAAAAACAGGAAAAGCTGTTGGGTTGCCATAGTGAGTTATTGAAACAATTGGAGAGAAGAATTTTTTGATTTTAATTAATGGAATGTGTTTTGGATAAAACGAATTTTTTTAAAAATATAAAAACAAGTATAATTTATATTACATACCAAGATTTGAACTGTTTTCATTTTATACTCCGCTATCAATTAATGAGCCACAAAAGACGTGTACCAGCTTTAGAAAAATATTGGGAAACATTACAAGGCCTTATATTATTGGGGCCGGTGATCCTAACATTCGAGATCTGCCAGAATTGTGACCGTTGTTCCTGAGGTTAAAATATACCAGCCGTACGTCAGGTAAGAAAGACTTAATTCCAGAGACTAGACGGATAATTGTGATAGAATATTGAGCTAAGTTTTTTATTATTTGTATTTTTTTTGTGTAAACAGATACATTTACTTACCGAAGGTAGATAAAGATTCCTTTAATGACCATTTTGTCTAAAACATTGTAAGTAGGGAGGTTGTATACAAATTCATATATTCAGCAAATTGATTTATCAGAATCTATTTGTTTATGTAGCCTAGTATTTTCCTCCTTTCCGTAGATTCAATTTTTTAACCTAAAAGAAGTTCCACATAACCAATAAATTTTATAATTTTAATTTTCAATAAAATAAATTGTTAATCTATTGTTTATTCCGAATGTTTTGTTAAATGTACCTAATTAAATACATATTCACTTATCAAGATAAGATTTTCCTTTTAATAAACGGAATTTAAGAACCAAGACAAGTAGTTTGAATTCAATTAGTGTATCGTATTAACACTGCGCAACATACCTTTTAATTTCTTTGTCAGACAGAATCTTCACGGCCCTGGAGATAATAGAGAAATCCTGTTCGTTGTTTCTCCAAATTTATATTGAACATCAAACTTTCTTTAAGACCAAAACACTATTTGGTTGTACCTGTTATGATTGTTAACTGCAAACGTTTTTATATTCAATGATTGGACCTGCGCAGAAGTATATCAGAATGTGGGGGTAAAAATTCGAATTTTAAATTCATTTTACTGCTTTAAAGTTTAATCTTTAAAAACACTTTTTGGTAAACGTTTGACTTAAAGATTGTTATAATATATATACAAGGTGTGTATAAATTGGCGGACCCACTACACGCGGCGATGTTCTTCGTTAAATTCGGAGTCCAAAATCCTAATACGAAAATGTTGTACCATGCTCCATATTTTTGCACGAGGTTCCTAAAGTTCGGACTTTCAGTCTTGAAATAAGCATTATTACTCGATATTTGTTGACAGAAAGAGCTACAATTTAGAAGAAAGAAGAATTGTTGTTATTATCCTTTCGTTAAAGTTTTCTTTTTGATTTTAAAGTTTGTTTTTAATATTTGTTTATTAACTTATTTTGACGAAAAACACATCTGACAACGTTGTAATACAATAAGTAGGCAGCCTAATGTTGTTCTAGTCAAATACATTACTACTGTCAAATTTTGAAACTTATGTAATCTACCTATTTCATTGCTTATTTTTCGTGTTTATTTGTATAATTTTGTTTAGTTTTCTGATGGATTTCAATTCGAACAATTATGTAGGTAATAATTACATTGATTTCTATCAAGAACATGTACAAAAATTAGTCAATATTATCAAAAATTTTAAAACTTTGTAATATTTTCGTAATAAATATGTAATCTAAGAAACCAATTTTGTTTCGTTTGTTTCTTTTTTAAATTTAAAATGTAAGGTTCACATGACGACGTGTAAAAATGTTCCGAAGATTATAACTAGCACATGCGTGTTCAATGTTGCCAAATGTATGTTTCTTTCAAATTCATTCTGAAGACAAAGGAAGCCTGATACATCGTTTTAGGATTAGGACTTTTAACACAAAATTTAACCAAGAATGTCGCCACGTGTAGTGGGTCCGCCAATTTATACACACATTGTATATTTAATTTAATTCGGGATGATTTGATTGTGTTAATTAGTTGTTGGTATTTGATATTCAATTCCCATATATTCTACGAGATTGTTATTCTCGTAATTTTGATATTGTATTTGATTAAACACGTTTTTCTTGTCAACGTGTCTCCTATAATTTTGTATGTAAGTAAAGTTATATTTATAATACGTCTTAATTCAGATAGCTTTTCAAATTGTATTTCAATTTTATTAATATAATTAGTTAAGAGTCTTAATTAGTAGAGACAAATAATAAAGAGTATTTATTGAACTTCTACGTAAGAAAAAATATAATTGTAAAATTTTGCTCGTTTGGAAGTCAAGGGTATTTTTTGTTACATGTTATTGCGCATGTGTAAAAATTTTGAACGTGTTTCAATAAATATTATATAGTGTGGTTCTCTGGGGAGAAATTAAAAATAAACTTTATTCTTTTTTAGATAAGATTGTTCGGAAGTCATAAGAGGAAGTTTTAATCCACTTAGCTGTCAATTATACAGTGGATATATTTTACCTCAGGAAGTATATTGTAAATACTTTATCTTTATACCTTATAAAGATAGATTTTTTTCTTTTTTGATTTTTTTTTTGTATTAAAGATTCAGTTTAAATTTTATCCTGTGTTTATTTTGTGTTCTGGCCTTTACTACTGTTTAATTAAAAAAAAAATAAGTAACTTATATAATATAAAACATTGTCATGAACTATTGACTGGCGTACAAATAATATTGCAGTTTCACGTTTTTTCGATTGGAGCCCTGAGAAGTAAGAAGTCACGTCACATATTCGGAAATCAACTGGCTGAGTATCCTAGTTGAGAAGATTAGTTGTGTATGGTGCCACTTTTATTCTACAAACCACTATTCATAGCAATATGTATGTGCAATCTTTGGTTTGTCCTGTAATTGGTTGATGACCGTTGGACAATAAAGCTATTATTATTATTATTATTATTATTGTTATTATTATTATTATTATTATTATTATTAACTTAAAGACATCGTTAGTTTATTATTACAGACTCAGTCTCTGTACAAAATCATGAATATCGAGATACATAGTTGTATTTTAGAATAAAATGTATAATAATGAAATGAATGCACTTAAGCCCAGTAAAAATGATACATTTTTAAATAAGTACAATGAAATAAAAGCAGAGATATTTGAAAAAAAAATTAAGAACAATTTATTTTTGGGTGATTTCCACCAATGTATTGCATGTCAAAGACGACATTGTAACTTTAGCAAACGATTTCAATAAAATTTTCACTGTTGAATCATATAATAACTCCCAATTAAAGATTATTCATGTATCATACGAAAAATCCATATTTGTTATTTTTTCTACATGAAGAAATTAATTATTGTTTTATTAAATCGCTGAAGAACTCCAAGTTTTTGTGATTTTGATAATATTCCAAATTATTTCATAAAGAAATGTCTTGAACGTTATGTAGCACCTCTTGCCCATATTATAAACTTTAATAATATTTTATATTATTAAAAATATTTTTATTTTATATAAAATGCGGTGAAGTTTTACCTACTCCAGTATGTATCAAATTACTTTGTTATAAACTTTTCTCCGGAGAACAAACTTTTTCCATTACCTGAAACGTGTAAATGCTATTCCCTTATACAAAAACGAAAATGCAAATGACTTGAATAATTACAGATCCATAAATTTGTTGACACGTTTCCAAAAAGTGTCTGAAAAAGTCGTATATAATACGAGCCACCTCAAATTACTCTTTGCCTGCTGTGATTTATATAGAACTATGAAACCTGTCAATTTTCATATCAAGGGGCACAACTTTTAATGTCGAGTCCGACGATTTAAAATCTTTCCTGGGGGTTCAGCAGCCCCCACCATACAAATTTAAATAGGGAAGATGTGTCTTGCAACCACTCATTCAAAAGTTCTTTTAATTCTCTTTACTGCAACATGTATCAAAAAGTCATTTTTTTATCAGTAAGCAGAAAGTTAATTATTTGCAATCTGTGTAATAAAACACGACTAGAGTAATAGTATAATCTAGCTTCAAATGCTCTCGTGACACTTCGCTATTTTTTGTGGTAACCAGGGTAACTCGTTTTTGTCACATTTACTTTCATCAGAGAGCGGATTGAAGCGATTTAATGACCAATTGTCTCGATAAAACGTTGTGGCGGTCTCAGATATAGTAATTGGCTTGCTCAATTGCATTCCTCGCGCATATGCTGTTATTTCCGTCGTTATGAATAGTACATTGTGTCTATTCATTCATAAATCCTATTCTAGAATGGCGTGTAAGACGGAATTATACATTTATATATTATTTCGACTTCGTTCAAATAATCGTTTAAAAAATTAAATCCGCTAATTTCTAAAGTGTATTCTCGTGTTTACATGCTGTTATACATACATATACATATATGTATTTATTTTTCTTGAGATAGTATATTTTCTATTCCCTTCTATAAGGGATTGTTTCTTGTTTCGTTTCTTTCAGTGTTATTTGGTTACAACTTTTAGTATTTTAAAAGATCCGTTTTATATTGTTATATTTATCCTATAATTCTTTATAAATATTAAGTTTAATTTACCACCTTTTTTTTTGGAGTAGTTTTCGTTTCTTCTTTTTAGTCCATTTCTTACAGATACGATTACTTTCATGCAAAATCAAGATATTAACCTAAAAGAGGCGATAATTATGTTAGAAACCGTTATCGAGCGAATGAAAAGTATGCCTTCTGAATTTGAAAATAAGTTGAGACAAAAAGGTGACGCCATATTTAACAGAAATCCAGATTTGAATATATTATATCAATTCTACACAGAACCGATTGAAAAATCTATACATTCGAAGTATGGTGCACTTTTGCAACATTTTAGTCACGCACTCATCGCCAGTTGTGATGTAGAGCGGACATATTCTATTTTTAAAGACGTTTTAACATTTAAAAGAAACTAATTTAACACAGGAAACCTTGAACAAATTTTAGTTGTTCATAGTAATATTTTACACTTTGAATGTTTCACAGAAAATACAGTTTTGAGTTTTGTTCTTTGTAAATTATTTTTGTTCAAAATTCGATATGCAATTCGCTTGTTAGCATTACTTTTGTTTCAGCAGTAATTGCTGCCGGTTACCAAACCGTTTATTACATTCGGTCTGTGATACATATGTGATACATATTAGCATTTTTTGCTTTTGTTTTTAGCTTTAGAAACTTATTTTGTACGATATTAATTTACGTTTACTGTAGTGTAACCTTCTTTAGTGGAGTTTACGTTTAGTTTACTCGTGAATTCACAATTAATCAATATTAGTCTATCCTATCCAAAAACGTGTGGAAGTGACGTTGTATTATGAGAATGGGAGGTGTGCAAGATCTCAGCTCGCTTATTCAACGAATTCTTGCAAGCCAAAATTTGCGACACAAGTACGTACTGGAATTAATCCAACAATTTACTGAAACGGGCTCTGTACATAACAAAAAACATTTTCATCGGGTTGTAAATAATGAAGATATCAGCGTGAAAGTCATTCATGTTTTGTATAGGTATTTAGGAATTTTGATTAATTTTGGTACAACTTTCCCTTCCTTTAGATATTCCCATATTTTTATTCTCTGCTCTTGTTACTTGTCAAAAGCTATTTCCATTTCCAAAAAGGCTAGGTAAGCTGTAAAAAACTGTCTTGAACCAAAGTTCTGTTGATAATTTCTCTTAGTGTAAATACATGATCTTGGGTACTTCTATTTTCACGGAATCCGCTTTAGGTATCTGGTAACGTTGGTTCTAACGTAATAAACAGTATCGGATTTGTCCCACCAAACACCAAAACGATTTTGCAATTGTAGGGGCTTTGCCCAGGCTATACGCATTGCTATGAATTGTGATTTTGAAATTTGCTTATTCACAATTCACGACAAATCTATCCAGCTAGGATACTCAGTCGGTTTAATTTAAAAAAATGGGACTGTTTTCCTCTCAGGGTTCCCATCGGAAAAGTGGTTGTCTCTTCTACAAAATTTATAATGCGCCAGTAAAAGAGTATTGACAAATGTTATAATTATATTTCTTTAAGTTACTTGTATACTTCTTGAAATAAGGTTTAATAATAATAAAGACAATAAACTTTAAATGAAACTTTAATACAAAAATAAAAAAAAATTAAAAAAAATCTTTTTAAAGTATAAAGATTAATATTGCCTCATTAAACAATATTATAAAGGTAAAAATAACGCATGGAAATGACAGCTGCATGCGATCAAAAACCTTTGTGACAGCCGATCAAAATTAAAAAATAATAAATTAGAAAGAAACTTTTTAATTTCTCCCTAGACAACAAAATAAACAAACTATTTGACAGACCGAAACAAACTCTAACGCATGTGCACCCACATGTAACAAATAAATGCCCTTGATATACCAACGTACTAAATTTTACAGTTACAGAATTTTTATACTAGAAATGTTAAAAACCTTCTTTGTTATCTATATCAAATAACTAAGACTAAAATCTCAACACGATAATAATAATACAATTAGAAAATACAGTATTTAACTCTTTTAAATATAATAAGATATCTTTTAACAATATATTACTTACGTAAAAAATATATTCAAGACACATGAGTAAGAAAGTGTAAAAATATAACAATTACGAGATAAACAAACTCGTTAAATAGCGGTAATGAAATTAACACAGCACCAACCACAATTAAATCAAAAAATAAACCCGAAGTTACTTAATAAAAAGATAAAGATTAATCTTTTTATCAACACGACTTTCTTATTTCACCTAACACTTATGTCTGAGGATACAGCAAGCACGCAGGCTTCGCAAAAAATATATAGTATTAAAAATCGTCCACAGCAGAACAAACGGCTAGCTCCAACTGCGTAAGTCAAATATTTTTAAAATATTTATGGGGAAAAGTCCACAGGACTATGTTCGGTTTTTTTACTATAGTGAACCCATTTTGTATCTAATTAAACAATGCAAAAATGAATAATTTTCATTCTGTATCAGTAACGCTGAAACATTTCAACCATTTTTTTAAGTTTACGGTCTTATATACATTTACTCCATCTTCTATTAAAACACTAAGCAAATTCCGTGGCAATTGAGGCCTTGTTTTAGAAACGGTGCCTTACATAAAGTTTGTAGGTATCATTCTATAACGCACGAAGCAATCCACTTTCGTCATTAAAATCTATTATGTAATAGTTATAGAGCCTTGCGTCAACTTATAAAATTTACGGTGAAGTTTATAGGTTATATTTATATCTAAATTTAATTTAGATATAAATATAACCTATCCCCCGACTAAATTAGAGTGTATTTATACCTAAAAAGACCAAATTTTCTAATGGCGAATTAAGTACATTCTCATTAAAGAAAATAAGTAACAAACTAATGTATTTCGTGACTGTAAGTAAATAAAACTACATTTTTCTATTTTGCGTTCGAAATGAACTCATTATGAAACCCAAAACAGTATCGAAATGAGCTTCATTTCGATACGCTTTTTTTCATTTTTCAATGTTGGCGTTGTTCGAATACAGAATTAAACATCATTGCTGTCATTTGATTTTAAGAATTTAAGTACATTTGACAGATATGATATATGTTCGTACTCTATACAAACAACGTATATTGTATACAATTGGCAACAAGATATATTAGTTTCTAAGTCACTCATGTTTATATTTTTAAATAAAATATCAAGTAATGTTAACGAAAATTAATAAATAATATAAAATATAATATACTTCGCGGATAGCAAGATTTAAATTTGTCAATGTCTAGTATCAATGTGACCAACTGCATGCTTTATATAAAAATTAAACTCTGAACTTCCAAAATTAAATAATTCCAATTTATTAATGTAAAAAATGCAAAATAGAAAAAATAGTATAAAAAACTCGTTTCATAAGACCTTTTGCCGCACTCGCTCTTTAGAAAACTCGCCGCTATCGCTCGTTTTCTAAACTGATCTCGTTCGGCAAAATGGTGCCTTATGAAACTTGTTTTTTAATATACTATTTTATGTTTATTATTTTAACAACCAAACACCGTCAAATGATTCGGCAATTACATGTAAACGATTTTTCATGATGGCCAACATCTTTGTTAATACAAAGGTATTTTTAATAATATAAAATATTATTAAAAATCTAGTGTGAAGAACACAAATACAGGTTCACTATTAATATTTTTTGTGAACGTGTCCGAACATACTTCTACGCCCGGTCTGGATAATTTCGGTGATGTGGTGATGTGGTTCTTTTTTGTGAATGTGTCTGAGAATATCCTTTCTCCAGCAGGGGCGTATCGACGAGCCTGTAGAAAGGCGAAATACGTATCTACGTCTCTGGGGAGGGATATGTTCTGACACGTTCACAAAAAATATTAATAGTGAACCTGTATTTGTGTTCTTCACACCAGATTTTTAATAATATTTTATATTATTAAAAATACCTTTGTATTATACAAAACTGGTGGGGTTTACCTACTCATGCATGTTTCAATTATTCTGATATCTTTGTTAATATCTTTTATAAAACTAGTTGAAATGACGCCAAAATTATAATTATTAATCAATATTATTCCTCGAAATAATTCTACAATTACTATTATATACATGATATATATATATATATATATATATACAGTGTGGTCATAAACTTTGGAACCAAGCTTATAACCGCATTATTTTACATTTTTAGGAAAAACGCTCGGACAAATAAATTTTCTTTTTTAATAATTTTGTTTTCTTTTGACATACAATTTTTTTCTATGACGTCATTGGCTTTCGAGTGATGACGTTATCAACACTTTCTTTAAATGGCAACCATATTATTTTTTTCTCGTTTTTGGTAGATCTTTATATCCATAGTGATATAAAACAATTAGTATGTTGCATCACAATTTTTTTTTAAAAATTATATAAATTTAGAAAAAAATACGAAAATTTTATTTTTGTTCAAAATTAAAATTAAAAAAATACATCTGAACTTAAATTTATTGTAACAGTTAACGTAAATTTTCAAAATGGACCCCACCAACCAACTGACACTGTCCCAGCCGAGTGTAAATGCTTTGCGATCAATAGTAATCTGCGTTATTCGCTCCAGGTCCAAAAGAAATTCGTCTTCCCAATCGGCCAATTACTAACTAAAAAATCTTATTTAACATTAAATAGTTTCACAAAAAAGGGCCAAAGAAGTTTAATTTATTTAAAAAATTGACATGATGTGGCAGACCATTTCTTAATTAAAATTATCGCCCGAAAATTGAAGATTTCAAAAACTAATTAAGCTTACAAAATTTACTGAAATATGTAAGTAAGTTTTTTCACACTTCTGTCTTGTGTGAGGACTTAAATATTCTTCTTGAACAAACCGGATCGTCAAAAGCACATGTACATGTTACTATGCAAAAAAATTACAAAAACAAAAACACGCACTTTTTTGCAAGATATTTCTTTATGACATTCTTGCTTCTTTTTATACAATTTATGTACAAAAATTTTAGTTTGAAATTGTTTCTGTGGCGACAACATTGTTGAATTATTTACTTCTATTTTTGACGTTAAATTTTTGAGATATTGCGTAAAAATTGTTCATTTTCGCTAATATAAAAAATGGCACATTTATTTGAGCGAGAAAGAATCGAAATTTTAATTATGGTTGGGTATGGGGACAGACAAAGAACGCATGCGAATTGTTTAACCATGAACATCCTGATAGACCTCCAATTACCAGGTCTACGGTGACAAAACTAGTTGGAAAGTTTACCGAAACTGGATCCGTAAAAGATCGACCACGGCAAAGTAGACCTCAAGTAGGAGAAGATGTGAAATTAAATGTGCTTCTAGAAGCAGAATAAAGGCATCATGTTTCCACCAGACAACTTGCGTTAGCCAATCAGGTGGCTCACTCATTTGTCGTCAACTTATTTAAAGAAGAACACTATCGTCCTTACAAAGTTCAACTTGTACAGGAATTATATGAGGATGACGAAGATCGTCGACTGCAGTTCTGTGAAGACGTAATGTTACGTTGTGACCAAAATCCAAATTTCTTGGAAAACATCGTCTTCTCAGATGAAGCTACGTTCTGCCTAAATGGATCTGTTCACCGCCATAATTGCAGATATTTGTCGCAGAACAATCCGCATTGGACTCAAGCGTGTCATACTCAGCGCAGAGGAAAAGTTAACGTATGGGTTGGAATGATTGGATGACGCATTTTAGGACCATATTTTTTTGAAGGAAATTTGACTGCTGTGCAATATTTAGAATTTTTAAGATTTGAACTGGTTCCAGCGCTCGCTGTTATTTTCCCAAATCACGAGGATGGTGATGTACCTCATCCAAATATTTGGTTTCAACAAGATGGGGCGCCTCCCCATTATGGTGTAGAGGTTCGCCACTATCTTGACGAAATATTTCCCAATAAATGGATTGGACGGAGAGGCGCCATAGAATGGCCACCTTGTTCTCCTGACCTGACTCCGTTAGACTTTTTTTGTGGGGCTATTTGAAATCGCAAGTGTATTTTAACAAACCGAACGATTTAGAAGATTTAAAAGAACGAATTCGCGTAAAACTTACACAAATATCCCCAGACATAATTGAGGCGAGTATACGAAGTGTTTACACTCGGCTGGGACAGTGTCATTTGGTTGGTGGGGTCCATTTTGAAAATTTACGTTAACTGTTACAATAAATTTAAGTTCAGATGTATTTTTTTAATTTTAATTTTGAACAAAAATAAAATTTTCGTATTTTTTTCTAAATTTATATAATTTTTAAAAAAAAATTGTGATGCAACATACTAATTGTTTTATATCACTATGGATATAAAGATCTACCAAAAACGAGAAAAAAATAATATGGTTGCCATTTAAAGAAAGTGTTGATAACGTCATCACTCGAAAGCCAATGACGTCATAGAAAAAAATTGTATGTCAAAAGAAAACAAAATTATTAAAAAAGAAAATTTATTTGTCCGAGCGTTTTTCCTAAAAATGTAAAATAATGCGGTTATAAGCTTGGTTCCAAAGTTTATGACCACACTGTATTTTTTTAAATTTAATTTTAATTTTGTACAAAAATTTTTCGTATTTTTTCTAAATTTATATCATTTTTTCAAAAAAATTGTGATGCAACATACCAATTGTTTTATATCACTATTTGGTGGATATAAAGATCTACCAAAAACGAGAAAAAAATAATATGGTTGCCATTTAAAGAAAGTGTTGATAACGTCATCACTCGAAAACCAATGACGTCATAGAAAAAAATGGTATGTCAAAAGATGGCGTTTTAAAAAACAAAATTTACTTGTCCGAGCGTTTTTCCTAAAAATGTAAAATAATGCTATATATATTAATATAAAGCGAAGGGGCTTTATATAAATACGAACAATAAATATAAAAGTAATTAATTAATTAGTTCAATATTACAATAGTATATTAAAAAACGAGTTTCATAAGGCACCATTTTGCCGCACGAGATCAGTTTAGAAAACGAGCCGCTTGCGGCGAGTTTTCTAAAGAGCGAGTGCGGCAAAAGGCCTTATGAATCGAGTTTTTTATACTATTTTTTCTATTTTGCGTTTTTTACATTAATAAATTGCTTAAATTGGAATTATTTAATTTGAAAATTCAGAGTTTAATTTTTATATAAAGCATGCAGTTGGTCACATTGATACTTGACATTTTCAAATTTAAATCTTGCTATCCGCCAAGTATATTATATTACATATTATTTATTAATTTTCGTTAACATTACTTGATATTTCATTTAAAAATATAAACATGAGTGACATAGAAACATATATATGTTGTTGACAATTGTATACAATATACGTTGTTTGTATAAAATACGGATATATATCATATCTGTCAAATGTACATAAATTCTTAAAATCAAATGACAGCAATGATATTTATTTCTGTATTCGAACAACGCCAACATTGAAAAATAAAAAAAAGCGTATCGAAATGAAGCTCATTTCGATACTGTTTTGGGTTTCATAATGAGTTCATTTCGAACGCAAAATAGAAAAAATTTATTTGAATATGCACGTAAGGAGTTATATATGTGATATATAGATGGCGTTAAGTTGTATTTATACAGTTGACACAGGTGTAATATATTCGAACATGAATACAATAATATAAAAAATTTATACTTAACTGTAACTGGTCTCCTTTGCGTGATAAACTTATCACTAAATACTTTATTGGTATTTTAATCAAAATGTCGGCTAGCTCAGTCTTTATGGTGTTACAATAAACGTATAAGTAGTAGGTAGGTTCGGTACGTTGATTGAATGTAAGCATAAATTTTCAAAACAAGTTATTCGAAGTGAAAGACTCTCCGATGTTAATAACAATAATAAACCAAGAGGATAAAATGTAAATATCACTAGTTTAATCAGAATCTCTAAGCAAAAGGTAAGTTTAAAATTAATATAACAGAATAACATAAGCATGAAAAGTCACGTGATCTGATATTATTAAAATAAGGTTAAATATTTTTTATAAAATAGCAAAAACTCAAATATACTCTATGTTACTGTAATTTAACTTAAACAAAGAACTGTATTTTTCAATTTTAACTGTAAATGGACTAAATGCTAACAATTTTGGTATCTATATGAAATATTAACGATTATTTTCAACATGCAAAAATTAATGTTTTTATTTTTAGGAGATAGATAAACAAATACTAAAGTTGATGTTGGTTGTATTTTCTGGATGGTCAATGGGAATTCGAGACTTGATATACAGGAAAAACGGGCTCAGGTGTAGGAGAAAGGCTGGTATCGGTCTAGGCGGGTTTGGCGTCCCCTCGAAACTGGATATTCTTTAAATGCGATCAGGCAGGTCCAGGGTTGGTTAAACTTCGTAAAACTATCTCTGGTGGATAGGAAACTTGTGGGATATGTTTTGGTGAGAATTCACTAGTTTATTTTCATTTTTTTCACTTAATTACTGCTACACTATTTTTATATAAATTCGACGCGTTGTACCATTTTTATTAACCCAAGCCAACTCTCTATTGTTTCTTGTTGATTCTCCAGGCATCTTATTTTGAATGTTTGTTTATATGTATTTAATCTCGTTAATTATTTAATCAAAATGAAACAAATTACTATTCCCAATCGTTTTGACATTTCACATAACTTGTTAATTTAATTTTACAATTGATAAAAATGTATTTTGAATGCTAAATCTCCGCACAATACCTATTTACATTTGGGATAATTCCCGCCTTATCTGATTCAAAATTAAGTACAGCTATGCCCATAATATGACATATAATTCAACTAAGTTAAATATCTTCCTTCGGTGACATAAATATGTAAATGAAAAATGACTAAAGTGAATGATTACTGGAAATTCAATAAATGTGCGATACAAATTTGATAAATTAAAAACGCGGTATTAACTTTATTGATATGGCACGAGAAAAATGCAGTTCTAACTATGACTTATTCTAAAAATTAACAATTTAAAACTTAACTCTATATTTTTGTTCTAGGCATCCTTATGTGTAGTCTTGACCCACTACAATATATATATATATACATGATATTTCAGATTACTAAAATTATAAATTTAATATTATATAAGACATTATTTTCGTTGTTATAAGACGCAAATACAAACGTTACTGTTTTTGGTTGATGACGAAAGTGGATTGCTTCATGCGTTTTCCTATATATTGAATATTATTTTTGAAGTATACAAACAACGAAAATGTCATAAAAATATTTTAACGATAGATCTCTAATAAATCTTCTTTAAGGAATTTATTAATATGAAGATGCCCAGAATGGCTCCATTTCCGAAACTAGAGGCGCCATCCATTGATTGGAGATTTATTTATCAAGCTTTGATTCAGTAGAATTGGGAATATCACATTTTAAGAAAGAATTAGATTACATGTTTACAATATTATAAGTTACTCTAATGAAAAAAATATCAATACTATAAAATTACTAGCAAAGTATCATATTAATAAAGCAATACTGGTTGCACATCACGAATCTATTATGATGTGTATATTTATGGTTTTATTCGTCGGTATTTATGTCATATATTACTTTTCTATAATGTCTATTTATTGTCTTCAAAAGATCTATAGCTATTTACAACAGTTTCCTTTAAATAATTACCAGCTACTCAGTTTTCTGTAATATAGTAATTAGTATAATCTTATACTATTTCTCCATAGAGGGAAAATCAATCGGTAATTACAACGTTACGTTTTCGATTTAAAACTTCTTTAATTCAACTTCCGTTCATTTAACATAAACAAAAGATATCTCTAACTAACCCTGTTGGATTATAAAACCTCTTTGTGATTATTTGCTGCTAATGATACACATGTATTACTGTTCGTGTGATGATGGTTACACTCCATCTTATTATATTACCTAATATTCCTTGATACAGGCATTACTGGCTAAATAAACATTCCGCTAAAATCTCTTAAATAAGTATAAATATCGAAGTGAGAACGAATATAAGCTAATAGTTGTCAGTATTTCAGTTTCAGTTTTTCTTATATTATCAGTTTATTTTATTTACCGTTTGCTATTCTAAAATCGAAAATATAAATGGGCAAATGCGTCAAATATTAAAAAAATACAGAAAGGAATGGGAACTCGAACCTATATTTAAATTTAAAATTAAATTATTTTAGCGGGGAATTTAAATTTTAAAATTTAAGTTGGCTGCGGTATTTGATGCTAGAGTCTGCGCCAAGAATTTTTGAAATTTGACCACACTGTCCATGGGCTCGCCACTTAGTTTGCCTTCATAACCTTAACCAGTTAAATGCTTGACATCAGTATCATTGCATGTATATCATAAGTATAATGTACTTAAATGTCCCTAATACTAGTTTTCATATATAAAAGATATTCACAATTACATAGTTTAATTTGAAGAATATAGGTACTGATATCATACCATAAAACACATAAAATAGATGAATTTCTAAAAATAGATGCAATTTATGTTTTCAAAGCCAATAAATGAACTTCCTAAATCGGAGATTTGTTTTATATTTCAAAATAAATAACGAAAAATATCAAATTGAACTGTTACTTCAAAATAATATAGTAAGTATTTAAATTATAGTCTGCAATTATAATAAATAAACATTAATCTTTAAAAGTAGGTAAATCCAAGTCTAAATTTTTTAAATCCAATTATACTAGGTAAAGTCTGATTCAAGATATAGTGCGACGGAAGTTAATGTGTAAATACTTTAATTAGGCACCCTGCAGTGAGGGTCTACAGAAATACAAACAGTGATTATAAAATCGGCATAGGAACCAGGAAAGTATTAAGTATAGTATCTTTCACAATCTAAGAAAATGAATTTTCATGAAATTATTCGGAACAAAAATTTTACATATTGGTATGAATAGTGAGTTCGTAGTTGAATGAACCAGGAAAACTTTGTCCCTGTTACTGCCTTCATGTCCCTCAACATGCATGGTACTAACTGGACTTAATCTCTTCTTTGCTTCTTCAACGAGTTGCTCACTTCTTTGTTGTACTTCAATGATACCTTCCATTTTATTTATAGTGCTTTATTTAAACTTTCCAAACTGCTTTTTCGTTCGCCTCACGCTTGGATACGCCAAAATATGCTATGAATAGTGAGTTCGTAGTTGAATGAACCCCTATTCAGCACGACACTGTCCAACTTTAATGCTCAATCGGTTAATTTTCTTTTATGAGACAGCTTTCTTCTCCGGGTTTCCAATGGGAAAACGTGGTACTACTCTTCTACAAAATTAATTGGCGCCAGAATCAATAGTTCACACAAAGGTAAAGAGAAAGTCACAATTCTCAAATAAGTCTTTTAATTAAAAAAAAATTAAAAAAAATTGATTCTTTAAGAAATTTAAAGAACTGTGTATAAGAATAACACATAGAGGTAAACAAAATTTGCTGGTAATAACCGCTAAACAAATTTAAACATCCTCTAATGACTCGCGAACTAAATTAAAAACTAATAAATTTTAAAGATATTTTTATTCCTTCACCCCAGATAAACAAACTCAAATATAAACAGATCAAATCTGTCAAACTGATATATCCAACACCTGCGCTATACCACAAGTATAAAAACCAACCTTGAAAATAAAACGTTCTAGAATTCAAACGTTAAAAAAAATTTACTTGAAACAGAAAAATATCTTTATCATTCATATATCTATATATATTCATATATTCATATATTAATTAATATCAATATATAGAAATACATACAATTAATATTACAATAAATGCATATAATAAAGAAGTAATATAATAAAAATTCAACTTACGAAAAAAAATTTTTTTTCTATAACATTCGAGAACACGCCAAGTGAGATTAATAAAATCAAAATTACGAGTTATACAACCTCGTATAAATTCGGTAATGAACTCAAATAAGCACAACCACAATTAATTCAAAACAAAAACCGAAATTAATTGAAATAAAAGATAAAAAAGTTTTATCTTCCAATATACAACTCTCTCACTTGAGTAACTAGACGTGTCTGTTGGATACATGCGGCACGCATCCAAACATAAAAAATACAGTTATAAAGTATATTGTCTAGCAAGTCCGAACGGCTTCCAGGAACTGCGCTAAACAAAACCTAATAATTCAAAAATAAATCAAAATAACATCAGAGTTCATACAATAAATTTACACATTATACAGAGTCATCATAAAATTATAATTTAATCATTAAATAATGTTTTTCAAAGTTTTCACTAAATGTTGCGAGGAAAAATCGACTGCAATATCTATTGAAACCACTGATTCAAGAGGACGTTCTATTGCACATTTATTGATTTGCGTTCTTAGCGACGAGATTCTGTCAAAATCTTACCTCATTACTTCTAAAGAGAGAGAAAAAACAAATACAATCACAGTGGCCAGATTTCTTCAAGAGTAACTATTAACATTTTTTCTTCCTAAGCCTGTTCCTGGAGATAATTTTTTGCTCGATTTGTCACCGTACATGATAAAGACCGGGCACAATTTGAAAATCATTCATCCGAACTTGGTACATGTAACATGTCTTTCTCATGCTTTAAATAGGGTCGCTGAAGAGATTAGGAAACATTTTCCTCTTGTAAATAGTTTAATTTCCAACATGAAAAAATCTTCCTTAAAAAACACTCTACCTGTTATTACAAGACCTATTATTACCTAATAGAAAGCCGTTTTTTTTTATTGCGACAATTTCTGTCAACAGAAAGATCTAATTTCAGAATCGTCTAACGAATCATCCCAATCCCTCATTGGTGTTAAGCAATTATTCGAAAACAAAGAAATAAAGCAACAACTTTCGTTTATAAAAAACAATTCTAGCTTTGCTTCTAAAACAATAACACAAATGGAGGAATCTAATTTGCCACTAATCCGAAGTGTAGAACTACTGAAACAATCTAAGGCTGTTTTTAAAATGTTGGAGACAAAATCGGGAACAAAATTTTTCAAAAATTCAAAAATGTGAAGGAAAGCTCTTAGCCAAGTAGCTAATATTCTAGGGAGGCAGAAATTACTGTATCCATTGATTTGGATACTGCAATTTTAAAAACGCCCGTTACATGGATTGATGTGGAAAGGAGATTTTACATTTATAGATGTTTATATTCAGACAGGAGACAAAACTCGTTAATTGGGAACCTCGAAAAGCATTTAGTAGTTTACTGTTTACACAACTAACGACAACCTGCTTTGTGTAATAAATGCATATTTAGGTTTAGTTCAGTATGTAGAAAAATTAAAATGTCTGTTTATTTTTAAGTGAATCAATAAATTTGTGTATAATAAGAATTTTTTATTTGGATATTTTCAACATTTTTGTGCATATTTTGACTAAATGATTTGCATATTTTTGGGTTTTCCACTTGCATATTTGGGTTTTCCTAGTAATAACTATTGAGTTTAATTCCCAGAACTGATATAAATAAGCAAATTAATTTCATGCCACTCTGGCTATTCGAGTAAGGAAAAGCCCGCATCTTAAATGTGTTTACGTTTCGTAAAGCACTCACCGCAGGGGATGCTCTAAAAGTACTTACCTGCTATTTAGTCAAATTAAAATAAGTCGAAATCTATATTTGTTTCTGACGAGCTAATAATGTTCTGATTATCGTCCTCATCCTTAATTCTCTTACTTTTCGGAACAAAAACGAGTATGATCAGGGAATGAATTCGTTCTGGATCATTTTGTTACCTGAAGATTTGGGAACGAACTCGATGCCGCCGCGATTGCGGTTCAGGTAGAAAGCCGTTCCGGACCAAGGTATTTGTATTTATTTTTATTTTACTGTGATTCTTTAGCACTGCATTTGAATGAGGTTTGTGGAAAAAATAAAAACAGACTTTTTTAATTAAAGTTCCTTTATTGCATTGCTTCTTTGTGGTTTATATAATTATACAATATATTTTAAAAACCTTAGATAGGCAGCACCTTTTATGATTTTGTTCAGTAGTAATTAAACAAAAGTTATTATATGAACAGTCAAACTGTTTCACGAGAAATACAATCTAGTACTCACTATTAAATAAATAGAATACTGTATGATAAAATAATATATAAGCGAAATAATTCACACATGCTTGGCAAGATTACTTTATACATTAAGTTTTTGATACTGAAATAATCTGTATTAAATACAAATAAATATAGGTATTTAAAGTCTTTGTACAGCTATTTTCTAAATATTTTCATTAAACAAAGAACAAATCGAAATAAATGTTTATATAGACAAATTTAAAATTATAATTTTTTAATTTGATAAATAAATATAAAATATTTATTCTTTAAAAATACAACATAATAATAAGTACGAAGCCATAATTAATTTAAAATATATTTTTAGAATATCTTTTTTTTTTTTGTAATTAACTTAAAATAAGTAGTAAATAAAAAAAATCAAAACTTAAAAATATCGCTAGAATATTTGTGAGATCAAATTTGTCTATACTTAAACTAAAAGAAAAATAAATGAAAGCAGCTAAATACACAATATAAATGATACCAGATTAAGTTAAGACACTGACAGTACATAAGTAAAAGTTACTACATACATAGGTTTGTCCCAACTTCGCGTTCCCGTGTTGTTCTGTGATTGTTTGGTGCACATGCGTTAGTTTTGCACTGCCTGTGTTCCAGTGGTAAATTATAGTTGACACGTATTTCTGATCGTTTGGTTATCAATCTAGTAATTGTAGTATTAACAACAGTGATAATCGTAATAATCAACTTTGCTCATCTGTTCCATGATATTGTGTGATGTTGCTATTACCAACTTTAGGACTCACAGGATGAAGTATGTAATGCGCATGTCAGTTAGTGGTGTGTATACCATGGAAGCTTCCCCTACATGAACCAAGTAAAGTAAAGTGTATAAATAAAAAAGTTTTGTATTAAACTTTAATATTATATATTAAATTATTACCTAATATTATTAATCAAAGTGCGCCCATGTCAATTTCAAATGCTGACGTTAGCAAAAGACCACGAACTATGCAACGTGGCCACCCGAATGAACAAACTGGTACGCTAGCTATCTACAACGTACGGCTTATATGGGCAGTTTCGTAAGCATTGCGTTTGTGAGCGGGCGTGTCTAGGAATATTAGCAAATAAAATAAATATCCATTTATTATGGAATTATGAACAAGAAATTAGTTAGTTATTAATTTATAATATTTATAGACAATACAAATAATGTGTTAACGCAAAAATCTTTCGTTTTTATGGATTATTTAGTTTGAAAATCAAATTAAAATAGTCTATTGTGTAAGCCGTTTTCGTGTAGATTATAAATATTGAGATCGAATATTGCTTTCCCTTTTGTGAGGTTTTGAACGCGCCACTAATGTCAGTACAAATGGTGCCTGCTTTAATCTGTGATCTATTTTGACCGCCCAGTCACTGATTTTGTGTATGATCAAAATTTGGTTGGAACACTTTTGGTATTGTTCAATGTGTAGCCCAAAATGTAGTTCGAACACATTTTCGACAGTGCGCATGTCCGGTACCATCACTGTACGGTTCTTGTAGCGAGTTGGAACAAACCTTGTATTTCTTTCAGTGGTCAGTTACGTCACATTATATTTATATAACCTACAGGTTTCTTACATATAGGTTAGTTCGTAACAACATAGTAATTATATTCGATAAATTAAGGAAACAATACAAAACAAAAATGTGAGAGAAATTAAATTATATTGTACAGTATTGAAAAAAGAAGGAAACAGATCTTCACAAAAATATAATAATAAATAACAAATAAAAACGATTGCTTTATTTTATGGGAATGATTTAATAAAAAAAAATAATATTAAAATAACAGTTATAAATAAATATATTTCATTTATGTACAAAAGTAATATATCTAATCAGGCTTAAATTAATTATACATGCACATGAAAGCACAATTACTCTTATAACATCTATTAATAAGATTTTGAAAGAAAAAACCTACAAATCAGTCTTCAGTATTCATAAGGCACACCTTTAGTAAATAGTACATATTGTAATAAATGTTCGGATATATATCTATTCATGTAATGTATCTACTGATATAGCTAAATCTCTGTGATTATTAATTTTTGACGACGGTGATATTTTGCAAGAAATTTCGTCTATCAAATAGGCTAATACTTTCCTGACCTCGCTGCTTTGAGGTGGTGACAATTTTAGTGATTCTTTAACATCCAGTAGTGCTTGATCATATAATTTAAGATCCAATTTAGCTTTTGCTCTGGCGTAATATGCTTCGTACGATTCAGACTTCATGGCAAGGACTTGGTTAGCTAGTTCAATTGCTTCGTCAGGTTCCTAATAGAAGAAGTATGTTATATAAAAGTAATAACATTCTATTGATTTCAAGTAAAATTGGTATATTATATTCCTACTAAATAATAAAATAATGCAACCTGCAAAAGAAATTCCTAAACTTTAGAAATGTCTTTTGCAGGTTAGTTATTGAAACAGAAAGAAACAAGAGAAATCCCTAATTACAATACAAATCAATAAGCACTAAATACATATTTCGGCAACTAAGTCGCTATATTCAGTAGGACAATTTGACAAAGAAAAATAGTGTTTCATTGAAAAGTCAGTAATAATATTCAGTTCTATACTAACGGTAGAACAAATTGGGTATAATAAGTAGAGACAGGAAAGCGAGGTGTTTGAGTGATTCAAAGCTGCTGTCGGCTCAAGTTGTGTGTCTCGCGTTTCTCACTTTAGTACGTGAACAGTTACCATAATGCGTATATGTATTTACGAATACACGTATGTGTAATTCAAAGTTCATAGAAATGCATCAACTCACCTGTTTGCTAACGGGATAAGCCGATTTTTATGGCAATTTATAGACTTTATTATATATAGAATTTATTTGACATTTAAGTAAAATGTTAAGTGCATGTAATATACCGGTTGAAAAAATCGGACCAAGAACGTTTAGTCAGTCTTGGAAACTACCAAATCCTAATGGATTTACCGACAGTGCGCGAAAAATGTGGATAATTATCTAAAAACCGTACAAATATAAATGTTAGGTTTACTTCGATTAAAAAAAAGTTTGAGTGTAATTCGGTACGACAATTTAATGAATACATGTGTTTTTCGTCTAATTGAAGGTACGATTTTAATGACGACGGATTGCTATTTCCTGTTAGTTTCACTAATTTTTGTTCACAAATACCACTCCTGGACAATTCAGTTACGACAGCAGCTCGGTTAGAATGGCTGGAAATTTTTACTCGCTTTACACCAAGTCCAATATATTTCGCCAAAGATTTGGCCGATTTGGATAGTTCATTTATTCCAATAGGAGAATTCTTATACCAGCCTCGAATACCAGCTTCGAATTCGTTTTCGCCAGAAAGGATTTGGCGTTAAAAAAACTTTTCACATGCGATATGGTTTCCACGTTTTTTCATAATTTGTTTGAACAATCTTATTGGACATATATTTTCTTCTTTGGTGTTTGCAATCAGCCATTTATTGTCGGCCAAACTTTGAATCCTCCCCCCCGCGCTGTTTTCGAAAATACTGGTATATAATTAATCGTTCCGGTCTCTTGTTCACTGTTGTTTGTCTCCATTTTAAGATGGAATATCTTAGTTTGCTGCTTTTCTACCTCTGCAGGCTAATTCATAGGCAGAAATATGGCAAAATTCTCTTTAGAGACCGATAGCTGTCTTCGATGATTTGCGTAATATTCGCCCTTTACGATCTTGCCCTTTTCAAGGTAGTCTATCACCAACATTCCTTTTGCATCACAAAATACCCATGCCATCACCTTTCTTTGGAGTCGGTTCTCTATGTTTGGTCCGCATTTTCGACTGTTGTTTAGATTTGTGTAAATAATAATGGACCCATGTTTCGTCACAAGCTACAAACCGCCGCAAAAAATCTGTTGTGTTGCGTTTAAAAATTTCTAAATTATTTATCAGTATTTGACAGCGAACACGTTTTTGGTTCGTCGTCAGTAAACACGGCACCCATCTTGTCGAAAGCTTTCTCATATTAAGTCCATGTGCAAAATATAAAGCACCTGTTCCTTTGAAATGCTCACTGCCTCTGCTATTTCTAACGCTTTCAATCGTCGGTCACTTTGTAACAAATCATAGACTTTATCCACCATTTCTGAACTTGTAGCCGTTTTCGGCCGTCCACTGCGGGGATCAGTTCCTAAGCTGCTCCTGATACACTTAAATTCATTTCCCCATTTTCTGACAGTTGAATAGGAAGGTTAACTAACCCCTCACCCAGTGTATCTCGCATATCACCACGGATTTCGGTAAAGGACATGCCTTTCTTTAGAAGATACTAAACCACTACACGATGTTCAAAATTATTCATTTACACCTAATTAGTAACAGGGTAAAATTTAGAAAATTGCCTACGAAACACGCTTTATCATTTGTCAAACACTAACAGTAAACTGACAAGGCGTCGGTTGTCAAAATCTGTAGTGTATTTTTTTTAGACGATCGCGCGAATATGCCAACCCGCCCTCGTAATTACTAAAGTAGGTATCCTTCATTTTTGTATTCTAAGTAAAAAGAGATTTATTGGCAGATAAGGTTTTACGACATGAGTAAACTTATAATTTATCTGTTCTTTAGGAGTAGAAATCTATAATGAAATAACAACATCTTGTTTGTGGGATTATTCAATTTGTGTTGCCTGTGCGTAAACATGGTGTCTCGTTCCTTCAGATACGATACAAAGATGAGTTTAACATGTTAAGATTAGAAGTTAAGAAACTTACGTTAAGTTTTCTTTTGCATCTTGAATGGTTGAGTAGGAAATTGATCCTTAGTTGGTGGAATGCTGTATTATGTTCACCTTGATCATCACTGGGAAATTTTTTAAGAGCATATTGGTAGCGATGGGCTGCCTCTCTTAATCTACTTTTCCGATAGAGTAAATTTCCATCTTCCAAAAGTTTATTAAGGAGGATGAGCCTGTAATGAAACATTAAATATAGTTTTAAATTTAAGGTAAGATACAATTTAAATCTAAAAGATATTCTAATAAAATTTGTTGATATTTGTAGTATACATATATGTATACATGATATTTGTTACATACATGTTTAAAATTACAATTTTGAAATATTAACCCTCTGTCAATCGAATGGGCCTAATGGACCCAAAAGTTGTTTTATTTTGTGTATTATGTAAAGATTTCGCGCTTGAGAACTTTGTGATTCCATGATTTATTGCTTATGATGTACTCTGTCGATATTTTTTTATATTATTTTTTTATTAATTATAGATTCAATATAAATTTTCTACCGGGAAATTCTGTTTGGGTCCATCGGACCCATGGAGGTTACGTATATAAGTTAACGACAATTACGGACTTCCCCAGTAGAAAGACAGGAACTTCCCCAAATTAGTTCCTAAGCTGTTCACTGTTCAGTATGGTTCCAGCTATTGTGAAGGATGCTAGTATACATATTGTATCTCGTGAAAAATTTGTGGAGTCATTGATTTTGTTTAGTTACTGCCTTTTGTTGTTGAATCTGGTACGTCTACAGTTTTAGTTTAGCTTCTTTAGCCGATAGTCGCTACATAAGATCTAAAAATATAAAGAAAATGGATAACCAACCTGAAGAATTGGAAGCAATTATAAATGAAATGAGCGATATTGAATATCACACTTATGAAAGTGAACATGTTTCATCCGATGACAATGGAGAAATCGGCATAATTGAAGGTATAACATACAATGAAGGAATTTCGAATTTGTCAGATGATGAAGACAATTCAGAATCAGTAAACAACTCTGGCGATTACGAGGCAAAATGAAGATTCTGATGATCAACCAAACGCTAACGGACAAACTTTGTATCCAAAAATAAACTAGTGTGGCATGAAACTCCTCTCAATTTGCCACAAGATTGATTAGGGCGGCAAAATGTATTATGCGAAATGTCAGGACCTACAGGATATGCTAACTGAGAAGTTAATATTATATCCTCTGCGTTTTTGATTTACCTCAGAAAACCGCTTGTGAAATGGACAAATGTAGAAGGAATTGCTAAATTTGGAAATAGATGGAAGCAACTAGATGAAAACTAAAAAATTTTATGGGCATCCTAATACTCATAGTAGTATATAAATCTAAAAACCAAGAAATATCTCAGTTATAGAGTAAGAAGAATAGACGTCACATTTTCAACAATATTATGAGCCGCACTAGGTTTCAAAATATACTTCGAGTAATAAGATTTGATAATGCAGCTAAAAGAAGAAAAAAAATGTCTTGTGGCAAACTTCAACCAATTTGTGAGTGTTTCGAACTCTGGAATAACTATCTACAAGATGGATATATTACAAGTTTGTGCATGACTGTACATGAGCAATTGACACCCTTTAGAGGAAAATGTCCTTTTCGCCAATATATACCGTCAAAGCCAGGTAGATATGGTATCAAATTTAGGGCAACTTGTGAAAGCATCACATCCTATGCGTGGAAATTAAAAGTCCATATCGGAAAAATAGGTGAAACAAGGGAGAAAAATTAAGGTGAGGATGTAGTGAAAAGATTAGTAAAAGATATAGAAGGATCTGGGAAAAATATAGCATGCGACAATATTTTTACGTCCTATTCACTATCTGACCATCTACTGTAAAAAACACTGGCCATTATTGGAACTATTCGTAAAAATAAGCCAGATCTGCCCAGCTGCTTCACAAATATCAAAAATCGAGAAATCTTGTAGACATTATTTGGCTTTCAAAAATAATAAAATGATACTTTCATTCCGTCCAAAGAAGGGAAAAGTAGTTAGATTACTTAGTACAGTACACAATGACACCAAAGTTAGTGGTACCGAAAGAAAGCCAGAAGTTGGGTAAACAACTAGCTCAGTACCATGAAAAACTAGAACCAGCTGAAGCATCCACTAGTAGAGAAACCGAACAGCCAAGGAAAAACGGTCGATGCAGGATTTGCACATCTTAGATAGACAGAAAAACTAGAACTACTTATAAAGTAGTAATAAGTGTAAAAAGCATATATGCGGAGAACATTCCATAATATTATGTACTAAGTGTGTTGAATAAAATTACTTTGTAATCATTATGCAAATTACAGATGTAAATGTTTATTTATATATAACAAAAAAATAGCAAAAATAAGTTTGAGCATAAAGAAAATCACCGTAATTCATATATGGGTCCAATGGACCCTGACGGTAGTTATAGCTAGTTTCTTTTTTCAGTAGACAGAGGGTTAAAAGATTGTAAAAATTTGAAACCTTGAAACGTTAGGTACTAATAAATGATATAAATAAACACTTGATTACTTACATTATCTCAGGTTTGCCAGTCGCCATTGCCCATGTTGCTGGACCAAGTTTTGCCCCCTTTTTCAAAAAACAATGCACTACTTGGATGTTTTTGCATCCAATTGCTCTGTCCAGAGGTCTCATACCATTGATATCAACATGTTCAATAACTGCACCTCTTTCTAATAGAAATTGCACCACCGAGGGATTGCCTTGATATGCAGCTAAGTCCAACGGTGTTCGCCCTGTTTTGTCAACATGATTTATATTGGCACCTTTATCCAATAGACATTGGCATGCTTGCAATTTTCCTCTTAAGCATGCCCAAGAAAGAGCCGTTAAACCTTCTTTGTCTTGCTTTTCAATATGGGCACCTGTAAGATAATAGGTACATCATAATTTCACAGGTACAGATATATAAAGGCATTAACATACATCTTTTATAGACATTGTTTTATGTAAAAATGCTATAAATACTTCTATAACCACACACTCTAAATTTAGAAAAAAAAAATTATTCAGTAACTAACATGAGAATATAGATCAATAGTTATAGATATCATTATCTATTGGGAATTAACATTACCGATGTTGGCGCCACGATCGTTGCCAAGATGGCGTCAAATGGAGGCATACCTTTATAGTTTTGTCTATAGCGTATCATGCTAATAAGTGTTTTCGAAGTTGGTTCGGGGTTTTTTTTATGTTGATTTTAATTTCTTCATCAAGAAATATCTTTTTTAAAGCTCTACTTCATCTGCGTACTCAAACATGTAAGAATATTGTTCTGATAACAAAGTTTGTTGACAACAAATATTTAACTCGAACTGTTAAATAACGATGTAAGTGAGAAATCCAATTGTTTTGAATTTGAAGAATTCTTTAGCACAAATCGCTAAATAAAACTTATATAAGAAAATTAATACTGGTAGCCGTAACTTTTTGGTAATTCATTTTGAAAATAATAAAATAAAATAAAACAATAACTTTGTGTGGATATTTTATTTCTAATAATTTTTTCGGTGTATTATTTTCGAAGATAGTACCATCTAGAGGGTAGGTGGCGCTTGGAAAGATAAATTTGTCCTAAAATAGTAGCGAAAACATAAATGAAAAGAAAAGATGAAAACACAATACAGTTTTACACACGATAGAACCCAATAAACTACAATAAACAATACAAGTATAACACCAACGTTAGTTCCAAAATTTACCGCATGGTGGCTTGTTACTTAATGTAAATTCCCAATAATAGAAATACAAATATTGTCAAACACTCTCATTTACAACTTTTTGGTATTAGGCTGAAATAGGTAATCTCAATAAAACTGAATATAATAGGTTACATAAGCCCTTCTAAAAGTAGATGTTCTGCTCAACAATGGGAACTGCTTAACTTAAAAGTATATAAATTCTTATAAAAACGTGCCAGTTATTCTAAATTCAATTAGGGGCGATTCTTTTTCAAATTTACAGGAGGTCATATGGAATTTCGGCTAGACTTGGAGTCTTTAATAAATATATTGTAAATATTGATTAAATACTGTAAGCATATTTAAACTAGAGATCAATTTATTACCCTTACAATAAAATGTATTTTTTATTTTTTTATTTATAAACAACTTTTCTATACTTAAACACACAAACAGAATATTTATATATGCCTACAATAGACACCATCATAAAATAGTCAAAGTAACGCAAGATACATATTACACTCTTACATTTGGTTGAATAAACTATTTGCAATAATTAGTGTCCTTGAAATAAAAAGACAAAGAACTAAAAAATAGAAAGATGTAATTATATAGAATATACATCTAAAATGTTTTTCCAAAATTCCCTCTCATAAGCGAGAAAAAAAAAATAAAAAAAAAATTGTCATGCCATTATGCGACTGACTATATTATAAAAAGTTCAGAGACGATATTTTAAAGTTGACCGCCAGTAACAAAAAGAATAGTTTTGTTATTGTCCATCTCGCTTTAACTTTCGTTCAGTTGTCGATCGTTACGTACGTTGGATAGTAAAGCACACATCTTACATGGTCTTTAGAAATTTAGTATAAATTTTTAACAGCTGACTTTCGTATCAGGTTATCCTTACCATACAAAATTGATTATTCAGTGTTATCTTCTAGAGTCTTTATAAATATGTATAAACATGGCAATATGTGTATTCAACAGCGACATTCTAAATCCATATTAATATTTTATATTTGGTACTTTTCGTAACAAAAAAAATGAAGGTAATACACAAGAAAGGAAGACGATTTAGGTCAGTTCTAAAAGTTTTACATAATTGTATTGAGCTCATTGAACCCTAAGTAGACGAAGCTGCTCTATTGAAGCGTTCTTATAACGTCAACGGTTGTCTAAACAATGTTATTTGTTACAGTTTTTATAAACATGAACATTGCAAAATATGTGTAAATTCAAATGAGGTGTTTTTAATAGAGATTCCGATACATAGGCGGCATATGCTTTAATTTTCGGGGAGGTTTTAATTTGGGGGTCGCCTCGTAATTGACTCACAATTTGTTAGATATACGAGGGATGTCCGAATGTTTAAAGATATGTTTGCGTAGCACACCGCCTCCGTAGCTCCGATCAACTTGAAACTTGCAAGCATTTTAGATGCGTATATGTACTGGCTATTATCATCATCGCCGTGTGCAGTGACAGCCGCACGATGTAAATTCCGATCGAAACATACTCCAAGTTTGAAGTGCAAGCGGCCAGTCGGTTTTTGCATGCAACTAATGAAACGTCTACCGAAATTCATAAAAAAATACTTACGGAGAAGGCGTTGTGAGTTGAAAGCAAGTTAGTGTTTGGTGTATACAGTTCAAAAGTGGACGTACAGCTCTGAACGATGATCTCGAAGGTGTGCGAAAAAAACTATCAACAACGAAAACGGATGACAATCAATTCAAGGTCGATACGTTGATTCGAGTAGATCGTCCGTTGAAAATACGGGAAATTGCTCTACTGACAGGCATTCCTAAAAGCTCTGTTCATCAAATAGTATCTGAATTACGCTATCGAAAAGTGTCCGCGGGATGAGTCCAATACTTTTGACCGACCAGCACAAAATGCAACGAATGGCGGCGGCAGTGGAACTTTTTAGGTGCTATCGTAAGAAAAACGGATTTCTAAAGTCTATAGTTACAGAGGACGAAATGTGGGTATACCACCATACTCCGAACCAAAAAAAGACTCGATTACGTGAAAGCATCCGAGTTCACCAACACCGAAAAATTCAAATTTCAGCAGTCTGCAAAAAAGACAACGGCAACTGGGATATTCAAGGTATTTTGCTTATAGAGTTTTTACCACCGAAGACGACAATCAGCAGCGATATTTATTTTCCAATTCTCGAAAAACTACACCACGCCATTCGACAGAAACGAAGAGGAAGGTTGCCGAAAGGAATCAGGTTGTTGCATGACAATGCAAGACCGCATACCTCAAATCATAAGTAGGCCTGGCCTCAGAAACACAACTGGGAAGTTATTGTCCATCCGCCCCATAGTCCAGACCTGGCTCCTTCTGATTTTCATTTGTTTAGGCCGTTGAATGCTCATTTGTCGGGTAAAAGGTTTGAAAACGACGACGACGAACTTCAAGATGAAGTACGACAGTGTTTTAGAAATTTAGATCGCACCTTTTACGAAAAGAGTATACAGAAGCTTGTGCTTCGCTGGGATAAGTGCCTTAATATTGTAGTAGTGTGTAGTGTGTGTAATTCACAAATGTACCTTAGTAACCGGACATTCCTCGTATATTCTATATAATTGCATCCTTCCATTTTTCATACGTCGTCTCTTTATTTCAAGGACAGCCTGTATACCGAAACAAAATTGTTATAGAAATCTAATGAAATTAATGAAACAAATTAAGTGTATCATTTACGTTAAGTTTATGAACACAATTCTTGATCATGAACTAACTGTTGTATCCTTCAACAAACTAAAAACGACATTAATTGGTCTGTTAAACTCAGATCAGTCTTCAAATTGAATGGGTTCTGTTATATACGTGAATCGGTCTAATTACCTAAACCAACCTGTGTGATTAAGGTAGTGGTATCACTCGAAGACACTAATCAGTGACTAATAACGAAAACATTTAGATAGAATTGACTACGTACTGGAATCATTGAAATTATATTCTTGCGTAATTTCTAGTTTAGACTGACAATAATTAAATGTACCTAATTACTTTCATTCATATACTTCATATTATTTAAGAAGTGTTTTGGACGTAATTGACTAAATGACTCAACTGAGAAGCGGGCACTGCATTTAGTATAACTATAAAGAAAATAAACGAAACTGACACTGAACTAGTTTCAATACTAATTCAATTTACATGTAACCTATTTAAAAGAATAAATGACCACTTAATAGATCTATTAAATAATCGTAATTACGTACGTTTAATTTATTTAATACTGGCAATATCAAAGACAAAATCACACAAACGTTACCTATACAGACACGTAACATTTGTTAAAATCAAGACAAAAACTTAAGCAGCAATTGTTGATAATGACTGAATTGTCATTTTATACCAATCCAACAAACGTTAGCTTGAATGTAAACCAATATACTTGATTCATTTATAGATAATTTATAATAAAAATAAAAAATACCTTTGTCCAACAATAATTCTATTATTCCGACATGTCCTTCGGCAGCTGCTACCATTAGTCCAGATTTTCCAGTACTGTCGTACATTTCCAGAGTGGCTGGATTTTGCAAAAGTCGTTCTGCTACAGCCCAGTGGCCTTCCTTAACTGCCAATAAAAGTGCAGACATATCTTTCTTATTTGTAATAGTTGTATTTGCACCTCTGCTCACAAGAGCCGAACACACATTAGCGCAACCATTAGTAGCAGCAATCGTCAATGCTGTTTCACCAGTGAGAGAATCGCAGATGTCAACATTTACTTCTGACATGTCCAGTAGGTATTCAACGATTTCCGCATGTCCGTGACCTGCTGCTGCTATCAAGGCTTGCTGCGCGGCTTCGGTTAAACTAACATCGTCGGAACTATTAATAACCCAGTCGCAAGCTAGCAAATATCCAACTACATTTAAACAACCATTTCGGGCAGCATGAACTAAAGCGCAGTATCCTGCTGTATCGGCATGACCTGGACTCGCTCCAGCTGCTATCAATTGTCTGACAACATCACAATGTCCTTTAGCGGAAGCTAAGGCTAATGCAGTTGAACCCTGACTATTAGTTAATTCGACGTTAGCACCGAATTCTAAAAGTAACGACACCATGGGGACGATTCCTTCATTAGCATACATGCATAAAATCGGTGCGTTCCCTAAGAAATTAGTTATGTAATCAGGAGAAGCTCCAGCTAGTAAAAATAGCCTTGAAACTTTAACATTTGGATTATAAATGTTTCTTAAATGGCAAACTGCTGCTGATACATTAGCAGAACTTTGAGTAACCCAATAGGCTTGAAGGTCTCTTGGTGAAATTGTTTGCATTGATATATTACGATATACATGAGCCTTTAATATATGGTGTCCTAATTCCAAAGTTTTTTCTGAGTCTAAAGGGCCTTGTACTCGGGATAAACGGAAGGCTATGCCTGAATGGCCTGATCTTAAATCACACAAAAATTTAGTACTTTCGTTGTCATCTCTTCTTATTAACCATTCCCTGAACGATGGGTGGAAGAACATATATGTGTTATCCAGCCTTTTTACAAGAAATCCGGATAATAGTTTAAAGCGTTGTAAGAATTCAGACCATGGCAAGAATCGATCAACCAGAAGAGAATTAACGGAATAGTATATTTCCAAAAGAGTCAGTGGATACAATGCGGATAAGCAAACACTCAATATATGGGTTACTTTTTCAAATGATCTAACAGTTGGGAATCTTAAATTAAAATGTAATAAATAAATTTGTGCTAGCGTAACTGGTAACACTTTATAACCAGAAGATTTTGCTACTAAATGCCCTCTTTCTAGAAGGTCCAGTGTCAATTTCGTAAATAAGAAAGAACCTTGGCTTAAATTTAATAAATGTTGGGAAAATTTATGTTGTGTTACATTTCCGCTTTCTAATTTTACTGCAGTCGATAATGTGATGTTACTTTGTATACTTGGACTATTTTGCAATCTGAAATTTATGTAATCTAGCATATCTTTTTGTAAATTTTCATTTGTAGGAATATTATCTAAACCTATTCTGGTATAAGGCAATTGTTTTGTAACTTCATGTAACTGGGTCCTGACTGTTGCAACTATTTTTAACCAAGATGGAAAATGGCACGTGTGTTTTACTAAAAAGGTGGTGATTGTATCTCCATGATCAGGTCGGTGGTATTCGGCTTCACATAAAGCATCAATCAAAATAACACAATTATTTCCTTCTATTTTGCCATTTCTCTTTAGGAATGCCAGAGGTTCCAAAATACCGCGATTTAAAGCTAGATCCGGATTTGCAATACATTCCTTTAGTGATAACGTTGATTGAAGATGTTGTTCGCTTAATAAATATTCTCTGTATGCTGATAGCTGTGGTGCTTGACATAATTGGGCAGCAAGAGAGTGAATAAAATCTGGAACAAGGCAGGTGTTGTTGTTATCAGCTTGGCAGAAATGATAGGCGACAACGTTGGATGATAAATATTTTATCCGTTCCGATACTAATTCGATTTGATAATAAATATTCTGTGGACTTCTTGATCTATCAGGTGAGTGTACCTTGTGAGTAGGTGTTTGATACATGGATTCTTTTCTTCTGCCGAAGCAGCTGTATTCGACTAATTGTAGTATTAAGGCAGTTTTTCCAGTACCAGGATTTCCCGTTAAAAGAACACCGGGACTAGATGAATCTGAATTAAAGAAAAATATGTTATTACACAGAAGAAACCAGCTTTTGTTCTCATAGATTTGATTAAGTATAGTTAGTGAAGTCATAAAAATACTTTAAAATAATTACTTACAAACAATATCTTCCATTTCTTTAATTAGCCAATGCCTTCCAACAAACAGCGGATCAGGTTCTTGGAGAGGCACTTCAAAAAATAGAGGTTTTAGTGTAAGCTGAGCTGTTCTATACTGAGCAAATCTAATTTTGGGATCCACAGGCCCTTGAACGGTTCCTGTTCTAGCTGACCTTCTTACACAGTTTCTTCGCGCTTGAAACACACCTAAATCTTCTACTTGTCCCTGCTGAGTAGCTGAAAGAATAATTCATATTTATATTATACTATAGAAAATATATAAGAGAATTCATTAATGTTTATCGATGAATTATAATATAATAACAGTATGAAGCAAATTGGTATTACGAAGTTAAATTAAAGTCTGTTTTCTTTAAGAAATGATTAATACACAAACAGTAATGGTCAGAACTCAAATTCATACTTCACATTTGTGATTCAAAAAATGTTAAACCAACCATAACTTTTTAGACGTATTTAGAATATATTAGATAAGATTTCGAGGATTATTTTGAAACTACGTGGTCTAGCACGAAGATGGCGCGAATTCACAGGAATCTTCTTTACCATTCTGTAGAATCATCTTTTAATAGATTAAATATCACAGCACAGAGCGATCTGTGAAATAGTCTATTTTTGACAGTACGCCAAAGTGAACGTCTTGTGTGATTTTGTAATAATGGGAAAAATTGAGTTGAGAGCAGTGATAAAGTACTTTCATTTGAAAGCATTTTACTTAACACCAACCGGAATCAAAACAAAGTTGAATTTAACACTATTAGAATCCGGTCCTTCGTTTTCAATGGTTAAAATTGGGTTGCCGCTTTTAAGAGTGGTCGTATGGACACAAAATGATGAACCCCGTAGTGGACATTCATAAACTGTTACTGTTCTGGATATGATTGAAAAAGTTCACCGTATCGTCTTGGATGACTATCGAGTAAAAATGCGCGAGATAGCCAACATTGTAGGTTTGTGCATAGAATTGAAGAATTGGAAATGAAAAAATATTCGGCGCGTTGGGTGGCGCGGTTACTCACACCGGAGCAAAATCTGAATCGTTTGAGTGTTTCTCGCGAGCTTTTGGCACGTTTTCGACGAATTAAGAAGGACTTTGTACGCCGTTTCATTACCGCTGATGAAACCTGGGTCCATCATTAACTCCCGAAACCAAAGAACAATCCAAACAATGGACAAAAAAAGTTTATACGCTACCAAAGAAGTCAAAAACGGTTTGGTCAGCAGGAAACGTTATGGCAACTGTTTTTTTTGGAATTCTCATTCTCGACTTTTTAGAAAAGGGAAAAATAATAAATGGGGAGTATTATATCAAATTGATGCAACAACTATACGACAAATTCAGAGAGAAACGACCTCATTTGGCAAAGAAGAATGTGCTTTTCCATCGGGATAACGCACCTGCCCACAAGTATGCGACTGCAATAGCAAAAATTCATGAATTGGGATTTGAATAAGTACCTCATTCACCCTATTCCCCAGATTTAGCTCCCGGCGATTATCATCTCTTTCCAAACCTGATGAAATGTTTCGGCGGTAAGAGATTTTCGTCTAATTCCGATGTAATCGCTGCTGTAAATAGCTATTTCGATGACTTGGATTCATCCAACTACAATGGAGACATTACTAATTTGGAGCATCGTTGGAATAAGCATGTTGAGCGAGCAGGAGACTATATTGAAAAATTAAATGTTTTTTGTCAAAATAACTTGCGTTTTCTTTATTAGGCCCCGTAGTTTACGTATCATCTTCATACATTGATTTTTGAAGCTGATTTATGATATTACCGTTAATCAAGACACTTCCGGTAGGTAACGAAAAAAATAACACTAGTTTTGTCTTTATGTTTCACTCTGACTCATAGAAATCAATACATATAATTTTGAATTTTTTTGCGGAGCCATAGAAGATAAAATTTGTTTCTTTGCCGGAAACAAATATTAAAGGCAAGTCATATAGTTACATTGAGTTTTATCTATCTCTATATATCTAATTCTTTCGGTTGGATGCCAGCAAGTCCAGGCATTTAAGTACAGTGCTCTTTGTACCACCTCAAGTAGGTCTCTCAGTTCCACGTTGTTAGCCTTGTGTTCTCGATAAGAGCCATTATTCTCCTCACGGGAAATTTGAGTATCCCATAGGGTCCAATAGATGTCTTCCGAAATGTTTCTGTATAAGTCCCTTAATTTCCTCAAAAGTACCTATTACATAAAGGCTAGTCTCCTCCTGTTTTTCACATCTCCTACATCAGGCCTCGTTAACCAAGCCCTTCCTGTATAAATGCTTTCTTAAAGGAGAGTGTTCGGTTATAAAGCTGGTAATAGTTTTAAATTCTTTTTATTACTACGAATTAGATTGACTGATAGCCAGGCGTTCAACTCGTCTAGTAGTGTGTAGTGTAGTGTAGTATGGAGTTGACCTTCCGTTAGCTTTAATTTTTTGTATTTTCTCTTTCTAGTAATCAATATATATCCTATCTAGCGGAATCCTTTGCGATTCCACATACAGGCTTCTATCCTTTGTAGTTCCTTTTAAAATCTTTCTTGGCCAGTTCGTTAGCTATCTCATTGTTTTTAGCCTTCTCACGTCGCAATCCATATCAGTGTCACAGTATTGTCTTGTGCCAGTCTATTGAGGACTTCTTTACAATGTCTCACCTGTTCAGACCTGATAGATGGATTCATAATAACTTTAATCGAGTTATTAATTTAGTCAAGTATTTATGAGGTACCGATAATTCTATTATATGTATATATAAGTTGTATAGGGCTAGTCTTCAGATTTTACTTGAAACATAAAATATACTACCATTACTATAGTATGAATCAACAACATATATTACTTATAGAATTGTTTCATTCTATGTTACAGTAATGTGTGTCGTATTCTATAAAATTATTTTTAAAACTGTAAAAAATCGGGTATCTGCGCTTTATTATACATAAAATTCAGTATTTAATTAAATCTGATATTGCCCGAAATGATTACATCTTCTTTCATGTACAAAAGGTACAATACATCAGGCGCGGCTCGTGATAAGGCCAGTGCCTCGTGTGTTTTCGGTATTTACTAAGAAAACGCTACATTAATACACGAGAATACACGAAGCACTCGCATCGTTATACGTGTCCCAACAGTATGTCATCAAAAGCCGCGCTTGCTATACATGACATAGCAATGTCTATTTTGTAACATATATCTTCAATGATCTCTAACATATTTCGATGTCTCCACCCTTCATACGAAGCAGGTTCAGTAATTAATGAACCTAGCTTAGAAGACGACCTCATTCGAGCCAAATCTCTTAATACTGAGCCAAATTTTCAAGTTGGGAAAAGAAAAGTCTGAGGAGTTATTGAAACAGTGGAAGGGCGAACATTATCCCGAAGAAAATTATTCTGAAGAAAAACCAGATGTGTCTTCCTTAAATGTGGCCTTTGACGTGTATTGTATGATGCAGTTGATTTGAAACGGACACATAGTATTCATTTGCTGTTGGTTTGCCTTTTTGAAGAAAATCGACAAAAAGCACTTATAATTCAGTCTTTCAGACTAGGCCCATTGTTCCGATTGTTGCTTTATTTCGAGTGTATAACGATGTATCTCAGTTACATCAGCTGTTATTATTCGGTGTCAAAGGTCATTCGGATATGTTTTAACTACGCTAAGTTGACAGCTGAAACGAGTTCTCGTCCGCGCTTGCGGCCCACAATGAAAAAATGGCAATGCAGCACCCATGTTGCATCTAATTCTTTCACACTCAATTCGCTATGCATTATGAGATCTATTTCTCTGCTGAGATTTCTGCTATTTCGCGCACCTTTATTCGACGATCGTCTAGCTACATATAATGTACTTTTTTAATATATCTTCGTCCTCGTAAATTTACAGCTACGTTTTGGTGGGTTATCAACTTCAAAAATACATAAGCTCTTTTTTTAGTACTGCCCTTTTTGATTAAGCTCACTAATTACTGATTCGCCATTGTAATTCACCAGCCAGATTGAACATTTATTTGATATTCAATAAAAGTATTTTTAACGTTTTGATTTATCAGAGGGTTTCAGGCAAAATTTTTACTATATTGATCGCTTTGATACAGAGCACATTCTGCATTTATTGTTTTATTGTTTTCATACATGGCTGATATATTATCTTTGCGCAAATAAAACACCTAAAGCTTGACGCTGTTCAAATTTTTTGGATAGAATTTTATAGATAGCAATATGATGTGAAGTTGATGTAAAGTTGTTCAGTGCAAAAATAAAAATGCTCTTACGGCGACAAGATTCATCAGAACAACACGTCCAGTTCCACAAAATGTAGCTAATATCGAAAATGTTCAAAAGAAAGATATTCTTAATAAATAAAACAATCGACTGAAGAAAGGAAACCAATATTATAGTGAATAATATACGGCGCGGCATAAGTCAGCCAACGGATTTACATTTAAATAATAAAAAATAACTTGTTTAGAATATGTCTTTTTTTATTCTTAAACAGTAAATAAAATTTTATTGTTAATGTTTATGATCAAAATAACCTCTATTCTGTTCAACGCTCAGCAAACATCTCTTTTTGACAGCCGAACATATGCGATGTAATAATTGTTTATCATTTGATATTGCTTCCATTTCATCAGTTATTGACTGCTTCATAACATTAATGTCTGGTAAGTTATAGCGGGGAACTCTATCTTTTAAGATACCGCATAACGCAAAATCACAAGAGGCTTAAATCGGCGGATCTAGCCGGTCATTCTGGGCGACCTCGTCGAGCGATCCAGTCTGAAAAGTTTGCATCAAACTGTATTTATAGCGATCCATTATACTACACGTTCGAATCTAGTAACATTATAAAAATGATTGCACAATGAAACGATGCCGTGCCGGTATGGGTTTAATAGCGACCTTCAGCGGAATAACACGTATAGTGAACAGATTTTTTTGCAGCGTTGCCACTCTTATGCTGCGCCTTGTATATTGCTGTAAGAAATCATATGATTTTCGATCATTAGGTATGACATTACGTTTTCGACAAACTGTACATCTAATAATATAAAAATATTTCAAAAATTGGAGTTTTGGAAATATTTTTATATTATAAGATGTACAGTTTGTCGAAAACGTATTGTCTCCCCCTCGTCATTTCAATACTAGTTTCAAATGCTAAATAGTTTCCTTAAAAAAGCAGTAATGATTTGCACTAAAAGGTAGCATTCACTAGACAAGGGGGAGACATTACTTTTACGACAAACTGTACTATATTTATATTGTACAGGTATAACTTTCGAGTTACTTACTCGTTACACTGTGTCTTCTGCTAACAGGACTTGAGCTACAATTACTTGCACCGGACATTGACATGGACATTAGTGAACCTACACTATCAGAACTCGGATTGATCCTTTGCTGGTCCTCAGAACTTCCTGTTAATGTTGACACAGGGCTGGTGTTGTTTGACATAATTGCAGCAGCATCGTAACTAGCCAAAGAGGAACAAGATTCGTGGTTTCTGGACGGAACTCTTTTATTGTTTCTACGAGCGCCTTCACCCAATAATAATCCTAAACGCATGTACATGTCATTTTCAGAAGATTTATTGGTTTTGTTTGTTATAGGTTTGACCGACCCACCTTCGTCGTCTGCAAAAGAAAATGTATTATAGTCAATTACTCCTTTATATTGAAAAGTGTTAGATATTATATTAATAACGGTGTAAAAATGAGTCTTTTCTGAAAGAAATCGAACATCGCTGTAATTAGAAAATATGCAAAACAAATTTTAGACTGCATTTCCTTTCAATTTTACTGGTTCCATTTTAAAGTACATAATTCCAACAGTATTAACTTACAATGAGACACTGCCTTCGCGGTTTGTTTCATTATGTACGTGAAACTTTGAAATAGTACTTATTTGTTTGCTAGCAATAATATAATTTCTGCGAAACTGGAATTTAAACGCAAACTTTGTGTTGAAAGGACCACTTTAATTTTAGTGCCTTAGAAAACATATCACTAAGAATACATATCAATATCATTAAGAATTAAATTTATTTAAATTACTAGAGAATGCTAGAGTCATCTGCATATTTGTAAATCCTCATTCTTATAGCACCGGCAACATTGAATACTGTATTTGTTGTCACAAGTACTAATAGGTTAACATAGAGCAATCGTGTGAAGTACCGGGTGCGACAATAGGTTTTGATTGATTTTGATATTACCTCGTGTAGTGAGTATCAGAGAAATAGAAAGAATAAAATATGTTTTACTTGCCAAAAGATTAACATTTAAGGGCCATACAAGCAACATCCCAAATTTTAAAAATTATATTGTTTAAGTGACCACCACCATTTTCGATGAAATCAGCTATCCGTTCACGTACAATGATCATGGACCTCTGTAGCATATTCACAACAATGGCTCCAATTTCTTGTTCAATGTTGTTCTTTAGATCGTCCTATAAGGTGGCACTATTTAATAAGTGTGTCCGTCAGATGTCACTTATTAAATAGTGCCACCTTATAGGACGAAATTTGCTATATCTTGTAGGCGATTTCAGCGTAAATGTATATACAGATACAAATCTGTTCTTAAAAAGATTTGTATCATTTGTATTACATTGCTTCACTAGCTTGACTGACGACGCCTATAGATGGCAGAAACACGTGTCTTAAGTAGAAGTAAATGCTGAAAACACGAGGTGTATTGTCCATGTGTATAGTTACAGATATGTATATTGCATGTCTGCTTCATTTGTAACAAATGCGTAATACGTGCATAACGTATTGATATACTTAAAACCTTTTTGTATATTTACCGCCATCTGGCTCGTGTTAATGGACTCCACCTATACGTATTTTTTCGTTTATGTACCAGCATAGCTGGTCAAGCGAAAGGTCGCCTTTTTTGGCATAGTCTCTTTCGTCCGTCAGGTGTCACTTATTAAATAGCGCCACCTTATAGGACGAAATTTGCTATATCTTGGAGGCGATTTCAGCGTAAATGTATATACAGATACAAATCTGTTCTTAAAAAGATTTGTATCATTTGTATTACATTGCTTCAACAGCTTGACTGACGACGCCTCTAGATGGCAGAAACACGTGTCTTAAGCAGAAGTAAATGCTGAAAATACTAGGTGTATTGTCCATGTGTACAGTTACAGATATGTCTGTTTCATTTGTAATTAGGTACTCTATTGATTTTCGAATTGCATTATCAAGATCATTATCAACAAAGAGTGGCTTTTCCAAGTAAAAAAAAATAATCAAATAGGAGAATGATTACAAAATAAATACATAGGGAGAATAAAATTTCTTTTACAAAGATTCGTATAAACATAAAAATGCTATGGTATGTTATGCTATTATCATTTACTTTAATTTCCATTAGCTTCTTTGAACTAAAAAATATTAGGTACTAACATGAACACTTACTGCTTAGCAGATAATAACAATTAATAATAACTTTCGTTTATTTACACGCACATGACACGATAGATACACTTAAAAATATTTTGTATGTAATTTAATAGAATGTTCGATTTCTTCAAGAAAACATATAAGAATCAAATAAGGTGAGTTTAGTAAAAAAATAAACACTTCGTGCAAATACTCAATACATAATACAATAGAAATAATTTGAATTATGAAGTTCAGTCTTAGTTGCTAATATAAAAACGCTTGTTTTTGAATACTTTTGATAAAACACACCCAAATACAGACATTAAAAACATGCGTGTATGACATGCAAAGTAACAATCATGAATTAAATAATATAATTGAGTAATAAAGCGCAAAGAAAATAACACTCCCAGAGTAAAATTATCGTGCCTGAAACCAGTTGATTTAGGCCGGTATTAGCACTAGAACTCCCTGCGGACCATAACGAACGAATCTTGCCTAGGACAACACTAGGCCAATGACGGCCTCCTTCCGCCGAAGAAGTGGACGATGTCATCACTGCTGTTATACAATTATCCAATTTACTTTTATTGTAACAATTCATTAATAGAATATTACAAAATTCAAATAATACATTTTTAAAGTTGATTTCTGAAATTATTACGATCAATTGCATAATATTCAATCCTATTAAATATGGTTATGTTTCTGAAGTTTTGATGACTGCATAAAAAATAAGTACATACACGCTTTACTAACAATAGTGATTTATAGTACACATAATGTTTCATAAACTGTTCTAATGTTTTGCAGGAATGTAATTATGACACATTACCAAAATATTTTTTCAAAGTGCTTACCCAGAAATTCCCGGAATTTGAATGTTGCGCGCGAAGGGATGGCAGTACAGCTCTATAGTGCTAGTTGGTGTGAGCTACGTCTATATCAAGTCATTCTGTCAAACGGTACTTTGCTAGGTGGTGACAAACAATTTTTGTGTTTATATTTGTTGAGTTATTTTTACTGTGTTGTGCGACATTACAATGTCTGATGTGAACGAGCAAATAACGTGCTTAAAATTCTGCTTGAAACTTGTTAGTGGCAGTGGAAACTGAAAATTCTTAAACAAGCGTTTGGTGAAGATGTCTTATGCCAGACGCAAACTTATGAGTGGTACAACTGTTTTAAAGATGGGCGTGTGTCTATTGATGATTATAAGCGTTCTGGTTATCCATCGACGCAAAACACGCCACAAAATGTGGCAAAAGTGCATGATGCTATCCTGCAAGACCAAGCAAACCATGATATTTGTAACATTGACGGCTTTTCGTACGGCGTTTGTCCGGTTCGGTTTGTTCGGTACCGGTGAACTCAACATTCGGCGTATTTCTGCGAAGTTTGTGCCAAGGTTACTCTCGGCACCGTGTCTATGTTTGTACAGAGCTGAAAGAAACTGTCGAAACGGATGCGAACTTCAGTACCACCAGAATTATTACCGACGACGAATCATTGGTGTACAGGTATGTTTCCGAAACAAAGTAGCAGTCACTGCAGTGGAAGACATCATTGTCACCACGACTCAATAGAGCCCGGAAAAGTTAGAAACAACGTCAAGTCGATGTTGACTTTGACTTTTTTGACGCTGATTTGATCGGCCACCAAGAAATTCTCCCACTAGATGAAACAGTTAATGAACGCGACTAAGTGAAAACATTCGATGCAAGCGGCCAAAGTGGCGCAAAAATTCATGGATTCATGGATCACCACGACAATGCACTGATACACACGTCATTTGTTCTGCGTTAGTTTCTGGATTCAACGACGACCGCAGTACTACCCCACCCTCTCTACTCTCCAGATCTTTCCCCTTGTGACCTGTTTTCGAAGTTAAAACTGAAACTTAACGGGCGCCGTTTTGAAACGATTGAGGAGATCCAGACCAAATCGCAGGCAGAGTTGAACACGTTAATACGGGAAGACTTACAGCACTGTCATCAGCCGCGATTGGTGTATTCATGCGGAAGGAGGGTACTTTGAGAGGGGTGGTAGTGAATAAGGAATTTTTGGGTAGCACCACGTATATTGAAGATTTAATGATATAATATTTTTTCCTAGTTTCGCCGTGTGATTGCTGTAATGCCATGACTATCTAAGGATTATTACAATGACTGCCCGCCTGAAAGAAAATTGTAATACTAGTAACTTCGGTCCTAAATATCTACGGAATTTCATTTTGCTAAATAGGATTGCTAAATAATGTCCTTCATTTTATACATGTATTTAATTGTACCAGTCCTTTCAAATAGGTAACTATTCCTTATCACAAAACTTCTTTGAAATAGTTTATTTTAAATTTATAATTTATAATTATAAATGTTGCATTTAAATGACCCGCCATGTACAGGACAACCAGCAGTCGTCTACAGTCGTCTAGATTTTATGATTTTTTTTTAATAAAAATTCAAAGAAATTATCAAACTCAGAGAACGTTGGTTAATATGCATGACGAAACACGCTCTAGCAGACCTTCTCTGGTTTCTGAAGATTTGGTTCGTAAAGTGAACAAAAATTTGAGAGGATCGACGATTCACGATTTCAAAGTTATCGACTGATCGGCCACAGGTTTCAAGGTCAGTTTTGTACACCATTGTTTCGAAGAAACTGAAATATCGAAAATTGTGTTGTCGGTGAGTTCCACGACTGCTTTCTGACCATCACAATACAAAAAGATTAGGCTGTACGTTATCGTTTTTAACTCGGTACGATCAGGAAGGAGATGAATTTTTTAAGCACATTGTTACAAGAGATGAAACTTATGTGTATTACATGACTCCTGAGGCCAAGCAACAATCAATGAGTTGGCGACATACATCGTCGTCAACCAGAGTGAAAGCTGAACAGACACGTTCAGCACGAAGGATTATGACATCTGTATTTTGGGACAGGAAAGGGATATTGTTAGTGGATTTTATGCTGAAAGACACAACAATCGATTCTAGTGCGTATTGTAAGATGTTGAGAAACTTCTGCGTGCCGTACATAACAAGCGGCGTGGTCTTCCGGTGTGATCTTGCTCTATGACTATGCAAGGCCACATGTTCTGCATAAACAGAAGGTCTAATCAGGTCTTTTAAATGGTAACAATTGGAACATCCACCTTACAGTCTAGACTTTGCACCCAGTGATATTCACTTGTTTCGGTACTTAAAGGAGTTCCTTGGTATTCAACAGTTCGACAACGACGAAAACGTGACAACTGCAGTCATCAATTGAGCTACTTCACAGGCAATAGATTTTTTTGACATCGAAATGACAAATGTTTGAACAAAAATGGAAATGATGTAAAAAAGTAGATGAAAGTATGAAGAATGTGGAAATAAATACGAGGATGGATCCTTTTGCTCCATCTCAAAGGTTGTTCAAAAATTGTTTTGAAAATAGTTGGTAGTTGCTGGGGGGCAAATCTGGGAGATGCTCAACTAATTCGATTCCTGTTTGAGCTATTGCAGCTGTTGCAATGGCGGACATGTGGGTTATCCTAATGCAAGATAACAATTTTGGGCAACTTCCCTTCATGTTTTTTTTATCAAGTCACGTAATTTTAGAATTAATTTGTCATAATAAGCACCTGTAATTGTGGCCCCCTTCCGCAGAAAATCTACTAAAATTGCCCTTTCAACATACCAAATATGAATAGCATGACCTTCCCTGCTAAAGGCTGCATCTAGGATTTTGTCGTTGGTAGTGAACATGTGTCCACTCCTTACTCTGTATTTTGGTCTCTACATAATAATCATAGATCCAGGACTTATCCATTGTCACTAATCTTGCACGAAAATTTTAGCGAGTTAAAAGACGACCGCAAATGTCTTTTCTAGTTTCCTTGTATATAACTGTAACACGCGTGGTACACATCTTACAGATAATGTTTTCATGTTCAATTCGGCTGTAATTATTTTATATACCACATGAAATGAGAGACCAGTATCTTCAACTATTTGTCTAATATTCACACGTAGATTTTGCAGCACGAGATCATGGACCTTTTTGACAATTTCTTAGGAAGTGACGGTTGTGGGCGCTCCACCTGCATGTTTGTCTGCACACGACTGTCTACCACATTTAGATTCACTACACCACCTTTTACTATGTCATATGATACTGCAGATTCCCCTAATGTATCCACCAAGTCTTGATTAATTTGAGTTGGGGGTCATTTCTTTTAAAGGTAAGTATTTAATTACCGCTCGTTGCTCGACACGATTCATTTTGATACTGATATGTGACTCTCCCGACCTTGGGTGTCTACTGTTGGCACGCGTTAGCATGTTCAGACTTGTAAGTTTCTAGCGTTAATCTACATATATCAGGTTACAATGCGACTTGAAGATAAATAATTATTTTAGTATATAAACGGGTCAGGAGCGGAGCAAAGGGATCCGCCCTCGTATATTTTAATGATATTTACAGTATTTTTCTTCTTACTCAAAAGCGCACCCTATTTAAAAAATATCCCTCGCATAAAACGAGTTAAAAAATACTTTCTTATTAACCCAAATAGGACCACTGTCGTTTTAAAAGGCAAGTTGCAGAAATCTATAAAGAAAAATTTCGAGCGATTTGTAAAAGATGGTAGCACTTGTGTTTCTTCAAACATAGCCTCGTGTACATTTTTGGTATATAATTTAATCGATTTTCAGTGTTAAAAGACGAAATATTCTTCGTTTTTTTTGCAAGTAGATTTTGGCGTTCGACTTGGACAACTATGGCTATGTAAAATCGATTCTTGTTTGTACATAAATTTGCATATTTAGATTAAATGCGTTATAAAACATATATGTAATTAAAATTATAAATGTTAGGTTATCGTAAAATTTTTCTAAGAGGAGCAATCAAAAATATGTAGATGTTCTTTTAAAAGGATACTGGCTCTATAGGCAATCGTTGAATATTTCAGTTATTGGAAAACACCGCTGAGTGCTCATGATTACTGGAAGAGATTGAAAGACTTGATACTGATTTACCAGACATTATGTATGTGATAACTCGATACACGGTCATGTGTATGTGTAACACTTTGGCAAGGCAATAGCCTCGGCTTTAATACAAAACATTAATGTACATATTATACAAACACGGCCTTACTCCGTATTTGTTACGTACACAAGGCTATGCATAAGGGTTATACACTTGTTTCTAGAAGCAACTTGTAAGTGACACAAGGATCTTCTCTGGTATATAAAGGTGGTAGATTAAGTTAGAGGGATAGTCACAACCAGTCAGTGGTACGAACTGTGGGTACATCATAGTACCCCCTTTCTACCCTGTCTTAGTTGATATAATTATAATGTGCATATCTTTGTAAATACTACTGTTATCCATTTTTAGGTTTTAATTAATTATAGTATGTAAACCAAACTTCGTACGTGTATCATTTGATTCTTCGCCCAGCCTCGAACCTGCACAACAATGTGGCTGCACAAACGGCCCACATTACATGGCGATCCTAGCCAGCCCTTTAGGGCATAGGACATTACATGGCGATACAGACTTAAGGCGATTCTGCCTTAGGGCTTAAGGCCCCACATTACATGTATATATTTCCATCGGAAATGCGAATGATGAAAATACGCATGAAGACTCAGGGGAAAAGGACAATGTTGATTTGAATAACTTACCGGGTAGCCAGTTCCGTGCAGAAGTGGAAGTAGAAGTAAGGGATGATGTTCAGATAACTGAGGAAGACGATAATGAGTGACACTCGGACGACAATTTACCTTTGGTCACTTTTGTTACAAGGAAAATCAGTAAGACTTCAAAGTGTTTACAAATTGGTCAATAATGATATATGCCCAAACTTTTCTCCTTGGGAAAGAATTTCTGGGCCGAAACCATCATATACACCATTACAAGCTTTTTTTCTGTTTTTCGCTAAAGAAATAATAACTATGTTTTTAGATTATACAAACATGTACGCTAATTCTCATAAACGCAGCGAAGACATTTCTGAAAAATTAAATTTTATGTTTTTTCGGGGTTCTATTAGTAAGCGGTTATAGCTGATATCCTCGGAGATCTATGTAATTTGAAAATTCAAAAGATACCAAATAATGCGCTAATTTCTGAAGCTATATCTAGAAACAGATTCAAATTCATAATGCAAAACTTGCACTGTTTCGATAATAATAAGTTGAATGCTAATGGTAAATTTGCCAAAATTTGTTCCCTTATTGATGATCTAAATAAAAAATTTATTGATTTGGCTCCTTTTGTAGAAAACCATTGTGTCGACGAATCAATGATTTCGTACGTTTGTCGGCACGGTACCAAACAGTTTATTAGGGGCAAACCTATTGGGTGGGGTTATAAATTGTGGATTGGTACTACAACAGGTGGATATATTGAGTGTTACAGGAGTTGAGAGATATGGGTCTAAAAGGTACTGGAACAATTCGAGAAAAGCGAGTTGGTAAAGACTGTCCGTTAACGGCTTCTAATCAGCTAAAAAAAACTGATAGAGGTACATTTGAGTATTTTACAACTGAAGATCGTAGTATTGTCGTAAATAAATGGCACAATAATGATGTAGTCACTATTGCGTCAAATGCAACACATGTTTTTCAACTGTTATAGTTAAAAGGGTTTCTCAAAAAAAAAAAAAAACGTTCTAATACGACAGCCGAAAATTATTCGAAAATATAATCTAAATATGGGTGGGGTCGAGAGAGCCGACCAATATATTAGTTTATATAGAATATCAATAAGCGGAAAAAAATGGTATTTTCCACTTTTGTGCCATTGCCTTCGGTGCCATTGATATGGCGTTACATAACGCCTGGTAAATTTATCGGGAATCCAATAGCGAAAAAGATCATTTACATCAAAGACAATCAATGGCACTTACACTTTTGGAAACATACAAAAAGACTACAAAAAAAGGCCGAAGTAGGCAAGCCTACAGTTTTCATAAGTATTCAAGATATGACTGATTAGACCATATGGTAGCATACCTAAAAAAACAAACACGTTGCGGTATCTGTCAAAAGAAGTGCAATTTCATTTGTCAAAAAGGTACAGTTGCTTTACATCCCAAATTATGTTTTATTGAATACCACGAAAAATAGATAATATTTTGTATCCGCTTTATTTACAAATAAAAATAGAAAATGGATAGGTTGTGTATTTGTCCACTGTCCTTTTAAAAGAACACCTCAAAACACAAAACCTGTGAGGTGTCTATTAGTAAAGAGTTTTAATATTGTCTTATATAAATTATTTGATATCAGAAAGACAATAAAACACTAAAAAATGTAAAAAAAAAATATTTCGGACTTATTTAGGTTAATGCGTTGATAAAATTCCATCAAATACTAGTGTTTAAGTTTTGTGTATGAATTTAAGTTTTAGTTACATTGCTCGTCATTCTAATTTTTAACTAAAATAACTTTTTTAGAGTGTATTTATCTCGTTTCTTGTTTTCCTATATTTTATGCCAATACAAACTTTCTAATGCCCTAGTGAACTTTAAGTAGGTATATAAATATTACGGTTTATATCAAGTATATCCATGAAATATATAAACTATTTTGAATTTGTAAAGGAAGAGAATATAAATGAATATTTATTCTAATATAGTATTTACATATGGAAAACTCCCGGTAATGTTTCATGCAGATTCCTTTTTTGTGAGATCATAGGATTAGTAAGCGACGACCTTAACAATTATATAAGTCCGTTTCGTTCAATAGATATGTCGTTTGTCGCTGGTTTGATTATTACGGCCCACTATTTCAACCTGGACTCTGCAGAGAGACATCTAAAACCCACTTGAGCGGATATTGCGTAAAACTAACGCCAACGCCCTCTAAACACACAAACTATAGACCTAAAAACAGTAACACTGTGATCGATATTCCTTTTTATCGATTTATATTGGCGTAATGCTGCGTAGAAATTTGTGCGAATATTTATGACCGCCGTAGAAGTAAATGTTCAAATATAAAATGCAAGACATGTTTCGAATTTGGAACTAAGATTAGTGTTTGTTCAGTTGATGAATCACACTAATAAGATTAAGGATCCGCAGGCTTATGGGTAACTGCGACCATTTCATAACGTAACTCTTTTTTAACATAAAAGAGTAGGTGTAATTAATACGAAGTAAGACAATAAGTTATTTATTTATGGTATTGTAGATTTCCAATTGATACTTTTGAGACATTTAGTTTAAAAATACGGTTCATCAACGAAGAATAAAATTGTGTAAGTGTTGACTACCGTATACAATACGCACCGTGCCTTAAATACGAGAATCTTTGAAATTGGCGAGATATGGGAACACTACGTACATTTGATGCACATAACGTTCCTCTAGTTTTGCTGCATTTCTGAAGATGAATTTTTCATAGATGAAAAGTACGGTATCGGCCAAAATAAACAGTACCGAAACTTAGGGTAATATAGAGTTGCTTACATAACATGCATTTGTCATTATTTACTAAATTGTCATTAGTTGACATATCAATGTTAAGCTGCAGTTGAATTTGAATTGAAATTGTTTCTAACGAAAAAGTAGAACATAATTTTCGCTCATACGGAAATGGTCGCACTGGACGACTGAAGTGTCAATTTATGCCAGATATCTGAGTGAGATAAGTAGGAAGTAGGTCCCATCGATGATTTCAACATATCTGTGCTATTTAAATTTTAATCAAATATTCATTCATAAGACGTAAAATACAATTTTATATACAATAGATATAGAAGATAGACGTGATATTCTGTAGTAATTCGACTTCCACTCAAATAGACGTCGAGTAGCACACTCAATTTAGAAACAAAGTATCAGCAGAAGCCAGGTATTCACATTTTAAATGTAAGATATACACCTTGAGTACTAAGCTTAACGTTAGGAGGGCAAATACTCCCTTTTGCAAGTGAAATACTCAAGCATGAAAATTTGGAAGATTCAATCGAATCCAAAACAAAGAATCCAAAAACTATTTGTGCGATGTTCATGAATAAATTTGTATAAAACTTTTCAATGATATTTAAGTTTTAAGTGGAAGAAATGAGATATTTTATGTTGCAAATACATGATTTGTGAATATACTAATTAACAATAAAATAATTTTTAGTAATTCATATCTTGTTGATTTATTTCTTTGCGTTTACATTTCCTTATGTTTACAGTGCTAGGCCTAGTTAAGTAGAACCCAAACAGAACCTAAAAAGATACGTAAACACTATACATAGTCGAAGGAAAAATATGCTTGAGTAACTGCCCAAACACACGCATTTACCTTATATTCTTCAACAAGCGAAACCCACAGCAGTATGTTATTAAAAGAACAAAATCACCAAACGCATTTCTGTAGGCAAAGTTAAATTACATTGGAGGTTGGGATAACTTGGTGTTTAACGATGAAGCCTCATTTTGTGTGAAACTCCCAGTATGAAGTATGACTCACCATTGAAAGAACTTGAAATCACATACGGAAATGGTCGCAATGAAGGTTCAAGTTTACAGTAGGTGTCAGTAAAATATCGAAAATAATTTGATAAAGTAGTCCCCAGTAAAAATGTGATAATAGCTGCTGTTAAGAAAGTTCGTCGCACTGGTAGTGTGTTCTGTCAACATAAAGGTTCTTCAGGTCGTCGAATCATCGAAACTGCAGGACGTGTTATTGACCAAGTTGTACATTCACCGCAAAGAAGCCTTGTAAGAACAGCATGTAAACTCAACACCAGTGAAGTATTTACACGTTGCCTGTTCACATAAATTAGTGGTTATCCATACCGTATTCAAGTTGGATAGCGATTAACCGCTGCGGACAAATGTGGAAGAAAAATTTACTGTAGTCGCATATTGAGCTTAATTTACGACGATCCCAAATTCTTGAAGCACATATGTTTTTCAGATGAGAGTCGCGTTCGCCTTAACGGCTACACTAATCGACAAACAAGTAGTTAGCCGCTGTTAAGAAACTTCGTCGCACTTGTTCTTGAGCGTCCTGATGTTATTGTTGAGAAACCACTCCACAGTGTCCGATTTACCATTTGGTGCGCGGTTTCTGGTCGTGGGATAATTGGTCCATATTTCGTTCAAGACGATAATTGGAATCCACTTACTGTTAACCGAGACCGTTACAGAGAGAACTTTATTGTATCTTTTGTGAGAGATTTGCAGAACTTTTGCACGAAATCTATTGGTGCGCACATAATGGTTTCAGTAAGATGGTGCAACCAGCCATACAGCTGCAGGCACTCTAAACTTACTCTGTCAGCATTTTGATGACATAATAATTGCCCGGAGAACAGACTTCGAATATCCTTCTGATTCACCGGATTTGACGCCACCTGGTGCATACATTTTGGGTATGATGAAAGACAAAATATTTCGCTCTGAAAATCCGCCGGATAATATTGCAGAACTACGAGAAAGAATACAAACTTTTTCCGGCAGTTACATCAGGCACTTTTTTATAAATATGTTTAAGTGACTTTCAAAATCGATATGAAGCTTGTTTGCGTCGTAATGGTAGACATTTTGAACATTTAAATTTAAAAAAATTAAAAAGTAAATATAATTTTTATTTTCGGTACTGTTTATTCTGGCGGATATTATATTACACCACTCATTTTCGGAAATAAAATACAAAAGCTTCTATAGCGGTTACCATTTTTTTAAGCATAAAAATGACTATGTAATTTTTTGAAATCAAATAATAACCAGAAGTCACAATAGATTGCGAAATAGAGAGACAATTGTATTTGATAAATATGATCTTATTTTCCTTTAAAAGTGGAAAGTTATTGGAGTGGTATGTAGGTTTCACGCACTATGTTAAGTACACTAGAATACTCTGACAGTTTTCTGATTTTATAGCTTAATTACTTCCACTAATCTTTCTTCTAAAGTAAACAGTGTACATTAACTTTTCATGGAGCATGAACTTTTCGCAGTGGTCGATGTTGAATTGTTTTCAAGCACTCTTATACTTGATTTTCCTAACATTCCAGAACACCGTGTTTTCACCCCAAATAATAAGCAGTCACTTAAAAAAGGTATAAAACCCCTTACCACAATTATTAATCGTATCCTAAATACGTATTTCGACAACTAAGTTGTCATCATCAGTTGGTAAAACCACTAGACGCCGTGTAAAGTTGTTGCGTAAGCAGTTGTACTAGCTTTACTGTGCCCCATGTGCGACACCTTGATTAGTGGTTTTACCTACTGATGATGACAACTTAGTTGTCAAAATACGTATTTAGGATACGATTAATAATTGTGGTTTTATACTTTTTTTTAAGGTTTTTCTAAACCAGAGTCTCCAAAGAAAGAATAAGCAATCACTTCTAGAGCCGCAAGTTTACTTCAATAACAACTTGTTTCGTTAAAATCTTTACCCAAAATATCTAGGAATAGCAACAGATCGAACACTCTCACATAAAAAACGTCTAGGGAATACCGTAGCCAAAATAAACATTAGAAATAACATAAGCCATAAACTCTGTGGTATTGCATGAGCCGCAAACGCATCCACTCTTAAGGCGTTAGCTCTTAGCCTTGCTAACATGGTAGCTGAATACCGGAACTCAGTCTGACTAAGCAACTGTCACGCAAAGATGATCGACATCAAACACAATTAGTCCATGAGAATAATTAACGGTCATTTAAAAAGTACGCAACTATCCTGGCTTCCCCGTTCCACATTGCACCTTCCACCAGTAGGAGTCAGGATAGCCTAGTTAGAGTACATAGTGACCTGCCTGATGTCGACCTACCGAGACTGATCTTCTCCACTACTGCTAGTAGAACAACTTATACCAGAAAGTTTCAACACAAATAATAGATAGAGAGAGTATTGAGAAAAAATCCGTTTAAGCGGCCCATATTACCTATTATACCGTACTATTATCAGGAATGGAGCTGCCTCGCCACGAACGGTAAACACTCAATAGAGTAGGAACGTCCCGCGGCATCTGTCGTCAGTCACTTTATAAATGGGGACTGACTCAGACACCGACTTGCGAATGTGGAGAACCTCGCCAGACTAGTCATTATATAACAACTGAGTGCTCCTTTGCAGCATATGGAGATAAGATGAGTGACTTCTTTCAAGCCATTGAATGTGTTGGACTGCATCAATGGCCTTGATTTTTACATTCAACTCTGATCCGTATAAATTTCAATTCACGTAAGTCATACGCTAAATAATAACTGTGATAAAGAAGATAGACTGATCATTCAATAATTGCAAAGTTTGGCGATTAATAAACATGCTCTTACTTTTTGCTGCTTTGTTAGTTTACATTAAACTAAACGCGGAATTATTTTTTTAATTGAACTTTTCCCTGAAAGATAATACCAACAATAGTCTCTATGTATTGTATGTGATGGTGGTTCCCTAGATATGCTAAATTTAAAATCATAAAAGATTATAGCGCCGTCGCTTTCTTGTTTCAATATCATAATTTATAATGGTAGTATTAGAAATATAGGAAGCGTTAAAACGTCATAAATTAGGCAGAAATGTATAATTACTGCATAAATATGAAATAAAGACGAAGGTAAATAATTATGAAAAAACTGGCATAATTTAGAAACAGGTTTATTTCAAACTAATGCGAATAAAGAAATTGCGATAGAAAGAGCACAATAAAGCAAGAACTGATTTCTAGATAAGAAAGAAATACCCAAACAGATAAAAACTGAAATATTTAAGAGAGTAGTCACCCAAATCTTGATATTTGGCTCTGAAACATGGACGTTGACAGAAAAACAGAAAAATAGAATCCAAAGCACGGAAATGAGATTTTTGCGGAAAATTGATGGATAAACAAGAATGGATAAAATACGAAATACAGACATTAAAGATAATCTGAAAACGAGTGCAATAGAAGATGGACAGCTGAGAAGGTTGGGGCAGGTATTGAGATCGGGGGAAGATAAATCGGTAAGAATAGTCTTTGAAGCATGAAGATACAAGCGAAAAGAAGACAAAGAAAAACGTGGAGTGATGTCGTTAGAAATGCGGCTAGGGAAAGGGGTGTTGAATAGAATGTAGTGAAAAACAGAAAAGAATGGAAAGAGATATGTGAAAAGGAACTGAAGTCCTAACAGCTCCGTACAGCCTTACACTTGCAAGGGTATAAGGACTTTAGGATTAAGTAAGTAAGTAAAACATGCCATAAATTAAGCAGAAATGTATAATTACTGCATAAATAAGTAATAAACACGAAGTTAAACAATGATGAAAAAACTGGCATGATTTGGAAACCGGTTTATTACAAAATAGTACAAATAAAGAGATTAAGGCAGAAAGAGCACAATACAATGCATACAAATAGAATAATTATTAGGCGCTCGAAAACTGTTTTTCATCGATATACTCGGTGAAAAATAAGCACATAAAACTTAAGCTGTGGTTTAGCTATCAATTAATAGGTGGCACTGTGATTATACTTAATCATCTATTAATAGTATTTCCTGTTTTTTTTTTTTTGCAACGCGTGTTGAAATAGGGAAAAATTTCAAAGGACCCACTGGAACCGTTCATATAATTTTATTTTATCAACTTAAATTCGCTTTTCATGATATAATTTTACAATAGATTACTTTGAACAAGTAGGTAAATAATTTGAGGTCAGGATATTTGCTTTAGGATTCCTTCATCTAAGCCGCTAACAGATGATGAATTTCGCTCTATATCGGAAAACCGAGTACTTTTTTACTCAAACGTAGAAGGTAATGCAGGTACGGATTCACTTCAAACTGGTGACCCAGGAGGTGAATCTGAAGACATACCGACGATGCCAGAAAACACTAACAAAAGTCAACTATATTGTTATGCTCGACAGGCGCTTGGAAGTGTATGAGTTGGCAGAGGGCGCACGCATCTCAGTTAATCAAAAACATCTCATTTTGCATAATGAAAATAGTAAATAATAAATAAATAAAATAATGAAAAAAAAATTTTGCGTAAGATGAGTACCGCAATTGCTCATTTAGGCGCAGAAACGAAATCGCATACGAACATCTGCCAAGTGCTAGGATCTGTTTAAGAAAAATTCAACGGGTATTTAGGGGCGTTTTGTAACAATAGACAACATCACTATACACCGGAAACGAAACAACAGTCTAAACAATGGACCGCACAAGGAGAATCCGCTTCGAAAAAAGCGAAATGCATTCCATCAACTGGGAAGGCAGTGCTGTAAGTCTTTTCGGATGTGAAAGGAATTTTTCTAACTGACCACCTCGAGAAGGAAAAAACTTAAAAAACAATGATGCGGAGAACAATGCGGAGAAGAGAAGAGTTCTGGGATGGTAAGAAGGCGTTGCTCGACCACAAGACACAGATTCATTCAAGCCGAGCCGCTCAACAAAAATTTACCGAAATTAGCTTTTAATTGTTTCCTCGCCCAGTCTATTCGCCCGATTTAGCCCCTCGCACACTCATTTGTTTCAGAAACTTTCCATTTAGGCAGTTAACGACAATTTGGAGGAACGGGCACCAGTTGAGCACTTTGTTACACCCAGGTAAAAATGTATACAGTTGTCAGACACACCAATTGAACACCAAGGACCAAACGCAGACCGACCAATTGAGCAGTTCGGATTAGCCAATTGCGCACTTTTTATTACATACATTTATTACTAGTTTGTTAGTGAACGAACTAACAAGTTATGAGGTGCTGAATAAATGCAAACAGTTATCTTTCTCGGCCAAATAAAAATAAAAGATTCATAATAGGCATTTTTTTATTAAAAACAATTATCAGCAATTTTTAGTAATTAGCGGGTTACAAATTGGTTTTTAATGACCGTTTGCGCCGTTACATTTTAAAGCGTAGCTTAACTAAGTGTACTTAAATAGATGCTAATAATAATTTTAAATTTCAATAAAGAGATTAACATTAGGGGTCGTTCAACATTAGAAAGTGCTGAACTCGCTTGTCTCAAAAGGTCGCTTTGAAAAGGTACCTGATCTGCCTGGTGTCCAGTTCGCCGGTCTACATTTATTACATCGAGAGCTTGGTGACATATTGGCGAGCGCCGATTTGGAGGGCCTTGAAGGAAATAACCAAGTGCGTTGAACTTCAGGGATTCCATACACAAAGTGTGATAAAAACTCACTTAGGTGTCTTTCATATCGAACCTAGTTAATTAGCGAACTATCCTCGTATATCAAAATATATTCACTATGTCACATAGTAATATGTTGAAAGAAAAGAAGTAAAATAATAGTAATGCCTGTAGTAGGAACATGTGGTAAATATATGCTAATTTAATACATCTGAATATTCAAAATATACTTTCATAATAAATAACTTTGTTCTGCAGTCGCAAACATATGCAATTACAACAGGAAACATATAACGTAACGACATGATAGTAGAGACAAATAGTATTGTGAAGGAATACAATTTAATTGATATAATTTAATGGGGTTAATTTAATATTAATTAAATTTAATAATTGGATCATTATTTTTTATAAAATACATAAATATAATATATACGCAATCATTAAAATTTCTTCTCACCAGATAAAGCAGTATCCCCAGACGATTGTCTAGAAGCTCTGGATGCAAAAGGGCTTCGCAGTCCTTTAGTGTTAAACAAGAACTTTTTCCTCGATTGCGGTGGAGTTGGACAACTTTGCGACATAACACCTTGTTCTAATCTCGTTCTAGGATTACTTGGTTTCGTTTTCGGCAGTTTTTCTGGATGTCCGACTTCTCCACCAGACGTCGTCATTTCTCGATTCTATAAAGAAACGCACGAATATATATTTGTAATAATCAGAGTTAAGAATTAATGGAAGATTTATAATTAGAAGCTGCAGGCTAACTGTGGTGTTGTTATTATATTTGAGAGAAGTGAAAAACTGTTCTTGCTATTATAATACTATTATACTCGTTACTGTTGAAATACAAATGAGTGGCCTTAGGATATTGCGTGTAACTAAATGTAAAAAAAGTTGTGTGTTGACTTACGTTTTAAAATGTGTTTAGTGATTGGAAAAGGGGACAAATGGTATACATCCATGTATATATGCACTGTTACATTTCAATTAACTATTCTATTGTCACTTTTTCAGTTATAAACTCATTTGACCTTCGCTAAATAATGTATTCACATTTGCTTTATATTTGTTTACGCTATTCAACATATCAATCGCTTACTTTTTTTCTAATATTTGTGTTATTCTCATATAAATATCACATTTATTTGTCGAATGAGAAAACTTTCTTGAATATTAATTACCTTAATTGAGTGTATTATACAGCATATTTAATTTTGAAACAGAATGTTTAATTAGCAGAGAGCGGACTGAAGCGATTGAATGACCAATTGCCCTGACATAACGTTGTAGCGGTCTTAGGTATAGTATGCATGTTATAGCAGCCCCACTCTTTGTTTGCTCGATTGCATTCCTCGAGCAGTTGCTGTTGTTTCCATCATTATGAATAGTACATTGTGTCTATTCATTCATAAATTCTATTCTACAGTGGCGTGTAAGATGGAATATACATTTATATATTATTTCGTTAGACTTCGTTCAAATAATTGCTTAAAAAATTATATCCGCTAATTTCCAAAGTGTATTCTCGTGTTTACATGCTGTTATACATGCATATACATATATGTATTTATTGTTCTTGAGATAGTATATTTTCTATTATCTTCTATAAGAGATTGTTTCTGGTTTCGTTTCTTTGAGTGATATTTGGTTACAACTTTTAGTATTTTATAAAATCCATTTTATATTTTTATATTATTTATTTATCCTATAATTTTTATAAATATTAAGTTTAGTTTACTAGCTTACTTTAGGAGTAGTTTTCAATTCTTCTTTTTAGTCCATTTCTTACAGATACGATTACTTATATGCAAAATCAAGATATTAACCCAAAGAGGCGATAATTAACTTAGAAACCGCTATCGATCGAATGAAAAGTACGTCTTCTGAATTGGAAATAAGCTGAGACAAAAAGTTGATGCCATATTTAGCAGAAATCCAAATTTTGCAAAATTTTAGTCACGCACCCATCATTAGTTGTGATGTCGAATGGACATATTCTATTTTTAAAGACGTTTTAACATCTAAAAGGACTAATTTAACACAGGAACACTTCGAACAAATTTTAGTTGTTCATAGTAATGTTTTACACTTTCAATGTTTCACAGAAAATACATAGTTTTGTAAATTATTTTTATTCAAAATTCAATACGCAATTCGCTTGTCAGCATTACTTTTGTTTCAGCAGTAGTTGCTACTGGTTGCCAAACCGTTTATTACATTCGCTTTGTTGTGCATTGGAAGATACATATTAACTGCATATGTAGGTATGTGCCACTTATGCAGCTAGCCGCACGTATCAAATTGTTCCAAACTCACGGATAGCTTACAGAAACCATCCCATTGCGTATACAAGGCAGAGGTCTATGGGCTATGAATCATCAATTAGTGTAAATCAATATAAGAAGAAGTTAAGAGCGTAATAAAAAATATTTAAGAAGTTATATTCTCGAATATTATCAGCTTAATCTATGAAATCAAAATTGTAAAAACGATTCCTTAACATATCGTACACTTTTTTTTATGGTTGGCGTTGGCTGGTATACAAAATATATCTACCACCTATGATGGGCATTGATTTAACCGATCATATGTCTGAATTCTACTATCTAGACCGTAACCTAGCAAAACGATGAAAAGGCGCTTGGTTTATTCTCTCATATATAGGCGCCTGGTCTACAGTCGTAGACCATTTTTTATTAATTAATTTTTCGGCTTTTGTTTGGATTTGGTACATTTATGTATTAATACAGGCTAAAGCAAGAATATATTTCAGTAAACAATTATTATATTAAACATAGATCTGAAAATTCAAAGTCAAATAAAAGTAATTAATTTTGAGTAATACATCCCTTCCAGCAAATATATCAAAAATTGTAATATACCAACATAAAATCTTAAGTGGAATATAAACATTATTGCAAGTACTACGTAAATTAGTTAATTTTTACATTTTATGCACAAGTTCCACATGTGATATTTACAAACATATTTTTGGCAAACTGGAAAATAATTTCTTATTGATATATTTTGGGCTTGCGTATGAACTATGAACTTTTCCCCGCAATATTTTTGAAAATTTATTTATTATTTCTGAGTGTTTTGTTATTTTGAATTGATATATTTTTGACTTACGTAGTTGTAGTACGCCGGTTAGTTTGATATTTCTGCAGACACTAATGTACTCTGAAGTTAGAAGGTCGTGTTTTTTGAGAAGATAATCCTTTATCTTTGTTTATTAACTTCGTGATTTGGTTTAATTGTGTTGGTGTTTGATTTCAGTACCGATATATTTATACGAGTTTGTTGATCTCGTAGTTTATTTGGTTGCCTTTCTAACTCAGGTGTCTCGAAAAAAATATATATATTTTTTTCATTTACGTAAGTAAATTATTTAATAGATATCTATATAATTTAAAAGAGTGTAATACTGTATTTTCTTATGTATATTTATTTTCGTATTGATATTTAATCTTAGTTATTTGAAAATAAATGACAAAGAAGGTTTTTAAAGATTCTAGTTAAAAAATCTGTTAACTGTAAAATTTTATACGTTGGTATATCAAGGGCATTTCTTCATGTGGATTGCACATGCGTTTAGAGTTTGTTTTCGGGCTGTCATATCACGTTGTTTACTTTGTTTATTGAGGGAGAAATTGAAAAGCATCTTTGGAATTTATTAGATTTAATTTTGCTCGGTTGTCACTAAGGAAGTTTTTTATTATATGCTACGGTCATTTGCATATAATATTTTTACCTTAATAATATTGTTTAATAACGCAATATTAGTCTTTATATTTCATAAAGACATTTTTTTTTTTTTTTTTTTTTATTGTTGTATTAAAGTTTCATTTTAAGTTTATTGTGTTTTTTTATTTAACAATACTTCAAGAAGTTTACAAGTAACTTAAAGCAATTTAATTAAAACATTTGTTATAACTCTTTTACTGGCGCTATATAAATTTGTAGAAGAGAAAAAAACACGTTTTCCAATTGGAACCCTGAGGGAAAAGCAGTCTCATCTGGAATATAAACTGACTGAATATCTAAGCTGGACGGATTGGTTATGAATTGTGAATAAGCAATATTTAAAATCACAATTCATAGCAATATGTAGTAACGACTATTTCTATTTCTATCTAGAAGTGGGTCCATTTGAACATCATGTTTTCCTAAAAGGATTCTAGCTCGACATTTAATTCCAGGGGGAACTTGCTGAATAGATGTGGCATAATCAATTACCATGCCAAAGTTTTATTAAAATCTCTCCTTTTACATTTACAGTGTATATTGTTAGCTTTGTTAGCTTTATATACAGGGTTAGGCAAATGTATGGATCCATTTGAATATCTTTCATATGGCTACTTAGATTTTCCACAATTAATTAAATGCAAATCGGGGACTCGATTATTTATAGCCGAATCAAATCTACGGTTTAGCCGGAGACGATGTTAACTTTCTTATTTTAAATGAAACATCCTGTATATTTACAGCCGAATCAGACTTACGGTTTAGCCGGAAACGATGTTAACTTTCGTATATTACATGAAACATACTGTATATTTTTACAAATTTCAATTCGATTGCCACTACAAAACAATGAACAGCTGAGTTTAAACGTGGTCGCACTAATGTATTTAACGAACAACGCAGTGGACGTGTGTACTCAAGACATGATATGATGCCGGATGACCGTCGAATAAAAGTGCGCAAAAACCAAAGCTTTTACACATCTTATCTAGATTACTGATTTCGATTTTACATCATAAATTGAATATGAAAATAATATGTGCAAGATGGATACACATTTGTTGCCGCATGAATCCAAGGACCTATGGTGCTGAATAATAACGTTTGATGATTCCTGGATACACTTTTAAACACAAGAAATGAAGTAAAAATCGAAATAATGGCCTTAGTACACTTGACGGGAAAGATTATGGCTACTATCTCTTGGGAGTGCAGTGGGGGTGTATTTCATCGATTATCTTCGAAAAGGGAAAACGACAACAGATAGATACTATGCATCCCTTTTAGATCAACGGAAGAGGTTCCACTTAAAGAACAAACTACAAACTTCGACTGCTTTAATGCCCAAACCTTTCGAACTACTTATTTCTCATACAGTTTATTCACTAGATTTGCGCAACGCAACCTGAAATATTAGTACGGTGTAGAGATGGGCGAAATCGCTCCTTTTGTGGACTCGTTCCTTCTCGTTCCATTCTGCAGATGGAGCGAGTCCAGAGGATTCGTTCCTTGGAACGATTCCTTGGACGATTATAACAACCTCGATATTAAATGCCGATCGGAGTTGTAAAGTCCGACAAATGACACATTCATTTCGATCTAGCTTTATTGTATCGGAGTGATTGCCTGTTTGTTTTATTTATTTATTTAGCTGCATGAGTATGTATATGTATAATATTTATGTAGGAAAATAATGTATAAGTACTCATTTTATATTTTATATTTACTTGTACATTGACATCACTGACATGTTTTCATGTGAATCTTACAATAAATACAAAACAATAATTATAAACCTATAGTACTGGTGCACAAAAATTACATTAATACAAGTTATGATTATAATTTAAAAATATTATTTTTTCATAAAGGTATATAAATTTATATAAAAATTTTTCCTGTCTTCCCACCATTTAAAAGGATTTTGATTCCTAGTTAATAAGGATTCTTGAACATATTTATCAATTTCACTAATTGCTTCTGCAGTAGGGTTTAATGTTGTTTTTATTTCCGAAATCTCATTATCAAAGTTACCCCATATGTTATCGTCTGCTGTATCTACACTTTTTCTGTTGTAATAGGCTCACTGCGGTTTGGATTTTTCTTTTCAATTAAAGCGGCTCTTATACGGCCAATAAAATAACCTTAGAAATCTTAGATTCTTATTAGAATATATATACAGGGTGAGTTTTTTTTAATGTTTAGCATTGGGATCTCAGAAACTACTGGAGATAGAAAAACGCTTAAATGGGGAAAGATGCGCAGTTTTACGAGTTTGATTTAAAACTGCTTTTGTTTCTCCGATAACTTTCATGGCTTATTAGATATTCAAAGAAAACTAAATTTTACGATATTCTTTAAATATGTTTAGCATCGTTAATAGTAATTTTAGAGAAAAAGTGTTCAGACAAAAGTTTTAGACTATTTTACGCCAAATAAAACTATGTAGTTAATATTTTTTTTCGTTCAACATTATCGAGTTATGACACAAACTTGTGTTTTTTTAAATGGAAACCATAGTTGGTTTTGACATCATTAAAAAGCTTATTTTTTGCTGATTACAATGATATAAGGTTTGATATGGTTGGATATGGACTTGTGTGTTGGTTGCTGCTGGTAAGTTCATACCCAGAAAGAGACACAAGCTGCTAGCAGCGAACAACACATATGTTCACACCTTGCTATCTGTTTTTGGAATACTAAGGCATAATTTATTATTATCAATTGGAATGTATCTTTGAATAATTTAAAGCATAGCAACTCAACTATTTGACATTTGTATTCATTTATATTTTATATCCTTGATAAAGGCATCATTGCCGAAACATGTAGGGTTGTTTTAAATATATATACTTTGAAGTAAACCAGACCTTTAATCGCCGACTGATTGAATTTACCATATCATACCAAGGTCACGAAAATATTATATATATATATATATATATATTATTAAATCAAGCGATAATTGATGGAGTAGATAAGAGCCAAAAGTTAAAATAAACATATATAGAGAGACTCATGTATTAATGATTTGTTTACATTATGAAAAATATACATGGACAATATATACATTTATAATTTATATCTTAGTAAGCAAGTATGTGAAAAGACCGACAAATGCTTGACGACGTGCCATTCTATCGTGGTTATAGATTGAATGATCTCGATGGAACGAAATAAAGGAACGACATATAGTTACAATTTCTTATTCGTTCCAATTCGTTCCACGGATGGATTCGTTCCTTTGGAACGAATCCACCCGGATCGACACATCACTAGTACGGTGGCAAGAGACTTGGCTCGAGGGAGGATGTAATCACTGAAACTAGCAAATATTTCGAACAATTTAATCAAGTTTAAGTTTTCTGAAGGAATAAAAAAAAATAATATCGGTGGACTAAATGTAATGAGTAAAGACCGCCACGCCACTTAGGTAAGCAAGCAGCGGCATCACTATCGAAATAAAAGTGGCGTTATTTAGAAAAATGTTTTCCGTTAGAATTTCACCGATGCGTATTCGTAAATACGTCTAAAAACAACTTCACACTATGATAGTTATTCATGTACTAATGTACAACATGCACATACCACGTGAAGCGCTGTTAAGGTTAGTCTCACGAATTTCGCACTTGTCCACGCCTTCGTGGACCAACCGAGCATGGCGGTCTCTATTAATAATAAGTTACAGGAATACTTTCTAAAATAAAATTATTTTTTGCCAAAAACTATGTACTTCTTGTGTAGGTTTTGTAATTTATTCTTAAAAAAAGATGGAAAGTGTTTCTGATAATGTAACAATTAAAGATCTTTGAAAACTTAACCGTGTTAAACTAATAGTCTTTCTAGAGCATAATCAGTGAATTTTAAAGCAGATTTACTGAACACTTACACTTTATTTTTATGCTAATAAGTAAAATTTAGATTGTTACTATTATTATCAACATAAATAAGGTTGATGTAGATTTCAAGAAAACTTAAATATCAGGCCAAAGAAATGGTTTTTATATCAGTATAATTTATTGCATTACAGTTCAATAAAAGTGTAATCTAATTTAAATAATCGAAGTGTGAAATTACAAATTATAAATAATTTCTGTACGCAATCATATTATGTTAGCTGTAGCGGCGAAACGAAACACGATTCTCGTGTCAAAGGGATCTACACGAACACACAATGCTCCCATATGTGTGCCGCATATAAAAGGAAACTTGCAATTAACAGTTTCCGCTTGTAACGGAACGACATCAGGGCAGACTGGCGATTCGGTGTTGGGTAGCTGATCGACCACAGTCAACTTAGATTATATCATCCTAGTATTGAAAACAAGAAATTGCGTTCCAATAAGAAATAATTAAAATCTAACTAATAACAATGCTTACTAATTTCTATTTTAAAAAGATGCAACCATTTTAGGAATAACACTTTCAAGCCAAAGTAGTAACTTTACACGCTAATTTAATGCTCATCCTCACAGCGTGAGTGGATGCAAACAAAATTCATTTGCATTAGAACGTTACAAAGAAGATGAAGTGCATCTGAAGAAAAGTAATTACTGTTGCTGAAGGTACGTATAATATTGGTGTAGTTATCTGCTGTAAATATACAACATTTTAGCCGTTTAAACTGTTCGAATTTTTTTTTTCACCTAACTTCATATAAAATTTCTCATTTTTTTTTTAGATTCTAGAAGCCAATTGATTGATTTAAATAATACACTTTTTTATAATTTATTAAGAACAATAAGAAGGAACTTGAAGAGTGTGAAATATAGTAATGTGTGTTTTTTTAATACCATTCTTTGTCAATAGTGTAATAACGCTATGCAGTTATGTGTATGCAAACACTCTCAATGAGGCCACAGCCTCGAGCCCGTAATACAAATGTAACGTGTTTTACAAATACGACCTCGCTAACGCGTGGTGTTTGCAAACACAAACTGTATGTCAGGGTTTGTAGTATATTCCATAAGTAGTACGAGGATCATCGGGGATATATATAACGAGAGTAATGTAAGTGACAGACATTCACATTCACACATTCAGTTTATTCAGAGACAGATTCTTATTCAGAATCATGTCCACTTTCATACTCTCTTTCTGATAGACAGTAACAGTCTTAATGATAGTTAGTTCATAATGTATATAATTGTTATCCAGTTTATAAGTGTTATATATTAAATTATATGTTACCCGAACTTTGTGTATTATTTAACGGGACAACGATAGCTGCGTGAAGACTCACCGATGTAGCCCTCAGGACCAGGCTAACATCACATGGCGTCCTGCCACGAACTTGCACAAACGGCCTAACATCACATGGCGATTCTGCCTTGGGGCTTAAGGCCCCACCGTTATCACATGCCGATCCTCCGGGCACTTAGGGCCTAAGGCCCACGTTATCACATAGCGATCCTGACCAGCCCTTTAGGGCACAGGTTATCACAATAGGGAGAAACTCGACATTGGAACAGTTAATTTGACAAGTCATACCGACATTTTATTCAGGATTGTTTGACATTTCATAATGCAAACACTTACGCCGAGCAGCATCTAAAAATTGGGGAAATTTATTTCTAAAATCAGTGTTCAGTTAAAAATCTTCACAAAGTATTTCGTCCAATTTACGGGATACAGCACTGCTTAACTGGCACGACTATTCGTAACACGATTGAAACATTTTGCAGTCAATTTACTCTTTTGGACTCCCATCTACCAACGAGATTGCGTAGAGTGCGCACTCAAGAAAATATCGTCGCCATTTAGGCCAGTATTGAGGATGATCCCAATTCATCGATTCAAGAACTTGACCTGTGCTCATCGACTTTGTGGAAGATTTAGCGCAAGGATCTTGGCTTACAAGGCTACAAGATTAAATTGGTGCAAGAATTGAAGCCAACCGACCATCGTTTGCAACGTCAGTTCAGTAATTGAGTGCTTTAACAGTTGAAAGTCGACCTATTGATTTGGTCAAATTGAGTTCAGTGATGAGGCTCACTTCTGGCACAGTGGCTTTGTGAATAAGCAAAATTGTCGCATTTGGAGCGACACTAACCCACAGGGGACTCATAAACTACCGATTCACCCCGAAAAATGCACTGTTTGATGCGGATTATGGCCCGATGGCATAATACGGCCATGCTTCTTCAAAAACGAAGATAATCGAAGTACCATCGCCAATGCTGGCCGATTTTTTATTCCCAGAAGTGCATGAACATGGTTTGGAAGACTCTTGGTTTCAGAAGGACAGTGCCACATGGCGAAACCATCGATTTATTGAAGGAATTGTTCGGCGATAAGATTATATTTAGAAATGGACTTGCACACTGGTATTCAAGATCATGTGATTTGATGCCGCTAGAATATTTTTTGTAGGGCTATTTGAAGTCATTGCTTTACGCAAACAAGGCAACAACTATGGCAGCCTTGGAAACCAACATCAAGCGCACCATTCGTAACATACGACCTCAAACGCTCGAAAATGTAGTCTAAAATTGATGCTCCAGGCTCACGTGCCTCAGACGCTGAGTGTGATATTCTTTTAAGATAAATTGTCTAGTGAAATATGGGTTGCTTACATATATTGGCATCTAAATAGCAATCTCTGGAATTCAACATCACTTAGGACGATGAAGTTCAAGCAAACAATTTCAGCTTGAAAAATCAACTATGTATGCACTATGTTTGTTGTTTTCTTGTGGATTTTTTGCCTCGTGGTGATACAGTAAATGCTGAGACAAACTGTGATACATTAAATAAACTGCGTTATGCAAACCAAACCTAATGCTTGCCTACCCGGGCTTATCTAACCAAAGATATCATCACGTCATATGGCTGGGAACAACTTGATTACCCTCCGCAAACTCATAATCCAGATTCTAGTGATTATAGCTAGTTTTCACACTAGTGAACAGTGCATGACGACGACGATGTTAAAATAACCGTGCTGCAGTGGTTAGCAAAATCAGGTGGCAGATTTTTACAAGGGGAGGATGCCGAAGCTCGTACGATAAGTACCTTGAATTATGGAAATTATATTTAAAAGTAAATTTTGGTTCAGGCTTTCATGTAAAAATAAAGTTATTAAGAAAATGGCCATAGAACGGTACCTACTTAAAAAAGCATCCCTTGTAATTAAAAAAAAGGACTGTAATTAAAGTAGTAGCATGAATTTCAATATTAATTGCAATATTAGATAAGTGATCGGTGTTAGAACAAATAATTGCTTCCAATGAGAGGTTATAATTACCAGCATTCAAAAATTAAAAACTGTTATGTTCGTCAATTTCACATTTTATTCTAAATATTAAATCCTTTCGTTTCTTTTCATAATAAGAATTCTATTGTGATCAATATTCAAAAATAATAAAAAAAGGAATGTAACTAACCCAGGGTGGTCATCTACTGCGTATCTTGTATGATCTATTATTAAACTATGTCCGAGCTTTAACAAAAATATGCGTCGATATTGGACAGCTATGCATAGTATAAAGCGTTAGGAGAACGTGTTAAAAATTAAATGTAAAAACTGCAACTAGGATCGGAGTTAGAAGTTTTTGTATCGTAAAATAAATATATTTAGTATAAATTATTGAAACAGATATATTTAACAAACTTATGTTATTTTATTATCGTTTTTCTCCTCTTTTTTTTAATTACCAAACGGAACCACTTTGAGCCAAACCTATACTATAAGGGATAAAGGTCTAATTTTAAAATCCATAGCCGCTAATTATCTATATCTGCTTCATAATTAGACTTCATAAATTTGATGATTTAATAATCAATAATTAACGTAAACTCATATTTTTTCTTGCTTTTACAATATGGCTAATAACAATTATATTCCCGTATTATTAAACAACAGAGGCACAGTTGGTGATGATCGCTGAATGAAGGATTGCTGACTGATGTTACCATTTCTTCTTCACATGATATTTAATTTATGGATTCGAAAGAATACCTTTGTATCATAATGAAAACCAAGAAGAGTTACTTCAATATTTAAGAGAGAAGACATTATTGACCTACGTAGTTACATGTCAATATTTGTACTTTGGAATTTTGCTAAGGTAATCGAAAGTATTTTGTACAATTGAATTTAAATCCAAACTTTTACTTTTACAGCATGGCTTTATTGTAGAGATCGACTGCATGTATCTTTCATGGAATATGCACCGCCATTGACAATTTAAGCAGATGTCATTTACACACATATATTAAAAGCCTTTGATACTAGGGACCATAACATTTTACAATGACAATTTTCACTCAATTGTTTTCGATCACATCTATATAAAGTTTATTGGCACATCTCTTTCCGGTAGAATAATTACGTACACCATAATGATTTTAGATTGTTCGAGATTGTCCCAGTATCAGCAGTACTTCAGGGATCTAATTTGGATCCTAGATTATTTTAAATTTTGTCTTAATTACATATTCGAATTATTTTCATGTTATGAAGAGACATAAATACCTAATAGGATCTAATGAATCAACAAGTTGTCTCTTAATGTAGAAAATGCTGTGTTATTAGTAGAGGCCGGATTATATGCAATTTGCATATTTGCATAATATATGCATTTTGTATATTATTTGCATATTTTGTAATAATTCAGCATTTTTACATATTTTAAGTATCCGGGTTTTATTTCTTTACTAAATCAAATTTATTATAGGCATTACTAAAAATATGTCATGGATGTAACAAACAAACAAGAAATAAACAGCCCTATTTAAATTAAAAATATATAATATTTTTTTGCAGATTACAAGTGAGAGAAAGTTTCAAGTCGACCAATATATGAAAACTCCATCTTATGCTGCAAAATTAACAAAGATGAAATTGGCGAAGAAGAGTCTGCAAACATTACCGCAATATTTGCCATCAACTTCCAAAAAATCGGAACAAGAACAATTTAATAAAGATTTGTGTCAAACGTTTGTGTCTGCAGATATTCCACTACATAAATTAAACAATTTAAATGTAAAGTTATTTTTGCAAAAGTACATCAGCAAATATAACATTCCCGACCAGGGCACGTTAAGATAAAATTGTATTGGCTGTATCTATGCGGAAACATTGAATAGCATTAAGAAGGTTGTTGCAAACAATTATCTTTATATATGCGTAGATGAAACTACTGATAGTGTGGGCCGATACATAGTTAATTTAATGATTGGTATCCTTAACGTATCGGTTCCAGAAAAATCTTATTTAATTTCATCCGAACAGCTGGAAAAGGGAAATAATTTGACAATAAAAAGGTTTATACAGGAAGAACTGGCAACTTTCTTCTTACCAGAATCGATTCCAACAGGGAAAATGTAAATATGTACTTTAATTAGTACTGTTAAAAAAGTATTTTTAAAGGCCCCATTACGAGTTCAGTTTTACAAACAACACCTACCCGGTGTTCCGCTTCCTCCTTAACCAGTAATTACACGGTGGAGAACGTGGTTGGAGGCTGCCATTTTTCATGCAAATCTTTATGAAGGAATAAAGACAATTATTATGGATTTTGATAGGGATGCACAATTTGTGGTAGATCTCCAAAAGGTGTATTCGAGTAAAGAAATACCTCTCCAATTGGCGTTTATTAAAGCCAATTACAGTTTTATTTCCACTTCTATATTGCAGTTGGAAAAACAATTTATGTCGCTAATCGAAAGCGTTGAAATAATAAACAAATTTGAAAATTCATGTTTTTGTAATGGGTCATATTATTTAGAAAATAAAACGTTAATGTATATGCCAGTTGTCTACTGTATATATTAAAAGCAATTTCATTTCTTTATATTTATATTTCTCGCTTGTTTAAAATTTTACCTAGCAAGGCATTCTGCATTAAAACGGGTTCTTCCCCGGACGCACATTGAATAACGTAAACAGTACCTTAGTATGAGATCACTTCTCTTTGTCCGTTGTATTAAATATGTAACGTATATTTCCCCATATATATGTATATATATAAATGAGAGGCAACATATATTTGATATAAGGATATGCTTTGTCAGCAATAATACATTTTGTAATATTAACTGTATTATGTATGGGGCCCAATGAAGGAGAATATATTCTGGAAACATTCTTTCGCATGAAAGGGGAAGGAGGAAGAAATAGCACAGAAGAAAGTATCAGTCAATCAAGCCCTGCGAGAAATAGCGAACGGCTGATTTACTTAGGTCTAGTACGACGCAAATAAAAAAACGTCGGACCTAACAAGACTAAATACGCTAGTTTTGATAGCACTCGCAAAGGGTGAATCAACACAGTAATAAAGTTACCTGTGCGCGATTTAAACAATTTGGATTATAACAAAGAATCCTTATAGTGAAAAGTTAAATGTGCGTTTGTTTTGTGAAACTCCTCTGAGCTCCGGTATCACCACAAGGTAGGAGTTTATGTCCTTAAGTCTATCGATAGCAAAGATAAGCATACTGATACCTGAAAGAAAGGCCTAGACATTTTAGTAAAAGAATCAAACGAACTTTATAAAAAACATTTGCAAGGTATAGCAATACCATATTCATATTTAGTTATCTGTACACTATTCAATTGATGTAAAAAGTCCCTATGTGTTTAATTCAATATATATATGTTTATATGTAATCTGATATTTTATTAATTACTTACCCATATATTTATAGATACATTTACAAAGCCGATATTTGCTTATGTAAATATTCTTATAATAAATAATGACAGTGCTCTATTTATTGCTATAATACAGGGGATACATACACACACCTTTCGTATATCACACGACCTGAGATTATTAGTACAAAATATATATCAATTTCAATAGTATAATTGAAGCGTCCCATTGCTAGAGTTAGTGAATCACCGGGCATATACTTAATAAACTTATACCGACAGGAACGGTTATTTTCCTGTGGCGTCCAACATAATCAGCAAAGTAATCATTTTAAATAAATGATAAACTGCATATCTATCTCATATTACTTCTTTAACTCTTAAAGTAACTTGCAAATTGGTATCCCCATTCATTATTATTATTTGCAAAGGATTAAAAAATAGCCAAACGTTACATTTTGATGTTAAAGGAGGAGTGGGACAGTCCGTGTATGAAAAATTTTTCAAGTGTAATATGAAAAAATGAGGGTTTTAAAAAGCTAAAGGACATTGCTAAAATCTAGTGTGGTGATTCAGTAGAAAATATTGAGTTGACAATAGATTATATTTCTAATTTGAAATATTCTCCTATAACAAGTGTCGACGTAGAACGAGCCTTTTCAATATATAAATACATGTTTTCAGAAAAGCTTCACAATTCTTCTGCTGAAAACTGAGTAACATGTGATTGTAAGTTGTTTTCATATTTAATTATGCTGTAAAATGTTCTAAATAAACTTGTAGTAAACATAATAGAATATTTTTTTTCTACAGTATTCCATTTTCTAACATTCCTCGTATTCTTTTACCTGCATATTCTTCATAACGAAGTGCATATTTATGCTAAAACATCTGCATATTTATGCGCATATTTTCAGTTTTTTTTGCATATAATCCGGCCTTTAGTTATTAGATACTCGAGGATGTGATAGCTTATGATTTCAACCTAAACACGTATTGGAGTCTAAGCAATCTATAAAAGACTTAGAAAGGCTATTCGATAGTAGCTTTAGTTTTATTGATCACAATTCTGGTAAGTAAATCAGCTTTAAAAACTTTTTGATTTGTTATGCATAACAAAACACTTTTAACTAATCTGGAAACTATTAATTGCATTTATGTTCCACTGAATACGCTTCGTATTCAGCTTACGTCTCTCACCAAATTCAATTAGAGGAAAAAAGCAATTTGTAAAACACCTATCCTATAGAAAAGGCGGTTCGTATCCAAAGGGAGAAATACCAGTAATACTGCTCTTCTACAAGAGCACAAGTTCACTACAAACGCGCAGAGACTGCCTTTGGTACATTCATGTTTAAATTCCTTCACAGACAGATAGGCTATATGCAAATTTTATCGGATATTGGTTTTCGCATTGCGAGACATGACCATTCACTTCATCGCTCAGCAATTATTCTGAGGAGCCACATATTTCAAATGTGTAGATGTGAAAACATTTATTATGAGAATGCTATTATAGGCACTAAATGAGGGTGGTATCAGTTAGCATTAACTATCAATTTTATCTTCTTTTTCAAGTTAATTATAATTTTTTTTTTGTTTATATTATTGATAAATGTAATAATCCTTGATTTTTGTTTTAGAATGCGCATGTATAATATGTTGTAACTCGGTTTAGTTTTTAGTTTTTACCGTTGATACAAATGAGTAAATATTACTATCATTACTAGTAACTATATGACTCGTCCAATATATGTGAGGAGTAGTCTGAAATGTTTTGAGTCTAACATAGAAATAAGTGCTTTTCTAGTCAAATGTGGTTTTATTTTTCAACATAGTCTCCTTTTAAAACTATATACTTTTCCTAACGATGCTCTAACCTCCTTAACCTTTTCAAATAGTAGTTGGCATCTTATTCCGTAAAATAGGCGTTTACGTATGCTATGATATCCTCGTTCGATAAAAATCTCGTCCTCCATGCGAAACTTTAAGATTAGGAAATAGAAAAAGTCGCTGGGCGTAAGATCTAATCAATACGATGCGTAACCAATCAATTAGAAGTGCAATTCATGAATTTTGACCCCATGGCGACCGCCGAAGTGTGAACATGTTCTTCTCTTGATGGAACAGTACGTTCTTCTTCAAATACAGCTTTGTTAGCAATTTCTCCCATCAGCTTATCAAGTAATGATGCCTAATACATTTCCACTATTGTTTTATCTTTTTTCAAGATAATGATGCCTAATACATTTCCACTATTGTTTTATCTTTTTTCAAGATATTGGACAAACACAATTCCGTCATTATCCCAAAAACCATTCGCTATCACCATTTTGACCGATGAAATCGCCTTTACATTTCCGGAACAGGTTTATCCGTTGCAGTCTACTGTATTGACTGTTCTTTCGTCTCAAGAATGTAGTTGTGGATCCATGTTTCATTTACAGTTATGAATCGACGCAAAAAACTCGCCTCGTTTCGATTAAACCGCTCCAACAGGGCCTGGAAATGTTCATTCGAATTTCAAGTGAGGAAGCTTGGCACATATGCGCGGATAGCTTTCGCATGTGCAATTCTTCAGTCAATATATGACAAATGCGTTCTTTCGATATGTGTATAGCTTCTTCTATCTCTCTAAACTTGATTCGATGGTCGTCCAATACCATCTGATGAACATTTTCAATGTTCGGTGGTGGTCAGTTTTTGGCCGTATCAAATCCTCATTATCAGCTAAGCTAGTAACCCCATGTTTAAATTCGCTGCCCACATTTTCAGTGGAAAATGATGGGGTAAAATCTCTGTACACAGCGTCCAACTTTAATTTGCGCAGTATTATTGCTTTTCAAAAAGAATTTAATCACGGCACGGTAGTCAATTTGTTCCATTTTTATATCGGTTAACACAAACTTCTTTCAAAACGTATACGATTGTAGTACCAGAGTCATTTTCACGAGTAACGCCATCTTCAAGCTTCTAAATCTTTCGGACTACTCTCTTACACAACTAAACAACTCTAACAATTACTGTAACAGGAGTACCTATCTAATAATTGCAGAATAGATACAGTATAAATATTATTAATATGCAAATCTATTTGTATATATATAATTACATAATTATTTTGATATTTATAGTTGAATAGGTACATAGTATCACGTCGCTTATCCTTATATATCTTCTTCACTGTCTTGATTGAATAGATTACGCATATATTATTCAAATTATAACACCTAGAGGAATTGTTACCCGTGCCTAAAACCGGTACTGTCTGTGATAGTTTTTTAACTTGTTTAGCATCCAATTATAATTAGAATTCAACGCATGCGTAAATAAAACGGTACGTGTAGACAAGATTATAGATAAATTATTCATGAGTTTCTTGATTGAAATTGTGTTTAACACTTATTTTAATCTGAATGAAATTTAAATGTACATAATTATCAGTAAAACTGTTAGATTAAATGAAAAATAGAATAGTTAAATAGGAAATATTCTCATTACGCGTGTAGTGTATGCTAAAATGAGAAAATAACACACAGATACCTTGCTAATAAAAATTTTTAATGAAATGCATTTATGCATTATTTTCTTAATTATTCCGAGTCACTGAGCTTTATGTATAATTATAATATTGCGTTATGTTTTTGCTCCTTTGAATGAAATTTTGTTGTAGCGAATCGTTGCAATGGATTAATAATTAAGACATATGCCACAGATTCCATCATTTTCAACTTATTAAATTTATAACATGATAACTTAGGTGAATAAATCTCGGTGTAAAATACTTTGCGATCAAATCCTATCGTTAAGGAATATGTGTAATAAGATAAGAGTTTGTATTATCCATTTCAATAAGTTATAAATTTAACAATAATCATTCTAATGGTGCCAATAATAACATGATATATTATATAACCTAGAAAGACAAATTACACACATTGATGTCGTTCATATATAACACAGAGATACATGATATCAAGGCCAATAATAATAATTTATTGTCGAAACAGTTGCATTAATACTATTTATAGAAAAATATTCCATAATATTAAGATAGAAAAGAAAATAATGAGGGCACGGAAATGAAACGTGAAAATATAAATATAAATGCATAAAAATAAATTTCAAATATTAAAATCTACTTATGTCCATAACAACATATAGACATTAGTAGCAGTGTTACGCATGATGGAATGATTCATACAATAGCATGACGAATTCTTTAAGGCTTAAATTTGATACGTCAAAATAGGATACAAATTGTTGAAGTTTCTAGAAACAGAAATTAATTGCGAGCGTAAATAAAACAAAGATCTGGAAACATTTACATGCAGAGCGTATAGAGAGGGTATAGTGAAGAGGATTATGAAATAATTAAGTGAACAGCTAATAATCGTGAATCATTAATATTTTTTTTACAATCTGTTGTTTCGTCCACAGATAACCACTGATTTACTTTTTAATTCGGATTTAATCATATGTTCAAATTGTAAAAAATTTCCAAAATAAACGAAATGATTCGTTGTCTATTAACTTAAACAGTACATTACACAATATGAAAGTTACACAAACATAAAACAAAAATGTCTCGCAACTTTTTTGCTATTATGCGTTGCACTATTTACGTATCTTTCGCACTGAAATTTTCTTGGAAACATTAGCAGTATATCACACACTTTACACTTTATTATACTGTCATTGTACATGAATTACGAAATACTTTTATCAATTTATGAGTTACATAGTAACATGGTCTCTTTCTGGTTATTTGTGACGTTATAAAATTATTATTAATATTGTAAACTATCGAAGTGCACTAAACGGTGTTTGGACGGCGACTGACAAAATATATATACACGAAAAGACAAGCCGCCTGTGCGATGCTACTCTTTAATAACACAAGTTTACAAATTTAAATTTGTTTTTAGTACAAATTGTAAAATCAACTGTATTTAATGTATATAATTCAAATCTGCCGCTAGAAAAATTCCAGCAGTTATGATTCAGCGTTTACCATTATTGTTTATCTGTGAAAGTATCGTGCAGACGTGTTGATTTGATTCATAATATCGCATAAAAATATCGAGCCAAATGTGTAAAACTCGTCCGGATAATTTTTGTTATGTATTTGGTTAATATATTCTTAGGAAAAATGGATGCGTAATTACAGATTCTCGTCTATTCGCTTATTTACATTATTTTGGTTTCCCGGTCGGTAACCAGACTAAACAATGGGTACCGCACTTGTTTTACAATAGTTGCAGCGCTATTTTACACTGATGGGCAAGTGGAGAAAAAGTTTATTGCTATTTTTTGCGTGACAAAGGTCAAAGGAATTAATGCAAAACACAAACGTTTCATAAAATACGCCAATATTGGATCGATAACAAAACCAATTATTCGATCAGATGATGAACCATTGCCAACTTGTTCTGGTTACGTCGGTAGTTCTTCTGAACCGGAAGCAGTGACAAAATATATGGCCGATACAAATGGACATTTAGTAACTCAGGCAGAGTAAATGATTTAATCCGAGATTTGAATCTATCAAGATAACATGTAGAGGTTCTAACGTCGTGCTTACAACAGTGAAACCATCTAGCTAACGGAACCAAAGTGACTAGTTATAAAAACAGGAGTAAGCCATTTGCTAGGTATTTTGAAAAAAAAAGGATCTATTTGTTTTTGTAAAGACATCTCGGGTTTATTTGGTAAAATGAAGCAACTATATGATGCAAATGACTGTCGCTTGTTCATTCACAGTAGCAAACATATTTTGAAGGCCGTTCTCCTCCATATTGGAAATGAAAAGCCATCGAATGAGGTCATGTTGCCAACGTAAAAGAAATATACCGTCTGTTAGTTCTCAAAGTCGACATAGGAATCTTTATCAGGCGCTCACGATACCTAGTACCATCAGCAAAATAGCTGATCTATCAATTAGATAATTTATATTTTAAAGCAGTACGTAAAGTTTGGCATTTCATTCATTCAAAGTTGTGTTTTACTGTATGTTTATATGCAAAAGTATCAATTATAACTTTATTTACGGAACAATGGTTAATTAAACAAACGAAGAAACAATTTTTGTGGTGAAAACATACTATTGTGGCTGTAGTTTACGACGAGTTCGCGATCTATTTGCCGTTAATTTTGATAATAGACCTATACCTTCTGTAAGCACTATTAAAAAATATTTGCAAAATTTCGAAACACTTGCAAACATTTCAGTCGCATTGGAGCAGGGGTGGTGACTAGTCATTATCTGTACTGAAAGAATAAAATGTTTTAAATAACAATCACATCGTAGGAAATAGACAAATAGTTGACGTTACAGAAGAATGTGTTTTGGCGATCGTAAATGCGAATCGAATGTATAGTTTGAGGCAAATAGCTTTTGAAATTTGTTTATCTAAGTCAACGGTATGGATGATATTAAAAAAATACAAATATCACCCCTATAAACCAGTATGTTAACAAGAAATCTTTTTTGTTATGAAATGTAAGAGCGCGCAATCAATAATCCTCACTTTCTGTCATCGATGCTTCACTGACGAGTGTACTTTCTCTCTAAATAATGAACCCAATGTTCAGAACACAAGATATTGGGCTAAAGAAAACTACAGAATTAATATATCGACCAGAACTCAGTATCATCAAAAAATTAACATCTGGGCCGGAATTTTTAATAATAACATTACTTAGTACTTATTTATTGTTTTAGTATAGAAACAGTGGCAAAAGTAATAATAAGTTAATATACTGTTAACTGCCTATGTTTGACTTTGAGAGTGTACATCCGGTACATTTCGATGAGTGCATTGTTTAAAGTTATCAACTATGAACAGAACAAGTGGAAGGTGTGTGGTGATCTGAAGGTGATTGGTTTATTGACTAGTTTACAAGGCGGTTTCACCAAATATTGTTGTTTATTCTGCCTGTGGGATAGTCGTGCGACTGCACAACACTACATAAGGGAAACGTGGCCTCCTTGACGGATCTATTCACCGGGTTTACAAAACGTTAAAAAGGAACCGTTAGTTAGGAATTTTTAGTATTGAAGCCCTACTAGTTATAAGAACACGTTAATTGATTTGCTATCTTTCAATTCTACGATGACGATGTCACTTCGCTATTAGAACCTGTTTGTTTATTATACATAAAATTATGTGATGTTGCGGAAATCTTAATCTACTTTTTATTTCGAAGCGGTCAATTAGCAATGTTAATATATTCGATCATTTTAATATCTAAAAAGTTTACCGTTCTCTTGTTAAGTTTTGTTGTTCTTTGTGAGCCAAATCAATTAGACATCAGAAGTTAACATAGTAATAATATTCAGTAATCAAGAAAAAATAGGTATTATATAAAAATATGCTTGTCAGTCACAGTTCGCGCGGGATTCATTGGCATACTTTTGCTTAGAATTTTTTCATATGACAAGAAAATTCTTAGAATAACGTTCACAATTCTCTCCTTTCTCTTATTGTATATATGTATGTATGTATATATATATATATATATATATATATATATATATATATATATATATATTGTGGTTGTTGTTGTTTGCATTATAGATAGTTCTATAATTAATTCTATAGTATTTTTTTTATTGTTATAATATGTCTATAAATATCACTATTCAAAAGAAAAAAAAAACTATATAAACCTTTTTCATATTAGTTTTGACTTTGAACATTACTAAGAGGATATAAAAATTAGTCATTAAGTAAAACAAATGCAAACAAATGCAACAAATGCGAAATAAAAATAAAAATCGTAACAGATATTAATTTTCATAATCAACAATTCCTCAATTTTCTTTCTTTTTCAAATAAATAAAATATCATCAATTCATATATGGCTTCGTGTGTGGGCGATAAATGATATGTTTTTACTGTGATTAAATTATAATATACTAACAATTTATAACTAATGAAAATATTATTATTAAATGAACTGTTTTCATAAAGCGAGCTCACGAATTGATGTACACAGGGAATATCTCATTAAAGCGCTATTAATAAAGTAGTTTCAATATTTCATAAGATAGAAAATAAAGGCTGTTAATCAGGTAATTTTTATATTTAGGCTTAAATCATTAGTTATAGGTATATATGCGATTTTTACATATCTATGAACATGACCAAATTCGGTTAAATTTATTAATCAGTTGCACAAACAGCAATTAAGTATCTGGAACAATTTTATGACGATAGGCTTATAACTACCGGGTTATCGCCAGCTATTTCACCAAACTTGCTTGACACTTTAGATTTTTTATTGTTTGGACATTTAGAGGATACTGTATTCCAAAACCGACTTCATAATTTAAATAAATTGGCAGATGCGATTGAAAAAGCCGTAAATAATATCTCTGCGGGAATGTTCATGAAGGTCATATTGAGCATCTCCTATAGTGAAAAATACTTCAGATGTGCAATTCGTTATTTTTTTTAAATCCTTATGTTAAGTAAGGTATAATCATTATTTTAAATGCACATACTGTTTCTTATTAATCCGCGACTATACTATTTTGCAAATATTAAACTGGAATATATTTTTTACGATATCTTAATAAACGTATTGCTATAGATTTTTCCTTGGACAAGAAAGGAAAAATGATTGAACAATATTGAACTCTGTTATGTAGTACATTTATTAAAATTATCTATTTCAATTTTATGTTTATTTATTTCAGACGGGGATCGTTATAAATATATTTTATTTTATAAGTGATAAAGGTTATTATGAAATTTTGATCCATCCTCGTACATTTAGGTTGATCAGAGGATTGAAGTTGCCGCTTTCCCGGATATTGTATTATTATTAAAATGTGTATTGTCTGTATATATTTTGATTTTATAGTTGGTAGGGATATCCAGGCGGATGTTAAAAATTTTATTTTTGTTAGAGATATCTTGACGTTTGAAGTGTTCGGGTTGTTAAAGAATAAAATACTCAATTTTATTCTGTGTTTTATAAAATCGGGTTGTATTTTGTTTATGCATTTGTGTGAGGTGCATGTAAATCTTAATTCGATTTTTGCGAGTGTTATAGTGATTATAAAATGTTTTTATAAATAAGATATCTCTCACGCAGTTTATTAATGGTGCATAGATCTATGTAAGTTCGATAAAAATATTTTGTTTATATATTTGATATCACGATTATTTTCATTATTATAATTTCATGTATTTCTTGTAATAATTTATATATTTGAAAGTAGTATATGGGTATTAGAGAAAATTGTCATGTTTTTTGTAAGGGAAGATTTTTCTTAAAAATAATATTCGAGAACGTTTTGAATTCAAGGTTGGAGTTTTCTTTATTGTGGGTTGACCTTGTTGTGTTATTTTTGCGCACGACTAAAATTCAATTTTCGCGGGTTTTGAAAACTTGGTTGTTTTTGACATTTGATTGTAGGGGTTAAAGTAGAGGTTAAACTTGACAAATTTCACTAGTATTTATTAGTTTTAATTTTGTTCGAGAGTCACAAGGGGTTTTTCTCTGTGTGCGAGTCATTATTCACAAAGAGTGTTTCCCCCATTGCTACTGTTGATGATGCTTTAGCACCCTATACACTCGGTAGAGGGATTTTTTTTGATTTTTTTTAATAAAAACTTCTAAATTAACAAATTAAGATCTTTTATTGACATTCATTGTTTTATTTTCAAATTAAAAAACTTGGGCCCATTCCGCAAGGAACGATTCATGAGATGGGAGTTCGTGGATTCTACTAGACTGAATAGCCGGCAATATAAGCTGTAGTGTGAATTAAAATTAATAAGCAATTTCAAAGCAAATTCCACTGCAGTATGTACAGTAAAAACGCGCATACTGCGAATATACAAAATTACGTGATTGGCGCTTTACGATATGAGAAGTAAGTGGGGCGCAAAAAATCAATTTGACAGACTTCAAAATAACACAACTAACATAAGTGAACGTGACAGCCGACCTATTTTGGACCAACCAACTTCCACCCCCAATTGCTATATATTCCTACCACGCGTGTTTTTACTGTGTAGTTCATAAAGTGTGTCTTTGCAGTCCCATGATCAAATTTAAGACATAAGAATACCTTAAAACGATTAACGTTTGTAGTATTATAGCGCGTATTTATGTGTGTTAGAAAGAGATAAAGTAAAATTTGCGATTCACACTAGGACAGTATGAATTGCAAAGAAGCAGTTTATGATCTATAGTATAAAATGCCTTGCGTTATTGACTTGTCAATTTATTGACTTACGTACATTTTTATTTCGGCTTAATGTCATCACCATCCGTCAGAAATTACAAATATCAAAAAGGGTAAACTATTTAGCTAATAATACATGAATGTACAATCTAAATATTCTATTATCAACTTTTTTTTTTTGACAGGTGGAACGCGCATGCTCGCCTTAGCTATCTACACTTAAGGCAGTGTGGGACTCAACTACAATTGTCTACCTACCAAAACCACATCATCTTCTCCAACTCACACGCTGGAATCCACATTATCTGTTTTCTCTCAGACGTTTTTTATTCCCTCTCTAATTGTCTTTCTTCGACCTCTTTCGTGGATATCACCGTCCTTGTAATGTAGTCATGTACTGTATCGAATTTGCTCTTTTCACTCGTCATAACTGATAGTATGTTTTGGGTGGTCAGTGTACTTCCTAATTTCTTTTTGAGCTTAATTCTCATCGGTCTTCATCTTTCGCAGTGCATAATAGTGTGTTCTGTTTAACAGTAACTACATGCATCACTATCTGTTATATTCATTCTAAAGGCGTAGTGTGGTTTAAATCGCCCGTGGTCGGTAAGAAATTATGTTAAAAAATAATCCGTTCTTCGAAGTTTACAGTTTAACCACACCTCAATTTCTGGTATCAGGGAGTTCGTCCACTCATTCTTCGTTTCCTCATTCTCATTCCACGTGTTCTGCCATTTTGCCATAGTTTCCCCTCTTTGATCGCGTTTACGTATTTGCCTATCCTGTGGATTCTCGATGTACGAAACAGCCCTTTCCTCCACCAGTAAAGAAATTGGAGGAGCTCTAGCCACCATCTGTACAGCCCTCGCGGAAATGGTGCGATAGCCACTTACCACGTGGATCATTGTCCTTCTTTGGACAGACTCAAGTATATTCCTGTATTTTTTAGTGTTTAGGACTACAGTCGATACAGGTGCACCATATAGAAGCACAGAGTTTATAACTCCATTCAATACTAAACGTTTACAGAACCAGGTCCTCCTACATTTGGCATTATTCTACTTAGGGCGGACATTCGTTTTTCTGCTTTTGCCACGCTATATTTTATATGTTCACAATCATCGACCAGTACTCCCAGATATTTTATATATCTTTTCGGGACGATATATTCTACCATTAGTTTGAAATTTACATTAGTCCTGTTTCTCTTTCGTTTAATTATTACAGACTCTGTCTTCCGTGGGGCGAGCGTCAAGTTGTGCTTGCACATCCAGTTCACAATTGCTCTCAATATATATATCCTTGACAAATATTATTTTATATCCTTGACAAAGGCATCATTGCCGAAACATGTAGGATTATTTTAAATATATACACTTTGAAGTAATAACCAGACCTTTAATCGCCGACTAATTAAGTTTACCTTATCATACCAAGGTCACGAAAATACTATATTTATACTTATATATATATATATATATATATATATATATATATATATATTTATATATATATATATATATATATATATACTGCACCTTGCCCTAGTAGTATTAAACGAAACTACAAGAATGGCTACAGGTTTTTGTAAATCCATCATTTGACAAAAATATAAAAACAAAACTCTGCATAAAACCTTTAGAAAGATTTGAAAAACGTCTCAAAACAAGTTTTATACAAATAACATTCTTGTTGAATATCCATTAGTCATGCTATTTTATTCTACTTGTTACTAAAACATACGACTTCTTTGATATATTATATTCTACGTATGCCTTATGGTTATCTCAACTAATCTAATATATGTATGTATTAAAGGGTTTTACGTTTTACAGAATGTATTGAATTATTATTTGCAAATTTGTCATAATTTTCTCTTTAAATAGAATTTATTCACAATAAAAGTATAACTTGAAATTTTAAGGAAGGTTTGTTTTTTATATAAAATGTAAAACATAAGATAGTTATTATCTTTAACAAAATAAAACGCAAAAAGTCGCGATAATTGTTTTCGTTTATTTGAAAGTTTTTATTTTCGAAGTAATAATGCGAAGGTGAATAATAATTTGAGAACATGTATTCAGAATAGTGAGAGTATTAAAAGGTATAGAAAATAATAGGGTCGTTCTTAATAGTTGGATCCTTCCATAAAAAATGGAGCACCTAGATAAAGTAATTTTATATAAACTAGAAAAGGTTCAGTGAACTCCGTATTCTAACGCCGGAATGGTTTATTGTACTTCATTAATTTATTTACGTCTGATGTATCCGTTGCATATGAAGTTGCATATTCTCGTTTATTACTAAAACTCATTGTAATGTTCTAAATTTTGGATTTTTAATGTCTGTAAATTTCCTACATTTATTGTAATAGAACAGTAATTGTGTAGATATTCATTTATATAAGAATATTTACAATTATAATTAAATACCACACCACCACCGTTGTGGTGACAAAATTTAATAGTAACAATAATAAATAGAGAAATAATAAATAAATGAACACGTAGTGATTGGTTAGATAAACTATTATTATTGTTTGATCGTATATTATTTTGCCTAGGCTTAGCTAGTCTGTTTTATAATCATTTAATTTTTTCACTGCACAAGATTTAGAATCTCAGGCTTGCCTTTGTCTTTTATAGAAGAGACAATATTTTAGAAATACAAATAAGATGCATCATAAATGGGCAATAACCTATTTTTATTTTTAAAGAAAATGAAACATACTCTGCTTTAAAATTTTATTTAATAGAGGAAAAAACAAACAGTAAATTAATTAATAAATAAAATTTTTACGAACTAATTGGCGTGTTTTTTCTATTTACTGTTTATAAATAAGTGTGATCAAGATGGTTATTGAATTATGTTTAGAATATACGTAATTTAAAAGAAATTAATAATAAAATATACAAACATCGAGGGATTATTATGGTACAACCATTATGATATCAATGGATACTAAGTTTATGGAAGTATAATTACTGTTATCTTTATAAGTAATATCTATCCAAAATAAAAACATATGGGATATAAAAAACTTACAAATAAGATGTTATAAATTGAGAGCGGCTGAGATTAGAACCAGATACCACGAATATCTGAATCGAAAATTGACACAGAGAAACGCACAAGAAACAAATATGGGGCAAATTTAAACAGATAATACTAACGGGTGCTGAAGAACTATGTGGAAAAACAAAGATTACTAATTCGCTAACTAAGAGAACACATTAGTGGTCAGAAGATATTAAAAAAGCAATTAAAGAAAAGAAGAAAAAAGGGAAAAAATATATTTGCTCTAAAAACCAAAGAGATTACAGCGTAAGAACGCTAGTTAAGAGAGCGGTAAAGGAAGGAAAACGTAAGGCATGGACTAATTTCGGAGAGAAAATAAAAAAAGCATATAAAGAAAATCAGATATAATTTTTTGGAACAATTGGGAATGCTGGAAAAATAAAAGTAACATGATAAGTAACATTAAAGATGAGGATGATAAAGTTTTAGTGGAGGAAGAGGGGATTACTGAAATATGGAAAATATATTTTAATTAATAAGTTCTGCTTACAACGAGAAATGTTTTTTACTAAAGTATACTTTAGATCACCAAGCAGGAGACGTTGTTCCATTAGATTTTGCATTACTTTGCTTTGTATATTATGTATTTACCCGCTGTATTAGTGACAGTTTCTATTATAGTAAACATAAACACCAACTTAACGAGTTACGATTTCGGAAAATTCAAGCAAGTTACTGTCGTATTCAATCCGTTGTTGAAATATTCATATGGATTCATATGTTAACGGCAATGGTCTTTCCTAATATATATGTGTGTTAAGAGAGCGGTTTATAATGTGCACTACACAATATTTCTAGAACATGGTTTTATATTCCTTACAAATATCAATGTCATATCATTCCACTGAAAAGTTTGTTTGTTTTGGTAAAATTATTATAAATTAACTGCCTCAACCGTTCCAAGTATGTATCTCAATTTGTGAAGGATGCATTTTGACTATTCCAGGTAGCAAATATAACGGTGCTTAGAATACAAATTCTTGTGTATAGTCTATTTACGATGTTAATGTGTAAATATACCTAATTTATTTCACAATAAAGTTGGCATGCTTACGCGACAATAATAATTTACTTATTACGTGTTAATACTGGCGGTCTTTTTAGAAATATGTTTGCTTCGACATTACCGATATTAATACATACTATGCCAAATAAAAAACAACATTTGCATATTGTGATCTTTTACGAGAGACGCATCTGTACACTTGATATAACCTGTGCAATGCCGGATGACAGTTAGAAACTCGGTGACCTATTAACCATACACCGGTTAATAACCGCAGTGCATGTACCTTAATATATATATATATATATATATATATATATATATATATATATATATATATATACATACGCATAAACTGGAGTTGGAGTGTCAACCAACTTGCTCGACGTCTTTCGTAATTGAAATGTAGATTGTTTTAAACACATGACATAATCTCGCATGATTGCTGGATAAAAAGCGACATTTAATAAAGAAAATTATAGCCGCAATTTAAATACATAAAAAAGAACGTAATCCTGCAATGAATGGTTCTGCTTCGGCTATTGTAATTTGTTAGCTGTGTTTTTGCTGTCTGGAAAACTTTTAATATTTGTTGGCTTGTATAAAGCATGTTGAAATAATTTACATTAAGTAACTTGAAAGAGTACCAATTATAACATAAGTCTGAAATGAATATTAATTCTGAAGTTTCGTGGAATGATATGAAAATATCGTATAAATTGTAATAATATGAGTGATTAATAATAATCATTATGCATTTATTAGCATAATATAGATAAAAAAATAAGAGCAAGCCCTGTAATTCTGTAATTAATCAAAGAACATAAAATATTGTATAAAAATATTTGTATGTTGCAGAAGCATTTTACTTTTAACCTTAGCAAAGCCAAAACTAAATAGGAAAAGGAAAGAATACCGGGTGCATTAATGATCCGACAAAGTACATTTGCTCATAAATGGTGAATAATAAAATATGAATAAGCTGGAGTTGATAGGATTGATATTACTGCATATTCTAAAAATGTGTAGACTTATAATAATAATAATAACAATAATAATAATAATAATAGTTTTTAATGCCCAACACGATAAATTAAAAAAGACAACACAAACAAAAAGTTTCTTTCAATGTAATTTAGGTGCTGCCAATATTTTTTAATATCCACCGCCAACAAAATGTCATTCCCCTTTGTCATCTTTGATTCTAAATATTCGTGTATTGTGGCAACAAGCGCTGCAATTTTTACATGTATTTCTATGATGGTGTATTAACAGCTTTATAGACTGAAGAATCGACAATATGTTAAAAACACAGAACTTTTGTTAAGCATATAAATAAAATGGCTTTCCGAATGCATTGTGACAGTTTCGTTCTTATATGGAACTACTTTTATTTAGTTGGAACAGGGCTTAATAAAAATCGAAGGAATAACGATGAAGCAGTTATAGAAATAATTCATGCTGTGATTAATGCAAAATGCAGATTTATTACGAACTTGTGATCTAATGAGTTATTCTTTTGTTTATCTATGCGTAATAAGTAAAAGATCAAGATATACAGAGATAAGTCGAGATAGTTTACTACATAGCAGAAAGGGTTCTATTTTGATTAAATTTTCTATCTTTGTCTTTTATTTAAAATATTAATTACTTCATCTTCCTCTTTCTTTTTTTGAAGATGACTGAGATGGCGCTTGTGACGTCACAAACATATCTTGTTACAGCGCGTGCGGTCAGCTTTACCCGCCATCACCATTTTATAACCTGTTTAACCTCATTATATTTTCTGTTTTGCTTACATGTGACAAAGTTAAGTTTTTTTTATTTTGTTATTGTGGTTTCGTAAGAACTCTGTTGAGAAGTGAATTTATATACTATTTTGTGTAAGAACTTGGTTTATACTTTTTTTTATTTACTTATATTATTTTTAATTTTAGTATTTACATATATATGCTGTAAACATCAACGATGTCACCAATGCCGCAAGATCTCTGCTTAATTTGTGGATGTCATGAAACAGAAGGAGAGAAAATGCATTATTTTCCCACAAATTTAGAAAAGGAAGATGTTAAATCAATATATACTATAAATAAACAAATCATTAGATGTCAAAACTTTGCAAAGAAGTATGGGAATGAAATATAAAAAGATGTCTGTATAATTATGGGATTTGCTGCCGTCACTTTACTTCTTTTAGTAATATGCACATGGAAACCAAGAAATTATGTTCGGATGCCATTCCAACTTTGTATCCAAGTAACGTACAAGAAAATATATTGTGTTTGTCAGGTATTAAAATTTATTTTTCTAGAGTCATCATCTATTACAGTTGACATTTTTGCCATACGATCCAAATTTACACTGAATACGTTTGAAATTCTGAAGATAATTATGGGATTTGCTGCGGTCACTTTACTTCATTTAGTAATTTGAACATGGAAACCAAGAAATTATGTTCGGATGCCATTCCAACTTTGTATCCAAGTAATGTAGAAGAAAATATATTGTGTTTGTCAGGTATTCAAATTTATTTTTCTAGAGTCATCATCTATTACAGTCGACATTTTTGCAATACGATCCAAATTTACATTGAATACATCTGAAATTCTGAAGAAAACCCCATAGCTTTCATCAACTATGGCAGATATTGTAATAACACAACCAAGAACTCGTACATTTACACCAGGTACATGTGGAATTCATGCAAAAACCTCAAGATTCAGAGGTATATCTGATGTATCTAATGTCTATATTAATAATATTTATCTTGAAAAGTAAACAGAATAGAATATATACATGTATTAGGATGAAAAATTATCATTTAAAAACTAGTAATTAAATAATAAATAAGTTGTTGAAAAAATTAATTTTTTTAAATAGAATTACAAAACATTGAAGCAAATTCTCTGAAAAAAAACTATTGTACTAGCTATACTTACAATTAGTTATTTATATTTAGTTATACAATTAAGTAATTTTTATCTGAAACAGGGAAAAATGTTATATGTAAACATGTAGGGAATACACCAGAGGCTTTAACAGTCTCTTGTAAAGGTATGGCTTTGTATAATAAATTACCATTATATTATAATAGCACAAGTAATATAAAATAAGACTTGCTATATATGTAAGAAATTGTTTTTGATTTTTGCAAATGAATTATATTGCACAATTTGTATGGTATATAATTATTATGCTTCTAAATAAATAAATTTTTAGACATGTTTAGTGTTTTTTAAAATCAAAACATTTTAATTTTGTCATTTTTAATAATGTATGAGTAGAATAAGAAAGTACTTATCTTTGATAGATATTTAGCCAGATCAGGTCAAAATATGTATTTGTATACATATAGATTTTTGACTTCCCAGGCTAAATATCTATTAAAGATACATCATTATAGAAAAATACTAAAATTATAAAGGGGGGTACTTGATTCAATTTTCCCGGCAGTTGCGTTATCCGCGCCCTCTGTCCCATCTTCAAATGCAGTTAACCATTTCAATTTTGCCGAACTAAAATTTTGTATTGAGTTGGCTATCTCGACTTATCTCTGATACATATTCTTTTAATTTGTTTAGTATATTTTAAGGTATCCTCAAATTTTAAATTAATACTAAGTGTCCATAATATTGACTGACAGTGTATATTACTAATCTTTTTGTCCATCCGATACATTTAAGAAAATACTAATATTAAGCGATTCGAACAAAACTTGGAGATAACGCTCTAAAATGTCACAGAATCTTGACGTAAGAAAATTGTCACGACAGCATATTGTTTCCATTGCTAGGTGGATAACGTAAAAAACTCCCGTCATTGTATGAGAAAAACGGTTTTCGTTAATATTTCTATTATTTTATTATAGTTATGTCAGTATACCTACATTGTTCGACAAACTTTTTATATGTCTATAAAACTAAATTTCATGTAATTCAATATGGTTACAAATTCTAAAATATTATTTTTAATACTCTTATTATTTACTTGGAATTAAAAATTATGATATCATTATTTATAGTAAATGTAGAAATATTTCTTAGTAGTTAATAATTTTGAAAATAGCGTCACAAAACTTTCATTACATAAATTACTTCTTAATAAAGCACAAATATTTCAATACTGTAACTGAAGACCACTATATACTAAATTACTACATGTATATATATATATATATATATATATATATATATATATATATATATATATATATATATTTAACACGATTTTAAAAAATAAGTAAGATGCATATATACAATTCGTCCATTAAAATAGGTAAAATAAATTTCCCACCATAATGAATGGAAACATTGAAACGTTATCTTAAATATTTATTTTCTATCGGAAAAGTCGTAATCTTTCTCAAAGGTATATACATAAATCATAAAATATGATTATCATGGCATTAAATTTAGCAAACAACACATATATTTGTCGTCGATACTACAATACATTTAAGTTTTAAAGCCTAGTGTAACAACGACTTAGGTTACGAACTTACCTGCATATATGTTGTGAAATGTCCGTTGGTTTTCACTTTGTTTCTCAGCTGCATCCTGTCGCACGATTTGTCCGTTACTTGCTGGTTTTGCTGGAGTTGTTGAGGACTAATTTCGCCGTAAAGTGTAATTTCCGAACCGCGAAGACCTGGGCACCCCATTTTATTTTGACACGGCATTACTGAAATTTAAAACAACAGAAATATCATAAAATTAATATTTAAAAAAATAAAATTTTACAATAAAACGCAACACCGAATATATACCTAATTAATATACAAGATTGAGTAAATGTAATCAATGATTGAAGGATACTAATACAAATATAGTTTTTGCAATCGATTATGTATTTTCGATAAGAATAATTAATATGTGGACTGAGAAGAAAATACCTAATGGTTATAAAATCTTGATCTTCTATTTATCTTCTATCATCCTTATTTGTTTTTTTAATATATTTGTAATATACGTTCATAGTAGATGGGAGCCGTTCAAGTATTACGTAAACAGAACTTTAGTAATTTTTTATCCCCCCTCCCCCTTGTCAGTAAAAGTAAGCAAACCTCCTCTGCTTACGTAAGCATTGGCATAATTTTTACAAAATCTGTTCAAGGTTCTTTATTGTTATTCATGAACAACTATCTATCGTAGTTATTAAGTCTATCACAATGAAATAAGCAATTTATAAACTATAAAGTAATTTAATGCACATTTAATATTTATTAAAGCGAATCATTAACATCATATTTAAATATTATATTATTAACATATAAACTAAATCTATTTATTTTGTTCTATTTAAAAATTCGGTAAACTCAAATTAATTGTTCTCAGTCCAAGACACTTGAATCCATGACTCTAAGTCTTGATGTTTGCTGCTCGATGTTGTGCTCGATGTTGTGTGTCTGCTCACTTTTGTGTTCTTTTGATATATCGACATCGTTCTCTTAAAGCCATTCAATAACTTAGTATTCGTCTAAAGTTTGTACTATGCACATCAATTCATTTACACGACGAGCTGCCACTCTTATAGGTCCACTCTTGTTTCGGTCTATGTGTTTATATTTTTATGGATCCCCTTGCTGTGATAATTTAATGACAGAGGCATTCTATGACCACATGTTTTGCATGTCCGACTCGATTTTACAGTTGGACAAAAATAATCGTAGGGCATGTGTGGAAACTATTTAAATAATTTAAGTGTAGAGCTAATCTAAGTGGATGGTCAAAATTACGATATTATAAAGATTCCGTTTTTTTGTCATTTCCTAACGATACTCTAAAAATATCTATCCGAAAAGCGCGGGCAGAGCAAGTTAACAACAAACAGAAGGCTAGCCTACCTTGGAAAAAGCTTACTATGGCATATTCCAAATAAGATTGATTTTATGTTGGGAAAGATAGGGTTTAAAATAAAAGCTTATGATTGGTTAAAAGGCAGGCCTAATTTACGCAAAAATAGTTATTTATAGTGATCATAAAGTGAATACTCATATACTACTACTATTTCTCGAAGATATTTTATCACTTTCATTATTTTTTTAATTTATATAAACGCAAACGTGTTAGAGTATGGATGACGTAACTTTGCCAGGTCCATCAAAAATTTTAAAGGGAAATATGTAAAAAGTGGATAGAGGCCTATAATGTGTATTTTAAGAACAAAGCTAATATGTTCAAAACAGCTGCTGTTCGTGGAAGTAGGGATTAGCAGGTATACTGTGTTTGACATTATTCACATTTTCCTTTAAGAAAATGAAGTTGCCAGGATGCTTACAACAAATTGGAAGAAACATCAAAAAGTACGATTACAAGACACATGCTATCATTTTTCTTAAAAAATGAGTTACCAACTTGTACAAAAATATGCGAGGCTATTGGAGGGGATGCCAGTTTATCTCCTGTAAAACAAACATCACTTAGGATCCTTAAAAAGTAGGATTCAAGAGGGAAAAACGCACACGAAACAAGATATTAATTGAACGAAATGATATTATCTTATGGACATGTCGTTATTTAACAAATATTAGAAATATATCTGCATCGGTATATATTTACCGCATCTTGCTTAAATAAAATTATTAAGGTATGTCTAAGATTTCTTAATAATAAAAATGTTAACAAACAAACGTAAAAGTCAAAAAATAATATTTTTCTATTTTGCGTTCGAAATGAACTCATTATGAAACCCAAAACAGTATCGAAATGAGCTTCATTTCGATACACTTTTTTTCATTTTTCAATGTTGGCGTTGTTCGAATCCAGAAATAAATATCATTGCTGTCATTTGATTTTAAGAATTTATGTACATTTGACAGATATGATATATGTCCGTATTTTACACAAACAATGTATGTTGTATACAATTGACAACAACATATATATGTTTCTATGTCACTCATGTTTATATTTTTAAATTAAATATCAAGTAATGTTAACGAAAATTAATAAATAATATGTAATATAATATACTTCGCGGATAGCAAGATTTAAATTTGAAAATGTCAAGTATCAATGTGACCAACTGCATGCTTCATATAAAAATTAAACTCTGAACTTTCAAATTAAATAATTCCAATTTAAGCAATTTATTAATGTAAAAAACGCAAAATAGAAAAAATAATATAAAAAACTCGTTTCATAAGGCCTTTTGCCGCACTCGCTCTTTAGAAAACTCGCCGCTATCACGGCTCGTTTTCTAAACTGATCTCGTGCGGCAAAATGGTGCCTTATGAAACTTGTTTTTTAATATACTATTTCATAAATATGCAGGTATATAACCTCAAAATATAACAGCACCATATGTTCTTCTTGTTTTGTAATTTCTGTGAAAATTACACTCATATTGCAGCACCATCTGGTCTATTCTTATTTGGAATGGACCATAGACTCGATTTGTTCTTAGTTGCTGCTTACAATTCTTATTCAATTCTCTTAGACGCAATAATATCGAGTTCCTTGTCGGACTTTGCTTGTATGTTATAACCACGCCAAACTTCATTAATTAACTTCTGCACATTTTGTAATTTTGTGATCGTGTGAGATTTTTTAAAGCTTTAGAATAAATTTTTGTATAATTTTGATTTGTTTACATTAGGGAATATTTTAAACTGTATCAACGGTGGCAAAAGTCGATGAATAGTAAACAAACATTAACTTAGAACACGTCAAATCCAATGTTATTAGACCGGACAAATGCAAGTGAACAACGCGCGTGGTAATTCCTCTACTTCTGTTCTTTCTTACTTAACCATAAAACACCGCATGAGAGCTAGTATAAAGCAATAACTAATTATTACTGGGAATCTCTGAACATGCCTTTCGTTTTCGAACATAGATAAGATGGTTGCCATATGTGTTCCAATCAGACAAAAAAAAATAAGAAAAGTAAGTAAATATTGCGACCCCCCTATCATAAAAAATAAGCAAAGCAAAGAACCCCCCCTTTCTGATTACGTAATACTTGAACTCCCCATGAAAGATATCATTAATAGACCCCCAACTAAAGCGACCATTCCGCTACTAACTAATGTTTATTGAAAGAACAACATTCTTCATCGGACACTGAAATTAGAGCTGCTGTTCGCAATTGGATCGACATTAAACAAAAAAAGTTCTTTTATGGGCGGAATGAAGAAATACATTCAGCGTATAGAGAAATGTGCATGATTTGAATTGCCCGCCATATTTGATAGTCATAATTACACTTGGTTATGATGTAACAGATCTAAAACTTATTCATCTACAGTGAAAAGATAATCGAAAAATTCGGGATTGGTGCGGTTAGTGATGTGAAACACACGACACGAGCTCGTAGAGGCAGCTCATAACAAAACATAACTGCAGTTCGCGAGAGTGTGGCCGAATGTCCGGAGATGTCGATTCGTCATCGTGCACAAGAATTGGACAATACAACAGCCGTTCTTCAGCGTATTCAGACTCAGGATTTGAATCTCCACCCCTAAAAAGTCCAAGTGACTCAAAAACTTCTGCCAACAGACCCATGCACAGGGAAGAGACGACAAAATCATTTTCAGTGATGAGCCCCATTTCCACCTCGATAGCTTCGTAAATCGGCAAAACTGCTGCATTTGGGGCTCAGAAAATCCACGAATGAATCATCAGAAAGCAATACAACTGGAACATGTTACTGTATGGTGTACATTGTGGTCTGGAGCAATAATTGGAGTGTATTTCTTTGAAGATGCGGAAGGTAATGCAGTAACGGTGAATGGCGAACGTTATCGTGATATGATAACGAAGTTTTTGGGGCCACAATTTTAAGATATTGCTCTTGACGACATGTGGTTTAAGCAGGACGGGGCCACATGTCATACCAGCCGTGAAACGTTGACTGTCTTGCATGAGTTTGCTCCCGGTCGTGCCATTTCCCAGTTTGGTGACCAGAATTGGCCGCGACATTCTTGCGATTTGACAACTTTGGTCTTCTGACTGTGGGGCTATCTGAAGTTACGGGTTTATGCCGATAAGCCCGCAACCACCGAAGCATTGAAGGCCGAAATCAGATGCACTATCAATGAAATACCGCCACATGTATACAATAATGTTATTGCGAATTTTGTTGAAAGAGTACGCGTATGCCAGCAAAGCCATGGTCATTTACAAGATATTTTGTTTCATACATAATTCCAAAATGCATACATTATAAATCAATAAATATTTCAATACTTTACTACAAAAAAACATGTTTTATTCAACCTTAAAATCTTATTGAAACACCCTTTACAATAAATTCACTTTATTTTGAGACTGTCTTCGTTATTTTGTCTTTTATTATTCTAATTTTATAGAGTTTGAGATCTTATACCAGGGTATTCTTTTATATTTTGCATATAGAGCTTGACTAAAACAGTAGATAGTTTTTAAAGACTTTATTGTTTTTCGAAGTATTCTCCACGAAGATGAATGCACTTTTGCATGCGCTCAAACCAACTGTGGAAGCAGTTACTCCACTCGTTTTTTGGTAAAGTCAAAATTGGGGTTTTCAAGGCATCGATTGCTCCTTCTGGCGACTGGAGCCTTTGACTACGCAGTCCGTCCTTGATTCTCGGAAACGTAAAGAAATCGTTAGGACTTAGGTCGGAACTGTACGGAGGATGGACTAACAATTTGACGTTTTGTTACCTTAAAAGCTTAATTGTCTTGCAAGCTGTGTGCGAACTTGCATTGTGTTAGTGGAGGATGATTCGTCGTAGTGGGTGGGTTTCTCGGAGTTCAGCGATGACTTGCGGCAAACAAATTGTTGTATACCAATCGGCAGTAAATTGTAGAGAAATTGTTGCTACATGACCTACTTTCGAGACAAATGTCGCGACCATCTTTTTAGAGACACTTCGAGAATGGATGACTTTTGTCGGTTTTTCTTCACCTTGGAACACCCAAACAGACGACTGGACTTTATTTTCTGCCTTGTATGAGTAAATCCAAGATTTATCACCGCTCACGATGCCGTACACATTTAAGAGTCCTACGTTGAAGCGGTATAGAGTTTTTTGACAACAATTCACGCTAGCTGTTTTCTGTTCTTTATGCAACAGATACAGTATCCAACGGGAAACTAATTTTGTTACACACAATTCTTCATGAAGAATTTTTTGAATTGAGATCTGTGAAATCACCAATGACGCCTCAATTTCGCGATATGTCACATGTTAATCTTCGCTGATGAGCTTGCGCACAGCATCACTCAGAATTCAAAAATGAAATAAAGAATATGTGTTTCTATTTGAAAAATTGAAATTGATGGTCGTAAAATATTTTTGGGCCACCTGTATACACGAATCATCAGAACAACCGCAGCCAAAAATAAAAATCGACGTGTCCGATCGGTTTTCTAAAAAATTGATGCCGTGCGCGCGCAGAAGCAGTATTGGCGTAATGACGATAAAATGTCGAGATCGGTAGTCGTAATACACAATTTAAAAGGGAGCCTCTATTTATCGTGTATGCCCTTAGTCAGTGGAGACGGTTGTGGATTCACTAAACAGATGGTAGTTAGCGCTACTTAGTTTTACAGGCTTGGGCCTGAAAACTAAGAAAAGTGATGCGCGTTCGTAGGCGAATGCGCTTACAGACAAACTTACTAAAACTGCAACAAAGCGACGAACTTAACTAAATGACTGATACCTAAATACAAAATAAGGAATCAAAAATAGTTAATTCGTATATTGACAAAAAAAGAGAAGTAATAACAAAGTGGCTTTCAAGTCGCAAACAAATTTTCGTTTAATGGAATGACAATTGAAAAATGAGTACTCGGTTATGACATTAATACCTATCGAACATAAAACAAAAATATTACATTAAATTTGTATCGTATCAGCAAAATGGCCCCAAAATATAATAAATTGATTAATTATTAATTAATTAAACTGCAAAATGCACCCAAAATATGACAATTTAGTTTTTTGAGCGATTTTAAATTAACTTACCTAGCATTAAGAATCTAGTTCTACATCAGATCTGTAGCGGATCCTTACAATCGAATTACACACAGTATATTACCTAAGCATTAGTAAAATCGTCTCAAGATAAGTAATGAATTTAACAGGTATTACAATCTATTTAAATCTTCTAGCACGTCTATGGTTTGCGTGGTGACAAATAAATACAATATATTTCGAGAATATTACAGAAACTTATCGTTAAAATTACTTAATTGTGTGAAATCAACCCAATTAAGCATTTATTTGAATACACAATTATTCTAAAAATAAATTCTATGACAATATATATATATCTATATATATTGTCATAGAATTTATTTTTAAATTTGTATATATGTATATTTGGAACTTTGGTATATTACCACGTAATTCATGTATTTATTAAAAGAAATTCTTTTAATAAATACGTGAATTACGTGATAATTTACCAAAATTCAAAATATACATATATACAAATATAGCTAAGACTATATGCCGTTTTAATTGGCATCAATAATGGAAATTATAAAAGCAAATATTAAAAAAGGAAGAGAAAATTTCGATGAAGATTTAAATGTCACCAAGAACAGTATCTCGGTTGGCTGTATGTGTGCGACAAAGATGGATGAACTAACAGCTGGCGCGTGTCCTTGTAACCAGAGGTTCACTTAAGATGATACTGGCTTAATATATATATATATATATATATATATATATATATATATATATATATATATATAGTAAACCTAATCAGTAGGCGATTAAAGGTCTGTATATTACTTCAAAATATATGTATTTAAAAAACTCTAAATGTTTCGGCAGTAAGCCTTTATCAAGAGGATACAAAATATAAATTTGTATTTTATATTTTGTAATTTGTAAAGGCGTACTGCCGAAACATGTAGAGTTTTTTAAATACATATATTTTGAAGTAATATACAGACCTTTAATCGCCTACTGATAATATATATATATATATATATATATATATATATATATATATATATATATATATATATATATATAATAACTTCGTGACCTTGGTATGATATGGTAAACCTAATCAGTAGGCGATTAAAGGTCTGTATATTACTTCAAAATATATGTATTTAAAAAACTCTACATGTTTCGGCAGTACGCCTTTATCAAGAGGATACAAAATATAAATTACAAAATATAAAAAAAAAAATATATATAAAATATACAAAATATTTTATATTTTGTAATTTATATTTTGTATCCTCTTGATAAAGGCGTACTGCCGAAACATGTAGAGTTTTTTAAATACATATATTTTGAAGTAATATACAGACCTTTAATCGCCTACTGATTAGGTTTACCATATCATACCAAGGTCACGAAGTTAATAATATATGGTAAACCTAATCAGTAGGCGATTAAAGGTCTGTATATTACTTCAAAATATATGTATTTAAAAAACTCTACATGTTTCGGCAGTACGCCTTTATCAAGAGGATACAAAATATAAATTTGTATTTTATATTTTGTAATTTATATTTTGTATCCTCTTGATAAAGGCGTACTGCCGAAACATTTAGAGTTTTTTAAATACATATATTTTATATATATATATATATATATATATATATATATATATATATAATAACTTCGTGACCTTGGTATGATATGGTAAACCTAATCAGTAGGCGATTAAAGGTCTGTATATTACTTCAAAATATATGTATTTAAAAAACTCTACATGTTTCGGCAGTACGCCTTTATCAAGAGGATACAAAATATAAATTACAAAATATAAAATATATATATATATATATATATATATATATATATATATATATATATAATAACTTCGTGACCTTGGTATGATATGGTAAACCTAATCAGTAGGCGATTAAAGGTCTGTATATTACTTCAAAATATACAGCCGAAACATGTACATATATATATATATATATATATATATATATATATATATATATATATATATATATAATAACTTCGTGACCTTGGTATGATATGGTAAACCTAATCAGTAGGCGATTAAAGGTCTGTATATTACTTCAAAATATATGTATTTAAAAAACTCTACATGTTTCGGCTGTATACGCCTTTTTCAAGAGAATACAAAATATGAATCTATTCATATTTTGTATTCTCTTGAAATAAGTAATATACAGACCTTTAATCGCCTACTGATTAGGTTTACCATATATATATATATATATATAATATTTTCGTGACCTTGGTATGATATGGTAAACTTAATAAGTCGTCGATTAAAGGTCTGGTTTATTCTTCAAAGTATATATATTTAAAACAACCCTACATGTTTCGGCAATGATGCCTTTGTCAAGGATATAAAAAATATGTTTATATTTTTTATATCCGTAGAGCACCAAGAAACAAACCACCACACTCGTACATCTAACAGAATCTTCCGTAAAATCGCACCGCCCCGAAGAGGGGTCAAATACAGTGCATACAATCCATTCTAGATGGCGCAAGCGAGATCACAAAGAAAATAACGAATATACAGGGCGGTAAAACTTAGCGTGAAAAATAAATGTAACAAAACAAACCCATTAATTTTAAGTGAATTCCAACCCACGCGTCCTCACTGTATAATAAAAACCTGTTCATGTATTGGTGTTTTTTTTAGAACCAAAGGGAAATTACTTTTCGAATTTCTTTCATAGAATCGTGAATGAAATGAAACGAAATTCTTGAAGAAGGTTGAAATGAAATATGAATTTAAACTCACATCGATAGTTTAAAAATAGTTAATGTTTAATAGCCCTTAATGTTTCTGTTAGAAATTTAATAATCCACATAGCTTTGTACTGAATACGGATCCAGAATTAATATTTTCGATTTTTTTTGGAACACCCGAGCCAACGTCATCTATATTTCATTTACGTTCTACATTTTAACAGAACATAGAATTTAATTTGATAAATTGTTAATTACAACATATACGTGGACTATTTAATTAATGCGAGTAATATCTAATGTATTACTGGCCTACTTGATACATGTATTAATAAAATTATTTCGAAAGTTCTTTTCATTTACCAACACCACGGCTGTGCGTCAATCATTAAGCTGTAATTGATGTTGAAAGGTTAAAAGGTTCAAATGGTTTAAGTTAGTATTTTTTATGAAATCTAGTCATCACTACATACATATTTATTGTGCACATGTACGGATGGACGTAACGATGCGCAAAACTTAATTGATTGTACGGATGGAAACGAATGAAGACAATTTCATCCATCAAGTACATTATCGGCCTCTGTTCAAATGGAAACATTCCATAGTATTATGCATTTGTTATATACACTTTAACATGCGCATTTTTACGTAATTAACTATGATTATACTTAATTAAAAGCAGCTACAATTAAAATGTATTTCCCGTTTGCTTTTTTTCTTTGGTTTCTAAACGTATTCAGGCATTTGTAACTTTGCATATTAGGCAGTACACATTTTTTACTATATACAGTTAGTGGCATAAATTTGCATACAGGAACCTCTTCTTCATTATCACAAGATGTATAAAAGATACAGAGCGAATTATTATAAGCATCGATTTTGTGTTCTCCGCTCATCCATTAAAAACAGCATTAGACTTAGTTACTCCAGCTATATACATAGTACTGAGAATGGAATCAAATCTGATCCACGAAAATTCTGGTCATTCATTAATTTAAAAAAAGGACAGTCACGTATACCAGGCCACATGATCAGCAATGACCAAGTGATATCGAAGCCTTTGGATATTGTGCAGGAATTTGCCACCTTCTTTAGTTCAGTTTACGAAGCAAGTGATACATTGCCTTTGTCGAATGTCTCTGATCTTGATGTTCGCAATGCCATTGGGAAGCTGAAGGGTACAATGACTACAGGTCCAGATGCTATTCCTTCATTTTTCGTGAAGGATTGTGCTGAGTGTTTGTTAAAGCCGTTGACACTCATTTACAATTCAATCATTTGTCAGAGGGTATTCCCGGATGAGTGGAAAAGAGCGAGAGTGACACCTGTGCTTAAGTCTGGATCGCGTGCGGATATAAGAAATTATCGGCCCATTTCTTTGATCTTCAACTTTGCTAAGATTTTTGAGATGATACTGTACACTGAAATCTATAACCATGTAAAGCCATATATCTGTAATAATCAGCATGGATTTTTGAAGGGCCGATCAACTGCGACCAATTTAAGCAACTTTACCCAGCTAGTATCTGAGGCCCTTGATGAGCGAAAACAGGTTGATGTCATTTTTACAGACTTTAGTAAAGCTTTTGATCGTGTACAACATCATATACTTCTGCGGAAGTTGGAACAGTTTGGACTCCATACCGACTTCCTGCTTTTACTCAGAAGTTATTTAACTGGGAGGCAGCAATACGTTGAATATGAGGGAATTAGGTCACGAACTTATCTTGCCCGAGGTGGAGTTGCACAGGGTTCGAATCTAGGTCCACTGTTGTTCATACTATTTATAAATGATGTATGTAATAAATTTGATTCTACCTGTTTACTTTATGCTGATGATTTAAAAATTTATCGGATAATAAATACTTCCGCTGAGTGTAGTATCCTGCAGGGTGATTTGGATCAATTGTGTGCTTGGTGTCAAAGAAATTGTATTAATCTTAATGTTCGAAAATGTAAAGTAATGACATTTTCTCGAAAAGCTGTCAATGTTGAATACAACTACGAAATTAACGGTGTAAATCTTCAGAGATGTACGGAGGTTAAAGATTTGGGAGTAGTATTTGATAGTAGATTAACCTTTAATAAACATATCTTTTATATTTATTCTCACTGCTGTAAATTGCTGGGTTTTATAATGCGATCTTGCAAGGATTTTGTAGATATTGACACCATTACTATTTTGTATAACTCCTTGGTTCGTAGCAGGCTTGAGTATTGTTGTGTTGTTTGGTCACCAGCGTACTTGAAATATGTTAATCTGCTTGAGTCACTACAGAAGAGATTTTTAAAGTATTTGTATTTCAGAAGGCATGGTGTATATTCTGCCTTAGCATATGATAATTTGCTGGAACAATTTGGTTTTAATAGTTTATCTAATAATAGAAAAATTATTGCGTTACTACATTTGTATAAGTTGGTGCATAATATTATAGATGATCCGGTGTTTTTGTCATGGCTTCGGTTTTATATTCCTCGTTTCAACGCTAGAAACTCAATTACTTTTTTAAATAGACAGGCTGCAACTAATTCATATACAAACTCCCCACTTTATAGAATGTGCCATTTATATAATTCATGTAATTATTGTTTGGATGTATTTGGCGATAATTACTGCAAGTATTTGGTTTCTATGAAGGAATGTATTTGTTTTACTCCTTAGATTTAATTTAGTTTAGGATAATTTTTCCATTGATACGCACGTTATGTTTAATACTTATATACATGTACTTATATTTATAACCCCATAATTGGATGTATAATCTGTTGGGTTAATAAACGGTTTATTATTATTATTATTATTATTATTATTACAAAAATTGTGTTATATACTCTAAAATCCGAAGAAATGTGCTGTTCTCTCACTGAAACAAATTTAATATACAGGTAATGACGCGATTAGTCTAGAATTCTTGGAGAAAAATATGTATATATATATAAGATACTGTTAAATATAGCTTTTAAAAAGCCCACTTGGCTATTACTTCTTCAATTAGTAATAGTATTTGAAGTACTTCCGCTATAATAAATATTTAATAAAGATAGCCATACCAAACCTTATATTTATGAAATCAGAACAATATAAACATTTTAATGAAAATGCTATCAAACACTTATATATATATATATATATATATATATATATATATATATATATATATATACAGGTGCCCATTTTCTATCTCCGTATATAGGTAGGGCCGCTCCGCCAATGAGCGTTCGACTCGCGGAACATTGACAGTATCGCGACTTCTGATGCATTCGTTTTTCTTATAGAGCGGGTCGATGGCTTCTTTCATTAATGTTGCAGTGTACTTTTTGACATTGAAGGTAAATGTAGAGCGTCGTCTCGTTTGTTTAAGTTTTCAGAGCGTTTCTCTATTTCTATTGCTTCTCTGATTGTTCTTAGTTTTCGATTTTCTATACGGGCTTTTGTCCTTGTTTCTTCAAAATCGATTTTATGTCTTATTTATGTTCATGTTTTACCAAAGACGAGTTTGTTGCTTTCTGTTTTACCGCGTTTCGATGATCTTCGAATTTTCTATACATTTTGAAAAAACTTTCGGGTCGCGGTACTCGTGGATTCGGAAACTTTTCTCTGAATTGCGTACAAATTTCTTCACAATCGGAAATACACTCGTAATAGGCAGTTAACAAAAGAAACACGTTCTTCCAAACTGTATTTATAAGGGTCAAATTGAGTTTAACGATCGAGTACGTGCTCGAATCCAATAACACTACAAGAATGATTACAAAATAAAGCGATGCCATGCCGCTATCGGTTTAATATAACCTTTGGCCATATAACACGAATAGCGAAGAGTATATACAGCGTTGCCTGGCTTACTTCGCGCCCGGTATAACGATGATAATAAATAATATAGCTTATAAAAAGCGTTCAAATAAATTTTACCTCGAAGTTGTCCATGGAAATTATATGTATGTCTTACTTTTTTACTTAAGTTCTTAATACGAATGTTCTTTGTTATAAACTATTTGAATGACATGACAAATGTGAAAATAATAAAATTAACATTTTTAACTGAATGATATACGTTTATTTGCAACAAACAAGTACCATTTTATAAAAATTGTTGAAAGGGGCCACCATCTTGTTCGAGACATTTCTCACATCTTCGTCTAATAGAGGAGAAAACGTTTTGTAGTATCATATCTGCTATTTCGTTAATTCTTTCACTATGATCAGGATCAGGATCAGGATCTGTACTTGAAAAATTGAGTTCTTTAAAAAAGGCCACAGAAAAAAATTACAGGGAGTAAGATCACAAGATCTTGGTGGAAATTCATGTTCGGTGTTTAAACTTATCAACCGATTTTGATAAATTTGCTGTATCATATTAATTGCTTCACCGGCCGTGTGCGCTCTAGCTCCGTCTTGTTGAAAGTAACCCTGATTAACTTCTTCTTCATTAAGCTGTTCAATAAATGGCATAATAATTTCTTGTCGATACATTTCTCCTGTTAAGGTACCGTTAAAGAAAATAGGGCCAATGATTTTCCTTCAACTAATAGGACATCATACACCAATTTTCTTTGCATGAAGTGAGGTTTCAACATAAAAGTAATGTGATTTCTTAGTATTCCACGTCCTTATATTTTGTGAGTTAACATATCCATTCAGATAAAAACATGATTTATCAGAAAAAAAAGTTTTGTCAAGAAGGTCATTATCAAAATTATTTAAGAACCATTGACAAAATTTTGTGCTTCTAGGATAGTCAATTTCTTTGATTTCTTGATAATAGGTCATGCGAAATGGAAATAAATGCAAGTCTTTTTTCAAAATTGTATGACATGTGCCAATTGATACACCCACTCGTTGAGATAAAACTCGTAGGAAGTTCCTGGTGTATCATTCATAATTTGCGTTACATCGTCAACTAGCTCTTCCGTACGTTTTTTCGGCCGGCCACTGCCTTCTTTCCGTATAACACTCCCTGTTTCTCTGAATACCTTAGTGCAATATTTAACTGTGTACCGAAAACTACTATCAAAATCAAAGACGAAGTTTGGAAACATATATCTAAATTCCTCTAAGCATTCTTCAAGAAAACAGTGCCATTGTCCGTTAATCTTACGTCCGCTTCGAAAATAAGATTCAACCATGAATGATTTGTGTTGAATAGTGAAAACCATTTTAAATTAATTTTAAATTACAAAGCAATTTAAAAAAGTTCCAACTAAGTATACATCAGAATAAATAGTCTGTCAAATTGAGAACTGATGCAAATGTACGACAACGACAAACATTTTTATTGTCATGGACTACTAGAAGTAAAATTTATTTGAACGTACATTATAATGATACTTCAATATATATATAGTAAATTCAATCAGTCGGCGATTAAAGGTCTGGTTTACTTCAAAGTATATATATTTAAATATATATACTTTGAAGTAAACCAGATGTTTAATCGCCGACTGATTGAATTTACCAAATCATACCAAGGTCACGAAAATATTATATTTATATAATATATATATATATATATTATAATATAATATATATATATATATATATATATATATATATATATATATTCATTCAAACAAGTTTTTCGTCTAACGTTAGCAAGTGCGGCGCCCAACGCGAACAGCTTTCTCATGCCTAAATCTTGATTCAATATTTGACAAACACGTTGTTTGGACATATTCATAACCTCTGCCATCTGACCATCTGTCTCACTTTAATTCGGCAGTTGTCTAGCACCATTTGGTGAACTTTGGCGATATTATCGTCAGTTGTTGCAGGTTTTGGACGTCTCGAACGCTCATCATCTCCCAAACTGGTACAGACACGTTTAAAGTTAGCTGCCCAAAATTTAAAAGTGGTAAATGATGGTGCAGAATCCCCGTACACAGCGTCCAACTCATCTTGAATTTTGGAAGGCGTATTTATTGACGAGTGCTGCCATCTTCACGTTAAGGTCGTAAGTATATCAGACCGTCCTCGTACATTAATATCATCTAAAGAAACTAAAAACAAGAGATGTTAAAAGTTAAAATTATTATTCTAGGCAATTTTGTACATGAACATTTTTAATTAATATCTACAATTCTAAATAATGTCGCTCTAACTTGTTTATTTAATATTTCACCATAATAAGTACAAAAGTATTATTTAAAATTAAAAATATGGATTTATAACTAGAGTCAGCAAAGAGGGGCAACTTTCAGTGCAGTGCGGAGAATAACGTGGAGGGACCTAGCAGCCGAATCAAGGCGAGCGATCAGTAACGTTTACGTACTCGCATCATTTATGTTCTTGACGGACGCATGAATGTTTACACATAAAATAATGATAAAAAATATATTATATAACGTGCTGAAATACTTACTGTTTTAAAAAGCTTCCATGAAATCACAAACTGGGTGGCATCTATTAAATATTTGAATCATTAAATATGTTTCCACACTTGTTTCAGTCAGGTGAATACGGCGTGCGGAATAAATATTTCTATCTAAATGATGAAAACGGCCGTTCCACATCGTGATGTTATATTTGCAAATTTAAAGAAATCCTTGTGACAACTTAATGGATCTTCCGACGCACCTTCACAAATTTGTTTTAGAATGATAAAATATGAATGCTTGTTAATAACACTTTCAAATTATCGTATTACACACTCATTTTTTTCACCTTCCGCCGCACATAGGTGTGAGTGAACATCACCCACAATTTGAACAGAATCCACAAACGACATTGAATCAATTTGTAATTTTTAAATTCCCTCCACTAGTCCATAGTAGTTGCGAATAGTTTTTAAATCACTTTTTACCTGACTATCTTGAAACATTTTCGGGCTTTTCTTACGAGCTTTGCCTTGTCTCGGATCGAATTGTAAAACTACCTTCTTTACATCATGAAAATGTTCGCAGTAGTAAAATGTAGCCATGTTCCCCAACGCGTAGTAATTGGCTGTGGTGGTTCAGGCACTTTGGGACACAGTTCGTGAATTTTTTTTGTGTATTTTGGAGACTTTAGAAACACTGCCTTCTTATGAGCTATTAAAGCATTTATTCGTGGATAACATTTAGGTATCAATTGCGCCACAAAGTTTAAAGCATGGATTTTACATGTTACATGTAACAGATTGCCACCCTCTTCTTTAAGAGATCGGCCTAAGGAAAGCATGTTAGCGGCACCATCACTCACAAACATTAGAAGTTGGTTTGTTGAAATTTGAAATTTGTTCAGTGCGCTCAATACCACTCTTAAAATTTCATCGCTAGTATATTTTGCAACTCTTTTGGAAGCAAGTAAGATAGAGGATGAAGGTTCAAATTCTTCCATTGTACGTACCATCACATTCACTACAGATGCCAATCGGTTGTTTCGTCCACACATAACCACAATTTCTTATCTTTCAATTCCGCTTTAATTCTTCTTTCAACATAGTCACGAGCAGATTGCATAACGTTTCTTATCGATGTCCGACTTGGTAATGTATAATCCGAATATTTGCTCCAGAAGGAGACAAATGGTTTTTGGTGTAGCAAAGTGAACGGTGGATTACATATAATAAAACAAACACCTATATCAAATGTTAATTGTTCGCTGTATCTTTGCCACGGATTGCAGAACAGTCTTCTATACTTTTTAGTTGGCATTCACACTTCCACCTGCTGGTACACGTCAAATAGTCGCCGCGCCTTACACATTTAAGTCTATCGCCTTCGTATTCTAAATCCAGCATACTCGCTATTACGTTTTCTAGTTTCTTCGAAATACGCCGTTTCCGAAACGTACCCAAATGCGACATTTTCTAAGTATGTGTGTACTGACATGCACTCACAACCACCAGTGGAATAATACTGAACAGTGTGCTTTGATACGGACGCTTGAGTTTCCGTGCCGCGCGCTTTTCCCCTCTACTTTGCTCTCGGCACTGCATTGGAAATTGCCCCTCTTTGCCGAGTCTATTTATAACTATTATAAAAACACAAGAGTAAAACTACTTCAGAACAATAAATCAACTACCAACTAACTAGTCTAAAGTTTTTATAAAATCTTTGACATAATTTAGCACTGCTGAAGCCTGCAACTTTAGCTTGAAATATTCGTAATGGGTAGTTTGTTAGTATTTATTAAAAGGAATTAATAATTACTAATGAATTTTCTTTGAAGGTGTATTTGAAGAGTGAGTTTCTAGAAATTTTCTTCATAAAAACAACCTAGGAATATCTACTGGGTTATACATGCACGTTACATCCAATTAAAACAGCATTTGGTTACCTAGCGTGAGATATTGCCTATTCACTTATAGACATGTAAGCTTGTCTATAAAATACGCCATAGAGGTTATTTAAAATGTAGTTTCTCTGACAGTGAATGAATCTGTTGCAAGTTAAAATTGAACTGGTAAATGGACATTCCTCTCTATATTTACTGCTCGTTATGTATTGGGATGTTTGGAATGTTGCTCTTGTTATAAACTTAAATTACAATTATTACATAAATTGAAACTGAAATACTTTACTCGGCTATTAGAAATAATTCGATAATAGTAATAATCGTTCGCTCTAACATAAAATGGTAATCGATTTTAACAAAAACCTGGACTTTTCTTACTCGAAGCCGGTTTGTAAAATTATGAAGTTCTATGCATTTCAATTGCGCAAGGTTTTGCAGTATAAGTTAAATTACAACTATGTTACTTTGCAAAGCAAAATTATTATAGCCACATTCGTTAAAGCTGTGTGAACGCACAAACTTCTTATGAAGTAGAGGCAAAGTAATAATTACATATTCATAATCAAAGCTGGGATTATATGAAAATGCATATTTTTTATTTATAATATGTTTACCAAAATTCTTGCAGATCTATACGGATCACGTAAAAAGAAAGCATTTGCGACCACTTTTGTTTTGCATATCCTGCATATAAATACTACTTTGAGAATATTCCATATAAAGTTGCATATATGTTTATATTTTATAATTTATTTCCAAAGTACACCGTAAAAAATATATAAAACAAAAAGCATGAGCATTTCTGTACAGCAGGAATTCCCAGACTTGTGTTTAACAAGTCGGGGAAGTTCCAGTGAATCTACGAACAATGAGGTTGACCTATAGGTCAGTCATATCGCCAGTTGTGTTTTGTTAGTTTTCGAAAGTATATGTACAAGTAATTTTACCTTGCTATTTTTGATATGTCGAAATCATATTCAAATGTGTCGATCTGAATAAAGGATTATCCTGAATTGTGTGTAGATAATAGAGAGTTTCTACAAGAAAAAAGTAGATTAGTCTGTTGTTTGAGGAAACTATTATGAAAATTAAGGAAACAATAGGTGAAAATTATATTTATTTCGTGGTCGATGAGACAACAGACAGTTGTGGACGCTATATTGCCAACTTATTGACAAGTGACAAGGTATTACTGATGTTATCGGATGCTGGGACATATATGATGAAGTCAGTACAGAATTTGAAGATTTCTTACCCAAATTTGATGCACGTAACATGTTTGACCCACGCTGTTAACAGAGTCGCAGAAGAAATACGTTACACATTTCCTGATATTAATTCATTGATCAATTTAACAAAAAAAGTATTTGTTAAAGTATCACTGAGGTATCAAGCATGCAAAGATAAGTTACCTGGTCTGGCACTGCCACTATAGTATATAATAACAAAATGGGGCACGTGGCTTGATGCCGCTATATTTCATGCAAATACCTTTGAACAGATAAGAGAAATCATTTTCTCTTTTCCAAACGACTCGATAGCAATTGCAGATTGCAAAGATATACTAAATAAACCGCAAATGCGCATAGAGTTAGCTCTCATCAAAGCAAACTATGGTTTTGTTAGTGAAATACTACGTTAACTTGAAACTCAAGGTATTGAAATCTGCGACTCGATAGAATTGATTCAAAGTTTTAAGAATAAAATTTATAATGTGAGAGGTACCATAGGAGAGCGGTTCAAAATTAAATTAACACAAGTTCTAGAGAAAAACGAGGGCTTTAATCAGCTTAGTAGAATATCCACTTTGTTGCAAGGAAACTACGATGAAACTACTGAGATAAGTCCATCAATTATCTCCAAATATAAGAGAACGGACACGCTTACCACATGACGCAAAGCCCAGTGCAGTACTGGCGAAAGGCTGTATTTCTAAAATATTTAATTTTATTTATATAATTGGAAAACGAACGGGTGGTGATCTATAAAATTACGAAATACATATTTATTTGTTGAAAAGTTGTATTTATAAAGTTTTTAATTTTATTTATTTAATTGGAAAACATACGGGTGGTGATCTATCTATCTAAAATTACGAAATACATATCTATTAATTAATTTTATTTATATAATTGGAAAACAAACTTGTGGTGATCTATAAAATTACGAAATACATATGTATTTGTTGAAAAGTTGTATTTTTAAAGTTTTTAATTTTATTTCTATAATTGGAACATTTTTATTTGTTCATTTTGTCGTTCAAGTTGAGTAAAGGAGTATTAATATTGACTAGCAATAGTTTCTCAAGGTTTTCTTCTGTCAATTTTGTTCTCTTTGAATTAAGTACATCCTTATAAATAGAAAACGTCCTTTCTACATCGCAACTGGTTATAGGTGCATACTGGAAATATTCTTTTATTTCTTCATATTTAGCCGTTAGATTTTGTGGAATTGTCTCCATACATAATTGCTGCAATGTAATTAAATCTGGATTTCTATTAAGAATTGCTTCAAACTTTTGCCGAAGGCCACATCCGAAGTCACTTGGAATACTTTTCAAATTATTAACAGCCACATCTAATGTGGTTATCCGTAATTTAATTTGAGATTTCGATTTTCAAAATAAGTGATTAGTTTTGGCAATTTTCCAAAGTGTTCGTGAAGAAAGTACTACTGATTTTTTAAATTTGGGATTTGTGTGAGCTCCTTGCACTCACCAATACTTCTAGCATCCTCCTTTAGCAGTGTTACGAAATGTTTTAGACTATCGAAATTCTCAGCATAATAACTAGTAGCTTCCAGCCATGTTCCCCATCTAGTTATTACTGGAGTGGGAGGCAGTGGCAGAGATGGAAATTTTTCCATGAAAAGAGCTACTCCCAATGGTGCTTTTCTGAAAACTTTTTTAAAAGCTGATACAAGTCTATCAACTTCCGGAAAAGTGTCTCTGATATATTCACAGATTCTGTGGAGAGCATGTGCTACACAAGTAATATGCAGCATATTAGGATATGTTTTCTTCAATAGTCTGCCTGTTTTTAACATATACGCAGCACTATCACTGACAAATAAAAGTATTTTTTCTTTGTACGTGGCGTCCGAATGAAGCATTTTTTGCATATTCTCCTTAATGGTTTCAGCAACTGTTGCGGCATCAACTCTATTTATAACACTTGTTGCTATTACATATGAGTTATAGGGAATAGTTGGTTGTAGTACACCAGCTACGACATTTACCACACAGCGTCCTAACATATCCACCGTTTCGTCAGCGCTTATCCATATGTATTGATTTAAAAGATGGCTTATAATGCTTTCTACTGTTCTCGTATAGCACCTTCTTCTTCTTCAGGTGCCATCTCCTCTCAGAAGGTTGGCTATCATCACGGCTATTCTCATCTTTGTTGCTGCCGCTCTGAATAGTTCAATGGAGCTGCATTTATACCACTGTCTCAAATTATTTAACCAGGAAATGCGTCTTCTTCCTATATTTCTTCTTCCCTGTATCTTACCCTGAATAATTATCTGTAGCAGAGCATATCTTTCCCCTCTTAACACGTGGCCCAGATATTGTAGTTTTCTTATCTTTATTGTGTTCAATATTTCCTTCTCTTTCCCAATTCTTTTAAGTACTTCACTATTCGAAACCCTATCTATCCATCTTATCTTCAGGATCCTCCTACATGCCCACATTTCAAATGCCTCTAGACGCTTGTTAGTGTCTTGCTTTAGCGTCCAGGCTTCCATCCCGTACAGCAGCACCGGGAACACGTAACATTTCAATACCCTGATCTTGAGACGCAGACTAAGGTCATTGCCACACAATACTTTCCTCATCTTGTTGATTATATTCCTGGCTTGGCCGATTCTCGTTCGAATTTCTTCTGTATATTCATTTGTATCGGTAACAGTTGTTCCCAAATATTTGTATTTCTTTACTCTCTCTATTGGCTGTTCTCCAATCCATAAGCCTTCTTGATGTCGGTTAGACTTTGTAATAATCATGAATTTAGTTTTTCTAACATTTAGTGTGAGGCCACTTTCTTCGCCATTTATTACAACCTGGTCCATTAATCTTTGTAAATCTTCCAGTGATTCTGCGATAATAATGGTGTCATCCGCATATCTAATGTTATTAATAATTCTTCCGTTAACTTTTATTCCTATTGTTGTTTCTGCTAACGCTTTCTGAATGATGTTCTCAGAGTATAAATTGAACAACAACGGGGACAACACACATCCTTGTCTCACACCGCGCTTTATCCTTATATCTTCCGATACCTCTTCACCCAGCCTGACATTCGCTGTCTGGTTATAATACAAATAAGATATTATCCGAATATCCTTGTTGTCTATGTCTTTAGCTTTGAGAAGCCGAATCAAGTCGTCATGGCGAACCCTGTCAAATGCCTTGTTGTAGTCCAAAAAGCAGATATACAACGGTTGATTAACGTCCATGCATCTCTGAGCCAGCACGTTAAAGCCAAATAGTGCTTCTCTTGTTCCCATTGCATTCCTGAATCCGAATTGTGAGTCACTAAGGTCTTGTTCTAATTTTCTTAATATTCTCTGGTGTATGATCTTCAGGAATATCTTGAGGATGTGGCTCATCAGGCTGATTGTCCGATGGTCATTGCAATCCTTTGCGTTAGGTGTTTTTGGCAGGGCAATAAATGTTGATCTCAACCATTCTGTAGGAATGATGCCTGTGTTATAGATTGTGTTGTATAGATCCACCATTACTCCTATTCGCCCCTCTGTTATGAGTTTAATCAATTCTGTTGGTATTTCATCAGGACCTGGAGCCTTATTATTTTTTGCTAATTTGACTGCATGTTGTACTTCTTCTCTTGTTATGCTTGGACCTGTACGACTACGGCCTTCATCCTCCATAGCTTCACATCGGTGATCCTCGAACAGCTCCTGCACATATTCTTTCCACCTCTCAAGCTTTCGCACCTAGAAACATAATATTTGCGTAAAGTTGATTCATCAGGAACATTTCGACCAGTATATTTTTGAAGAAATATTTTTAAAGTGGGATTGCTAAGTTTATTTAATGGAATATTAGCCGCTATAAAAGTTTTACAGAGTTCAGATGTGTTTGCGATCCTAAGTGACGAATTTTTGACGATATTTTACGGATTTTGTAATAAATTTCGGAATCACTGACCATGGACATACAATCAGTATGACCGTGAATCCAACTCGCCATTGTTTTACAATGCCGTTCTCGACATTCCTCCATATCATGTCTGAAAAAGTAACTTAAACAATGCTCTAGATCTAAATACATGAAAACTAAAAATGTGTGCGTAAGTTATTGAAACTGAACGAAATTCAATGGTAGAAATAGATTCAATCAAACGATATTAAACAGGATCTATCACAAAAATTACGAAGTAATTAACAGTTAAAACTATGAAAACAAGAAACTTACTCACAGCACTTTATTTATCTTACGAAATATAAACTAATAAACAAAATACATTATAAAAACACCGCTTCTATCTACGCTCATGAAAACACTTTAAAAAACACTATATTCTCCGACTACAATAGCTGAGTTGTCCGTTGTTATCGTGCGAGACCAGGTGGCCGAGTAAGTCAAACAAATACTTCATTGAATTACGCCGGGATGTACTGTGCGACGTTATACACAATTCCAATTGCCGATTGCGTTTTATGGAAATTGCATCCGTTCTCTAATTATTATATATGTATTTTGTCAAATTTCTAATAAAATATTGATATACCTAGTATATATTTGTGGTATCTTCAAATTTTTATTGATATTTTATTAATATTCTGACAATAATTTAGTTGTATAACCATCACTTAAACTTTACATATTTTTGCATATTTTGATAAAAGTTCTGCATATTTTCATCTAATTTTGAAAACATATATGCGCATATAATAGTTTCCGTGCGCATATAATTCCCAGTTCCCAGCCTTATTCATAATGCTGTCAACGAAAATCTACACATAAAGAATTGGAGAATTATATTGTTGCTTATGTTCTGCTTTTCAATAAACTAGAGAGTTTAATAAATACTGAAAAATAAGTGATGTAACTTCCGAAATCGCACTACTTCAAATATTCAAATGCATATCGTGCCTTTCCCAATATACCATTGATGATAGAATTCGGTAGATATTTATTAGTTCTTGCAATAATTGCTTAATACTATCTCAGGATTTAGTGAATTGAACTTAACAGTTATTACAAATTAACATAGGCAACTAGTTCGAAAAGAATTTGCACTTCTAAGAAAGTTGGTTTTCTAAAAAGTTTTCCGAAATTTAAAAAACCACTTCTAGAATAACTTTCAACAATAAAAACTTTGTGTTGTATTGCTAACATGATAATAAATAATCTAATTGATAAGACAACTTTTCTATACATTGATTTAACTATGACAGTTATCTAAATTTGACTTTCAAAAAAGTTCACTGTTCCAGTATTCCCAAATTTATATTAAAATCATAGGTTAGTCTAAATGAAAATTTAATTGAAGGCATGGTATATGTAAGAAAAAATGGTTAATTAAAATTGTCTTCTGGGGACTTTCAACACTCACGTTTTACAGTTTAAAAGGTGATCTTGTTCAAAAGTGTATTAATGAATACATTAACTAGTCATCAATAATTAAACCATAAAGTATGGCTAAAAATATTAATGTCAGTTATAGGTAAATATTAATAAAATTATACAAATTTCAAAATGATTAAGTAGATCAGAATTTAATAAAAACACACCATGTAAAATGGTGAATTTTAGATGTATTCAGAGAATGATCTCATAAGTGCATTGCATGCTTAAAATGTTACCTTAAAATCATTCTTCATAACAATATGAATTAATCGATTAACACATCGTATTTTTTAGAAAATACGGAAAGTTTTTTGAATAACCTGCCAACATTTGAAAGAATTAAAATACATAATATACAATTTCCCATTACAACCTATGGTGTTTAGGTTTCAGGGAATATACTCCTACATTGTCTCAGTTTATTAAACTTTTTGCATACATTCATTTAATTTTTAGATATGTAATCTCCTAAAATGGTACTAAAATAATATTGATTCATTTAATGTAGAATATATAACAGAAGCAATAAAGTTTTATTGACTCGCCTTGTATACATTTCTTGGAGAAGCTATCCTATTTGCATATCTTACTTGTTTATACTACAATCATAACCTGGATTATTACAATCTTTCTTTTAAATAGACATGGATGTAGTTAGGCCATAAAGTTATTTAAAACCACTAGGGGTCTCATTTTTTGTTAATAAACATTAGACACATATGTAATGTGTACATGCGATCCTCCACAAAAGTATGTTACAATATCTTTAACGTTTTTTCAGTTGTGTTAATTACATTTAAGTTGTATAATCTATGTGTTGTTTTGCTTGGAACATTATAACATGTGTGCCAAATGTTGAGTGTGTCTTCTTTGGTCATCCATATGTGAGGGCATTTTTTATTATAGGGAAAGAACTATTGAAGTCCCCAAATGGCGTTAACTTTTTTTGTGAATTTTTTAATTAGTTTACATTATGAGATTAGACTCAGTAGGTTTTCAGATTATTCCTAAATTGTGCTCTGAAATATTTTTATAAATCAATTTGTCAGGGACGGTATTTTAAAAATACTAAAAGAGAAACGAACTTTTTCGTTAAAGCCCAGGAAACAACAACACAAAGATTTACTACTTTCTTCCCACCTTTTAGCACTATTATTTATTTATTATCCTCAACACAGTAAACATTTGCACAAAATTTGATTTTAAAATATACAGATGTCCTGGAAAAAAGAGACAACGTAGAAAAATGGAAAGATATAATTATATAGAGTCAATTACAACGCGATCTTCAAAATTAAAAAACCTCTGAAAATTGTATTACGTGACGCCTATAAATTCAAAATATTCTGAAAATAACAATACCTATTGAAGTTACATACACACATACATCACAGCGTATGTTTACATAAGTAATAGTTGTCGATATTACAAAAACTTAATTACATTGTTGTATGCTAAGGTCAACAACCACAAAAAATTTATTTAAAAAATTTTAAAATGTGTATTACGTGTATTAAGTAAATGTTTTTTTGTTGCGAGAAGCAACAAATATATTGTATTTAGAATGCCTATAAAAAATACCGCTATTAAATGAAATGTTTATATTTAAACAAACTCTATATAATATTGTGTAGGCAGCTTCATATGTTAAGAGCTCGATGATTTTTTTAAAGAAGATGTATTAAAAGAGAATGTAAGATGTGTGTTCTACGGGCATTTAAAGTCCTATTTGGTAAAATCTATCTTTAATCTAAGACGTAAGTAACGATCGACAAATAACTGAATTAGAGAAGACAATTTAAAGCAGGATAGACAATAACAAATAGAATAATTTTATTATTGCCTATATCGCTTTAAGTGTCCTCTCTGATTCAGTCAGTTGTCGATAACAAAACTATTCCTTTTGTTATTCTTTATCAGCTTTAAGATATCGTCTCTGATACTCTTTATAATACCTATCATACTCGATCGTACAGGGGCGTAGCAACTGTGTTTTAAATAACCTTGTCATTTTTTTTCTCGCTTATAAGTAAAGCTGGAATTATATGAAAATACATATTTTTTATTTATGATATGTTTACCAAAATTCTTGCAGATCTATACGGATCACGTAAAAAAAAGCATTTTCTACTACATACTTTTGTTCTGCATATCTTGCATATAAATACTGCTTTAAGCGTATTTCACATAAAATTGCATATTTGTTCATATTTTATAATTTATTTCTAAAGTTCACTGTAAAAAATATATAAAACCATTTATTCAGAATATACCAAAATTACACAAACAATCTGCATGAGGATTTCCGTTTAACGCGAATTCCCAGATTTGTGTTTATCAAGTCGGGGAAATTCTAATGCAATGAGATTGATCTATAGGTCAGTTATATCGCCAGTTGTGTTTAGTTAGTTCTCGAAAGTATATGTACATGTAATTTTATCTTGTCTTTTTTTATATGTCAAAATCATAGTCACATGTGTCGATCTGGACAAACGATTATCCTGAATTGTGTGTGTAGATAATGGCAGAGTGTTTTGTAAGTATTGCAGTAAAATTGTAAGTTTATATTTGTTTACGTTAAATTTCATATTTTAATGCCCGCAATTAATTATTGTAGATTTGATGCGACAAAAAATTTCAATTAAAGCAGCATGTGGGAACTGATTTGCATAAAAGAAATATAACTAGATTTAACAATGCACCACAAGCTACTCCGAATCAATCGTTTACTTCAACAAGTAAAAATATAGAACAGAGTAGTTTTCATTGTGACTTGTGTAACGCCTCCTTAAATGCAAACATTCCACTTTCAAACATGGATAATTCGACGTTTAATTTTTTTTTTGGAGAAGTATAGGAAACTGTTAGTTCATAGTTGCGCAACTACAAGAAAAAGTATATTAGTCTATTGCAGTGGTTCTCAACCTTTGTTCGCCTAGCGCCCACTTACTGGATTTTGTATAGATCCCAGCGCCCACTGCAGAAAATCGCGAAGGGACACGTCATGGACTACGACTATGGATTATGGACTAGTTAACCTGGGCACAGTAATTAAAACAAGAAGTAATAAATTCTACCTCTAAATTTATTTAAAAATATTAATTAATACAAACAAAAATTATTATTGAAATATTGAATTTTATTTAACAAAATTAAATTAATAAATTTGTGAGCCCAACTCATGCAGTCTTCACTAATGCGATCCTTGAGGTTGGTGCTTGCTCACCAGCTCTTTCACGCGAGGAGTCAGCAGACACAAATAAAGCCGCAAGTCCCCTCTGTTGACCATGCCCAGCCTTTTCCTCTTGTCTGAGTGCAGAAATGTAGCCGCACTGAATCCAGTTTCCACTAAATATGAAGTCGGAAACGTGAGAAGAAGCTTGTGAACAATTCCCCACATTGTAGGGAATAGTCCTGCCATGCTGTGGTTCTGCCAGAGTTTCTTGAAGCCTGTTTTGATTCGGACTTTGCAATCCTCGTTGTTGCGAAGTTCCACCAACTCCTCCTGCAATTTAACGCCAACGTCTTCCAGCACGACTCCAAACGGGTCAGTGATCCAGGCAGGTACATCCAGTTCGATGAGGTCTTGGAAGTGCGATGTAAGGTCCTCTTTTAGTTGCTGAAGATGAGCCCCATATCGAAGAAGATCTTCGCCTGTGGGTGTCTCTGTCATTTGATTAATTTCAGTAAATTGGTAAAGTTCTTTCCTAACGATATTACTGCGGAGAAGGGCCAGCTTGTCGATAAAGGTGGTCACTGCGCTCTTGCAGTCGATGAGTGTCACCAGTTTACCTTGAATCTGGAGAGACAACTCGTTGAGTTTCCTGAAGATTGCAGCCAAGTAGAAAATGTCGAATTTGTGTTTCTTCAGCTCACCGGCCAACTTCTCATGTTTGTCTTGCAGGAAAGTGACAACTGAATCGAACATTTCACAGAATCGAGCCAAGCAGTTGCCCTTAGAGAGCCATCTCACCTCGGTGTGAAGCAGCAGCCGATTGTAGATCTCGTCATTTTCCTGGCAGAGGTTGCGGAATAGTCGATCGCTTTTTGCATTTGTTTTTATTACGTTCACGGCCGTGATCACGAGATTGAGAGAGTCATGAAGGCTGGGGGTCAGCCGTTTCGCTGCAAGATGCTCTCTGTGCGCTACGCAATGTATGCAGATGATATCTGGATGCTCCTTGAAAAGAGCAAGGAACCCCTTGTATCGCCCAACCATTGCTGATGCTCCATCTGTTGCGCAGGAGTGAATGTTGATTAGCGGGATTTCCTTTTCTTCAAAGTACTTCTTGACAGCAGCAAAGATGGATGTACCAGTTGTGTCAAGGGGTAAGGACTCTGCAAACAACATGTCCTCTTTTGTTTCCCCAGTTCCGTCGAAGTACCTCACGTAAGACATGAGAAGGGCAGTGTTATCACTCAAAGTCGATTCATCAAGCTGGATGGAAAAGTTGGTCTTCTTGAGAATGTCCACCAACTGGATTTAGACATCACTTGTCATCTCATCTATTCTTCTGGAGACCGTGTCGTTGCTAAGGGGGATAGCCTTCAGTATTTCTGTCGCATTCCTATGTAAGACAGTCGAAATCACCTCTTTCACGGCAGGCAGAATCAGTGTTTCCCCCACAGTGTGCGGCTTGCCAGCCTTTGCAATCATATATGCAATGTTATACGATGCCAGCAGGCTATCACGCTGAATCTCTGTCACTTTGGCAAAAGCAGACGAAATGGACGGGGTAGTTTTCTCCGTCATCACGCAGTTTCTTGAAGTATTCTGCGGGCTTGTCCTTTTTGTCCGAATGCATCTTTTCTAGATGGTCACGCATACGAGAGGGTTTCATACCTTCATTTGAGAAGACATTGGAACAAATGAGGCACATCGGTCTTGTGCGATCCGCTGGGCTTGGTACGAAACCGAAGGCTATATAGTCGACCGAATACTGGCGTACCACCTTCTGCTTTTTGCCTGGAGGGGCCATTGCTGTCGTGTAAAAAAGACCGATTTTAAACAATGTTAAACAATTTTGGTTGGAGCAATATAATTAAAGTATTTTGTATAAGTTAGATTTCTAAAATAATTTGAGTTATTAGAAACATTACCAACATCAATAAATGATTATTACCTGTAATAAACGGTTTTCGATTATAAAAATTGCTCTATCTAGTTTTAATTCAGCTCAAATATATATTGTTTATTTTATAACAGAACCGTGTGTGCTAAATGTACAATATTTTTGATTAACACTCTGTTAATTAATCACACAACTATCGCACACTGAATATTTGTCTCTGTTCGAACGTTATCGCTGACTATCGTAAATAGAATGAATCATGCGAATAATGACTTCGCTATATATACCGCACTGCATGGATTTCTCTGGAAATCGAACTCTCTCGACCTTGGAACATTCGAGATGCGGTCCACTATACACACGTTGACTCACAGAGTCCGCGCGTTGCGTCATATATACAATAACATAGTTAAGCACAGAAATAGAAACAGCATGTACGTAACCATAGCAACGATGGGGTTAACAATGCATAATAGGAACATTGGTGAGCGCGGATATTAAACATTTTGCATTTTTGTCTAATTTTACTAATTTTTTACTGTGAAGTGTAGCTTTACCTTTACACCGTACAACGCCCACCCAAAATCCTCCAGCGCCCACTGGTGGGCGCTACCGCCCACGTTGAGAACCGCTGGTCTATTGTTTGAGGAAACTATGATGAAAACTAAGAAAAGAATAAGGTGAAAATTATATTTATTTCGTAGTCGATGAGACGACAGACATTTGTAGACGCTATATTGCCAACCTATTTATTGGCATTTTAAATGAAAATTTCGCCGGTCAATCCTCTTCAGTTAGAACAGAAAAATTGGAGAAAACCAATAACTTAACTATGTATAATAAGGTTTATAAACAATAGTTTAACGAGGTTTTATTTGCCGAATGCCGTTCCAAGTAACAAGGTATTCGGATGAAGTTATCGGATGCTGCCACATATATGATGAAGTCATCACGGAACTTGAAGATTTCTTACCCAAATCTGATGCACGTAACATATTTGGCCCATGCTGTTAACAGAGTAGCAGAAGAAATACGTTACACATTTCCAGATATTAATTCATTGATCAATTTGACCAAAATTATATTTATTACAGCACCCCTGAGGGTTCAATCATACAAAGACCTGGTCTGGCACTGCCATCACAACCTATAATAACAAGATGGGGCACGTGGCTTGATGCCGCTGTATTTTATGCAGATACCTTTGAACAGATAACAGAATTCATTGTTTCTTTTCAAAACGAGATTTAAATCTCAAAATTAAATTAACACAAGTTCTAGAGAAAAGCAATGTCTTTAATCAGCTTAGTAGAATATCCTGTATGTTGCAAGGAAACTACGATGAAACCATTGATGAATCCGTCAATTATCTGGAAATATAAGTATGCGCCAATTATATCAGTTGACGTTGAGCAAAGCTTTTCAGCATACAAGTTATTATTGACGGATCACAGATCATTTTTAGTTGACAGTTTAGAAAACCATTTAATTGTAAATGTTTACAATACTACACGAAGGCAAATATAAATACAAAGAGTTACATTGTTTAGCTTTCTTATTCCTATTATGATTATTGTAAATGTATTTTGTAAAATTTCGAATAAAATATTGTTATAGTACATATTTGTGGTATCTCTAAATTTATATTGATATTATTTAATATTTTGACAACAATTTAGTTCTGTAAATATCACTTAAGTTTGATATATTTTTGCATATTTCAATAAAAGTTCTGCATATTTTCATGGAATTTTGGAAACATATATGCGTATATAATACAATTTTCATGTGCCTGTAATTCCCAGCTTTACTTATAAGAGGGAATTTTGGGTTTAGTGAGCGATTAATTTTTTTTTATTAAGCATGTATTATAATAGAAGTAATTAACAAATTATTATAAATACACACTTGGCTATTTCACAATTTTTTATTAGATCTATTTCTAACATATATTTCGGCTGTTATGCCATTGTCAAAGAGTATCTTAAAACTATGGCATAACAGCCAAAACATATGTTAGAAATAGATCTAATAAAAAATTGTGAAATAGCCAAATGTGTATTTATAACAATTTGTTAATTACAAAATGTTTCACCAAGAAGTGTCTGCTACGTCAATTAATGAAAAAATAATAGAAGTGATAGTAATTGCACAGCTGCTTGAACTATATTGTATATTTCTTTTTATTCGTAACTAAATTTCAGTTACTATTGACATAAAAATCAACAAATTAATCATCTGTAAATGAGCTCAATTTTGTTGCTTCTGATTTAAAGTGAAGTAAAGATTATTTATTGAATAGTTTTGGTTATTGTTAAAGCTATACACAGATTATAATCTATAATACCGGTATTGGGATTATTATCCAATAACTAACAAAAGCAATTGAACAAAACGAAAATAACATACCGTCTGGAGGTACTGGATTTAAGCATAATGGACAAGCTTCGTTGGTGAACATACACGAATAACATCGCTCGTGTCCGCAGTTGTCAATAAGTCTTCGCTTCTTGCCTTTGTCGAAGGGCATATCACAACTGGGACACGTTCTTGAGCCATTCTCTGATTCTAGTAGTCTTCGTATAGCTGCTAGATCTGCAAATTAAAAGAAAAGAATATAAAATGTAATAATAGTAACCGTTTACATTAAATAAAAAGGTCAGTCAACAAGTTGATTTAAACTTGATATGAAATTATATTAGAATTATATTGTTGAATTTTAATTTTAATACATTTCAGTATACCAATCATTTGCGTTAATTTAAGATGAAAATACTTTCACAAACTGACAACTTAATTAAATAAATTCCTATTTTTCCTTAATTGTAAGTCCTAATTGGCTATTAATCTCACAAATAATCAACGAGAAGAATGTTTTTATACTGGATGGACATGATTTTTGGAGTGGGGTGACATCTTAGCGAAGATATGTCATATTAGATAGTAATATAAATAAATAATAATAATTCTGCAAACAGCTGATCTTCTATTCTAAATAACAATAAAATTCATTCAAATAACAAAAAAGCTTGGAGAATACATTTTTACACACCATATTAGATATAAAGCAAACAATAGAAAATGTACAGCAGTCAAAAGTATTTATTTCTCTACAGTCCCCTTTTCTACATACTTAGGAGAGCACTGCTTAAATTCCTTTATATTCTTTGAATGATAAAATCAATCAAGGCCCTAGGGAATCTGAGGCAACAAGTGCCAGTTTCAGACAAAATCTTGTCGTTTGTGTCGAATCTCGCTCAACCATTTTTTTTTTAATTTGGAGAGAGGAAGTCATTAGCGGCTATGTCCAGTGAGTGTTGGTGCTTTTTCGTTACGAAACATAATTTCTTTCTTTGCCACACTCTTATTTTGATTAGAGTGACCAACTTGTATAGTAATGTTACATAATACTGAGGTTTTTTTTTCTTTCTCAGTATAGTCGACAAGTATTACATAACATGCATCTCAACAAACCGTCGTCAATATCATCTTAGCAGGTGGAACTATTTCTGTCTTCTTCGGAATACATGAAAAAGTTTCTATCAATTGTCTAGATTCTTGTTTTGTTTCGGGTGTGTGGTGAAGGATTCAAATGTCATTAACAATTATGAAGTGGTGCAAAAATTCAGAGAGGTTACGATAGGAGAAGCTCCAAACACAGCTTTGATTTATTCAGTCTGACGTTCTTAGTCGATTGCTAGCAACCCATCCGGTTGATGTTTTTTTTATATCTAAACGCAAATATAAAATGAATCCTGCCATTTCTTCGAAGATCTTTACAACGTCCATTTTCCCTGACTTGACATCACATTCATTTAGCACTTAATTGCGAATTTCTTTAATGATATTATCGGTAGCAGCTATCGTCTTGAATCGACGTATGATCACGGTTAAATTCAGTTGGCCGCTTTCTTATTGTTGAGAACGTAGGGCAATACATCACTACGAATTTAATACCATCTCAGTTTTTATTTTAATTAGTGCTAAACCCTTGAAAGCGAGCTTTTAACTACCCTACCATATTCAATTTTTTTTTCCGTTTTAATAAATATACAAAGTTATTTACCTCAAGCTCAGACAAAAACCTGTCAATTATACATTAATGAATGACAGGTGTCATGTCAGATCATATGACAACAAATTGTAGTTTCATAAAATAAACTATATTTGATACACTGGACGACATCTATGAGGGAAAGTCAGTAATTAAGTTACAAATGCATATGGCATAATGCAAAGTATAGCCTACGGCATAGTTTGAATTTCCGGAAAATGTGGATACGACAACTGACCGAGGAACACAAAAAAAAATCGTCCTTGCAACATCTTCTGCAGTTTGCTACTGAAGGTGAGGACATGCTTCACAGAATAATCACTAGTGATGAATCTCGGGTGCATCACTACTAACCTAAATCAAAACATATGTCAATGCATTAGAAGCATCCTTCCTCACTCACCAGCAAATAATTCAAGGTTACACCCTCAACTGGTAAGGTTGCACTGTTCGTAGATTGCAAAAAGTGATATTTGCGAGTATATAAGGAAACGGTGAAACTGTGAATGCTGTGATGTTTTTTCAAACATCGGACTGTCATTCGAAGAAAAGGACCAGGCCTATTGCGCAGCGGTGATCTGCTTCATCGTGATAACACAAGACCTTATATCAGAGCTACAGTATCCATCTTATAGCCCAGACATCTAACCCCAAAGCGATTTTCATCTGTTTGGTCCACTAAAACAATATCTTGGAGGCAAACGCTTTGCAGATGTTGACGACGTTCAACACGAAGTCCTACTTTGAATGAGACAGCAACCCAAAGAATTTCGGTGGCGATAAATTGGGCGCGAAGCTTACCTGGTCCATAACACGAACAAGTAAACTGTACGCAAGTATTTTAGGAGACCATTAATCCTATAGGTAAACTGGGCGCAAATGGAAATTGTTTGTTTAATAGAGCCTGACTGTAAAAAAAAACACATAGTATACTTTACATTTTGTAGTTTATTAAAAAAACCACGTTTCGAAATATACATAAATATACTATTACAGTGACATATTATATCTATTATATATATGTACATATTAGGTAATGTAGTCTGTTTATTTCTCCTAACTTATATCTATTCACAAGATTACCAAGCGATGCTAATTTAGCTGTTACCTTTTTATCTTTAAGCCTCGCAGAAACATGCAAACTTTGTATTTTAATATATGTATCAAGTTGGCACTCCTTTATCTTTCCCATTAAGACATAGATAGAGGGATGCGTTGCATAAAATCAGGAATTGAATTTTGCATGAAATTACTCACAACAATTAGTTGTTCTTGTTACTGAAGCACTTTCTTCTGTCCACATAGAAGGGGGAAGTACTGCATTTTCGAAAATATATGTATCTAACAAATAATCACAATATTTGTCCAACAAATCATTGTGTGGCTTGCACGACATCATATCGAACACAAAACAATCCTCTACTATTGGGGTTTCAATAGGTTAATCCCAATGTGTTTTTAGCCAGTTGCCAATTTCACTTTTTAATTCATATTCTGAGCCTAATCCAATCGATCTTATCGTTCTTACTTTCGGATATGTCTTCTTCAGTTTTTGTCTTGCAAGTATTTGAAACTACTTTTCTTGTTACCTTTTGTTCGTCTGCTTCATGGTTGTGAACATCGTGCTCTCTTGTGACTAGGTTATTAACTGTGTAAATTTTGGCTTTACAATGCAGTCGTTTTCGTATAATAGCAAATACTTTCCACGTTCACTTTATATTACTGACACGGACATTTTAGTAGTGTATTCCGTTATTTCCACTATCAAGAGGTGAACTAAACTAAGAAAACATAGTAGAGTATGCCGATCTTTTCGCTATCAAGAAAGCAAACAAACCAAACTAGGAAAACACGGAACCAAACTAATTTTGATTTTGCATATTCGGACCATTTGTAATCGATTAATGTTAATAATCGGGTCATTTAAAATTAGATTAATGTTTATATCATTAAAGAAAGTCTCGCGCCTAATTTACCTAGAGACCTAACAGACCCTTTTGGACATGCAGGTAAACGGATTATTCTTGCGCCGTTTATCTACGTCCAAAAATTTTATGCAGCTGGGATTGGGGCGCTGTTAAAACGGAGATTATTAATTTATTTAATTACTGACTTAACCTCGTATATGTAAGATTGACTACATTTCAATCTACTTTAGTACAGTATACGATAGTTTTTTGTTTTATAAGCTGTTATTAGAAAGTAATATTCGGTTTTGTTCTTGCTTTTACCAAATAGCTAAATTGGTTCAATAAAGTGGAAATTAAGTAATATTGCTTTTTCATTTTTATTTCATTTATTTATTTATTTATTTTATTTATTTATTATTATTATTTATTATTTTATTTATTCATTTCATATTTATTTATTTCATTAATTATTATATAAAAATATTTCAGGAAATGTTGGCACTTTTCTAGTTAAAGGTATTGTCCATTCTAATTGAAATGACAACCAAATAAATAAAAAATTACTTATCTAGTTCAGTATTAGCATAAGAAATAAATGTATCTTATTTAACAAACGATTACGAATAGAAGGGATACAAATAAAGAAACATAACTTTTCAGTGATGAAGGTATTCGAAATTTAAAACAGATCGAAGAGAACAAGTGCTATATGTTTCAACAAACAATTGCTTTGTATGTATAGTTTATTTCAAATTATAAGAATATAACTTTGAACGGGTCTCATGCTTTTATTGCACCACCTTCTGTGATGATAATTATTATACCCGGTCTCCTTATTGAACGGGTACGGTTTACCTATTTGCAACGTATGAATCTAGGGGCCGTATTTACTATAAATTAGGGCCCTATAATATAATAATAAAACGCTGTTAATTTCAAGTATATAATAAAAAATATCTGTACATAGGGTTTGTATACAAAGAAAAAATTACAAATCGTGTGGCAACATGTGTAGTGGATACATATCTATATACATAAAATACAAAAAATGTTTGTTTGTCCTTTATAGACTCTGAAACTATCCAACCGATGTGATCCAAGCCGGTTTCATTAGAAAGGTAATAGTCCAGATTAGGTTTACGGCTATATATCTTTTTGATATTTCAAGTGGGCGTGGCCCCTCCCACATAAATTGAATAACATCATATATCTCGACTATTGTGATAGCAAGAGTTTTGAAACATTCCAATAGTACATAGTGCTGTGGACTTTTCCCCATAAATATTATAAAAATTTAATTATTTTATGAATGCACATTTATGTTGAACTTAAATAAATATTTGACTTGCGCAGTTTGAGCATGCCATTTGTTCTGCTGTGGACGATTGTAAAACTGTATTTTTTATGCGAAGCCTGCGTGCTTGCTGTATCCTCAGGCACAAGTGTTAGGTGAAATAAGAAAGTCGTGTTGATAAAAAGATTAATCTTTATTTTTTTATTAAGTAACTTCGGGTTTATTTTTTTGATTTAATTGTGGTTGGTGCTGTGTTAATTTCATTACCGCTATTTAACGAGTTTGTTGATCTCGTAATTGTTATATTTTTACACTTTCTTACTCATGTGTCTCGCATTGTTTTTTACGTAAGTAAAAATATATATATATTTTTTTTGAAAGATATCTTATTATATTTAAAAGAGTTAAATACTGTATTTTTCTATATTATCATTATTATAGTATTGAGATTTTAGTCTTAGTTATTTGATATAGATAACAAAGAAGGTTTTTAACATTTCTAGTAAAAAAAATCTGTTAATGTAAAATTTAGTACGTTGGTTTATCAAGGGTATTTTTTGTTACATGTGGTTGCACATGCGTTAAAGTTTGTTTCGGTCTGTCATATCAGTTTGTTTATTTTGTTCTCTTGGGAGAAATTAAAAGTTTCTTTGTAATTTATTATTTTTAATTTTGATGGGCTGTCACAAAGGTTTTTGATCACATGCAGCTGTCATTTCCATGCGTTATTTTTACCTTAATAATATTCATAAATGAGGCAATATTAATCTTTATACTTTATAAAGATTTTTTTATTTTTTTTTAATTTTTGTATTAAAGTTTCATTTAAATTTTATTGTGTTTATTATTAAACCTTATTTCAAGAAGTTTGCAAGTAACTTAAAGAAATATAATTATAACATTTGTCAATACTCTTTTACTGGCGCATTATAAATTTTGTAGAAGAGACAACCACTTTTCCGATTGGAACCCTGAGAGGAAAGCAGTCCCATTTTTTGAAATTTAACCGACTGAGTATCCTAGCTGGATAGATTTGTCGTGAATTGTGAATAAGCAAATTTCAAGATCACAGTTCATAGCAATATGTTACTAATGTGCGTAATCAGGACAAAAATGGATGGGATCGGACAAGTGGGCGTTTTTTCAAACACACGTATTTCATTTTTTTAGCGTAGTAGCACACGCCGGGTATCCGCCAGTAGATATATAAAGCTAATTTATTTTTAATACACAATAAAATTTTTATGTGTCACCGCATTTCATAAATCATCTGTGATTGAGTCGTTTTGCAAATTGGTGTCTGTCTGAATCGTATTGCAAATTTATAATCAAAGGTGCTACTATTTTGTACATGCGCATATATTCGTCCTCTTTTGCTATTGCGTGTTTAACAGCATTTTTCCAATTTACAGCAGTTATATGGCTCTGTTATCCACATCCTCTATTAATTGTTTTTTTTGTATAATGATCCTCAAAATATAAATCATTTGCTTCTAAAAATGTTTTAATATCTTTCTTATTATTACATTTAGTAGGAACTTTGGTTCGCTGTCGAGAATGATACGGAGCGTTGTCCATCACTATCACACTATCTTTTGGTAAATTTTGCAGCAAAGTGTAACAAAACCATTCTTCAAATAAAGATGAGGTCATATCTTCATGGTAATCTAAACTTGAAGCTTTAACATTTTTAGCAGATAATAGCGGCTGTCCGATCCATCCCTTTTCTGACCCAGCATGAAGAATGATTATTCTCTTCCCTCTCGAAACCGGCACGTCCAACTGACACATACTTGAACTATCCACCCAACCTTTGCAAATTGTGTCATGGGTGTCATACCAGGTATCGTCTAAATATCATATCAATCGTCCTTCCTGTCTATACCTTCTAATTGCCGTTAAGTATTCATATCGAAGTTCCTGTAACCTCGGGCTTTCCATAATTGTGCTTCGTTTCTCTATACTGCCAAACTTAAAACCAGCTTTCTTTAGCGTCCGCCACAAGGTTGCTTTAGAACACTGAATATTTATAGGCTCATCACTGATTCTTTTATGTAAGCAGTCAAGTGTAGATACAACATTTCCTCTGAAGAAGGAGTATACTTGCTGCCTAATAGTATCAATTTCATACTCTTCAATTTTTCTCGGTGCTCCTTTGTCACTTTTTTGCTTTCGAAGCCCTGCGTTATTCTTAATTATTTTATATATTGTTCCAAAAGGCACCTTGGTTAATTGCGACGTTCGTTGAATGTTCTGGGTTTGTAGTTCGTTATTTTCTTCCATCAGGGTATGATAGACATTGAAAATTATCTGTTTTACATATTCTGATATATGCTTTCTCCGTCGTGCTCCAACAGTATTATCACTATCCACATCATAATCAATAACACTTTCAGCAAAAGGTCGCCACATGTTCGTTAAGTAAAGAGAGAAAAATCAAATATGTATACGGCAGTAAAGATTAACAATAAATGATATATAGACTCAATATTAGATGTAATATATACCAACTCTCCTAACTATATTTACTTAAATTTTTTTAATAAATATAAGCACTTATTTCATCTAAATTGTAATTTAATGACTATTTAACTATATGTAATAACTATATATTCAAATTAACAGCTGTTGGTACTTATATTATTATTAAATTTTATTTCATCTAAATTGCAGTAATTACAATTTACTTAAATTTTGTCATTACGGACCTCAGCAGTTTGTTTGCGTAAAAGATAATCGTATTGAGCGGCCAGGTAGTTATTGCCGCAGGTGGTGAAATAAAAGCATTAGAGCCGTTATATTCTTATAATTTTAAATAAACTATACATATATACATTTTTTGTTAGATTTTTGAAATAATTGAATGTTAAAATTAATTGTCTAAATATAAATACACATATCATTATGTACCAGAAATTTAAGAGTAAGCAATTTTGAATCTATTCCCTATTATTTACGTCAATTTATGCAGATAGGTAATTTACGAACAATTAAAATACAAAAGATGTGTATTATAACATCTCAATTAAATACTATTTGCATAAATATGTGCGTACAGAAACTATTTTTAGATCATTCATTCAGCAATCAACGCATGGATTAAGAAGTGATCAACACACGTCAGAACGAAAGATTTATGGACAAAACACGTGACCGCAAGATACAATTAGCGAACTAGGTAAGTTGGTAAATTAAAAAAAGAATCTTGTACTGTTATGAAGCTGACACACATTTTAAGTAAACTGACAGGTGTATTTTTATATAGTACCAAACAATAAGGTCTGGTATTTGTATTTAGTATAACTTGGTAACGTTTGCAGACATATTTGTTGATCTATTTGAAATTCTACAAAATATATAAACATCCTTAATCGTATATACAAAGAATATATGAGAATAATAATATTGCCAAAAAATAGCTTTTAAGATGTACCTAGTCTATAAAATAAATACATGTTCTAAAAAACCTAGAAACTTTTAAATTACTTTTAGTTTTGAGAAGATACACATTTATTTATTTTGTTTATAAATGTATATATGAGCATGTTTTTTCACAATAGCTACTGTTGCTGGTTTACTTTATTTATCACTAAAGATGCCCATTCGGGAGCAAACACAGTGTCGCAGTGGTAAGGGATTCGGTTGCACACGTATGTTTTATATTTTATATGTATTGCTGTGTAGTTTCGCTTTTGAATATAATTTTACATAAAGAAGTGATTGATAAGGACCGTTACTCGAGGATATTTTTATTGAGACTTTGTGTAATATTTTTGGTATCTCAGGGCTGTTTTTGTCTTTTTGGGTTCTGCGTACCTAAGCCTAGCGTCAAAAGTAAATGTAAAGAAATAACACAACAAGAAATAACTGGTTAATAATTCTTTTATTGTCTGTTGGTATGTTCACATTTCATTTTTGTTTCAACTTAAGATACTTCATTCTTTAACTTAGAACTTAACTTATCAATGAAATTTTTATACCAATATTATTTTGTGAATCACAAACGTATAGTTTTGGAGTTTCGATTTCGAATTCAATTGAATCTCTCAACCAAAGACTTTTTTTCAATTACAAAAGGGGGTATTTGCCCTCCTAATGTTGAGATTAGTACTCAAAGCCTATATCTATCTTTAAATGTGGATCTTTGGCTTTTACTGATATTTCTTTGCAATTCGAGTGCGCTATTCAGCGTCTATTTAAGTGAAAAACAAGTTCCTACAGAATAGTAAGCTTATCATCACACTGTATAAGTATTTTCTTACTTTCCACGCCTATTGTTGAATGTTTTAATTTTTAAATTTCTATGGCATAGATATTTTAAGAGTATTAGTGGAATCCCTACTTCCTACTTATTAGTCTCTAATATCTGGCCTAAGATATAATTTAATCGTGTATTTATAAATAATTAATTATTTAAACTAACAATCCACATGTATTTTTTGATTTGATTAACTCTATGTACCCCAATTCTATCGTGTGTACAGTCTTACTTACTCGAAGCTAAGTTCAGCATACAAGTTCTCAAATTCCTCTTGGCACATTATTAATCTTCTAGTTATTTGTTTCTAATAATAATTTACGAATAATCAGTCAAATTTTCAGAGAGTTATGTATCTCTGAATGTAGAGTAATGAATCTCGAAAATAAATCAATGAATGTCTTCATTCTGCCGTGCCTTCCTCTTTTATATCTTGCGTTCCGTGCTTCTCAGAATCGCTTTCCCAATCTCATTTGATTTATTTCTATTTTATCTAATTTTAGTTCTTATTTAACATTTTTACTCCTGTGTATTTTTATCTATCATTAGGTAGCTTCGTTTTTCCAATTTTCGTGCTCCATCTCTTTGCTTATTTATTTTGTCGTTCATCATAATTTTATTATTTGTAATTTTTATTATGGAGTTGCAAATTTTAATCTCGTTGTTTCTTAGAATGACTCCTTATTCGCGTTCGAACCTGAAATGCTTTCTTGGTAAAGCGGCCTACGTCTTATTAGAAAACCCCGTAGTGTTTTCCTTCTCTTTCTTCCTCCTTGGCTTGTTCGTATGGTATTTTCTTGTCCCTCTCTTACATCCGGGCATATCTCTTTAATGTTTGTTCATTTTGTCATTGAGCATGCACTGTTTGATATGGTTTCCATTTCGACATATGGTTTACTTGTTTGTTTACATCTTGGAAACATTTGTGGATTTAATTGCCTTATTTGTATTTTACAATGTTTGCTTGTTTCTTGTCACTGATGTTTTCGTTGCTTTTAGATTTCTACGTTGCTGTTCTTGCCGTTTGGATGGCTTATATAATTGCTTTTTTTATTTTAAAAATGCTGTTGATGTCTCATGTTGATTCGTCCATTTAGCAAGGTTATTTATAAGAATATAATGAATTAAAATCAAATGTAGTTACTAACATTACTAATGCTTAAAGAAAAGCATATTCTGTATCCTTTTTCTATATTACTTGTACGTACAGCATATTTTATTAGTGTACTTACATTCTAAGTCTTTAATAATCAAGCTAACCTAAAATTTGTTGACATATCGTTAAATTATTTATATATACATTCTAGTACTATACATTTGAATTTTTTTACACTAAATTGGAGTATTCTATTCAAGGTGCATTTACAAAGACACAACCTCAGTTGATTTCTTGCTTAGTCAGGTTACGTTTAATTAATTCTGTAGATTATTAATTCTATATTTATTTTATCTCCAAAGAGAATTTCACAGCATCATGTTTCCGATATGTGTCCAATCTCAAGTCGGCTGCATTATAGTACAATTATTTCGTGTAAAGTAAAAAATAATAAATAAATAATGTCAAAAGCTATAAAGAGACCGTTCTACCATGAAGCAAAGAAATTAATAAGTCGATTTCCGGATTTCGTTTACGCTGGTACTACAATAAAATGCAAAGTTTGTGAAACGCCGCTCTCATGCACAACAAAATATAATTGCTAAAGGCTGCTAACTAAAGGTGAATAGTGCAAAGCATATACGGAAAAAATTGGTGTCGCAAATACGTCACCATTTTTTTCCGTATATGCTTTGCACTATTCACCTTTAGCAGCCGTTTTGAACATTTATAAATTTATAATTTTATTTATGATTTACTATTATTTATTTATACATAAGTATACATATTTTAACCCCAGTTACTAGAATCACGACCCCGATATTGTTTCACTGTGCAGAGGTTAAAATGGTGTATACACTTTACTCTTTAAATCTTCGGTGACTGTTTGTTAAATGAATAAATGTAATTTCATCTAAATATATTTATTTACATTACATGCATTTATCTTTGAATCCACAACGACTTATACTAACGTAAATGTTGAGACTGATGTTCCTTGTCAAAATATGATTGTTATGTTGATGTTTAAAGTAAGACTGTGTGTCTTGATGTACTACTGTTTTGTTCTGTCGTTGAGTTGACACTATTTTTTGTTATTTTCTATGATGTTACCAATAAGACTGTTGTTTTAAGACTATTACAAATAGGTAAGAATATACCACTATCCCTATAAACTATTACATAATTAAACGCGTGTATTCGTTGTACATTGTATTGTTTGACGTCATACCGGGGTTATAAATTCGTGTAAATTGTACCTACGGAAAATAATACCAGGTTTACAATAGGGTGTTAAATCTTACTAATAAATAATAAAAGATTATTACTAATTAAATATTGGTGATATTATAATAACCGGATATTGTTCTTTAAGAAAGTATCTGTACAGTATGGGCTTTGTTAGCGAGCCCTTGTGTAGGAAATGTGAAAAACAGGAGGAAATTAACCTTCATGTTATATGCATTTGTGAGGAACTGAAGGGACTCAGACAAAAACACTTCGGAAGAGATCTATTGATTTATGTTATACAGTGTTTTCAATTCGAAAATAAACGTTAAATATTTAAAAATTTGGAAATGTTATGTTTGAATTATATATCCTAGATTTACTTACAATAACAATAAAGAATGCTTGAAATTAAAATATGACAAAAGGGTATTTAATGTATCCTCAACAAATGTCATGGCGGGATTTAAAGATAAAAGACATCAGAGAATGTTTGGTGATTTTTGTCGACCCCTGGAGAAAATTCAGTAAAAGAAGAAGAAAACATTGCTGAATTTATGATTTTAATGCTCCACCACAAATCTAGAGGAATGAATTATCACTAATGTTATTCTTATTGTTATTATCTCGCATTATCTTCAAAAGACTTCTTCACTTAATGTTTTGTCGAACATTATTTTCGCAATTAGTAAATTATTTCCTTGTTCTTAATGATAATGTAAAGTACATGTGTGGTCTTGTATGACTTTAGTATGATAAATGGCCACAGAAGCAATAACTATTTGTGTTTACTATTTCTTAATAGCAACAAAAATTACGAGACAACTCTATGGATCTTAAAAGATATGACTATAACTACTAGAACCAGTTTCTAGTTTAAAATTTTAATTTCGCACTGAATAATTGGTGCTTTCTTCAGTTTATAAATTTACTTCATTGTGTGCACTGAATAAAGTACGAAGGTATAATTCGAAAGTCATAAAAACAGTTTCTTTTTTAAGATAAAAGATAAGAAAATATAATGGGAAGGCATATTTACATGCCAGTTTTACTGTATAAAGCTTTCGATATAATCTTTCAATATTCATAATTAGGATATCGAATATTTTAATTAATTCAATACGCTTCGAATCGATTGAAATGCAAACGAGACCATGTCTCACAATAACGAAATAATAAATAATTCAGATTAATCTATCATCTAAATTTTAGGTAATTGCGAACACTTGTACACGCTGACAGATCAGTCGCTACCGCAATAAAAACGGAACGACCACGACCGGTTGGTTCATATTGTGCGCCAGATATTTCTTTTCATCGCACTCTATCGTGTTGTTCTGATTCCTTTTAATTAAAACTTGTGTTCAAAATTAGTATTTCATTGTGAAAGAAATGCAATGTCACTGGACTTTCTTTTATATCGTTATTTCGAATTGCAAGACGAATGAACATATGTATAGGGATTTAATAAAAAAAAAAATCCGTTCGGAAAGACATTTACGATAATTACATAACGTGTTTTGCTAAGCGCAGAATGTAATTATGTCCAATTGATTGCCAATTATGAAAATATTTGTGGGCGATTCTTATTTTAAGTGTCTTCCCATGGACGGTATTGTCACATTATTTAATTATTAATTGTAGAATAAAGAAGTCTCTATAACAAGACGATTAAATACCAAGGAAGATAATTAATGGCAAGTCTGCAGGTACCCATTAATATAAAAAATTAGTTCTTTGGCATTTTAAGCTTAAAAAGCCTTTCACTATTTAAAACGAGTTTCCCTAAAGCCTTTCCAAAGTCTCCAACGCTACAAAATCTTAATTAGGATCGGTGCACACAAAATGTTGGATTTTCGTTTCCTGTGAGAATTGTACATAATATTTAACAATATCGTATATGTGGCAAAAAATGAAAATTTTAAAGTAGCGTATATCGCAGGGGTGCTCAAACGGTCGATCGCAAGAACTCACTCCACAAATTCGAGTTCTCTCGAACGTCAACTCTAGGCCGTCTCTGCCTCTCATTGGAATTTGCGAGACTACCGAAGCAAGGCAACTGCGCAACGTTCGGCGACCCTTCCCGATTCGTCTCGAATTAGTCAGATTCATATAAAAATCCGCGACGACGCGACACTATGCCACGACACAAAAGGCCGGACGAAGTCAAACTCGAAGGCCACACAATACACTGGCAGGAAAAAGTTAAATACCTCGGGGTCACAATGGACTCACAACTAACATACACGGCACATATTAAAGAATTAAAACGAAAAATAGGGTTCACAACACACGCACTGTACCCGATACTAAACGGCAAAAGCAAACTAACACTGGAAAATAAAATATTAATAATAAAAACGATAATACTCGCGGGCGCAACATATGCCGGAGAAATATGGCATCAAGCCAGCGAAAAGCAAAGACAATCGGTACAAGGGAAAATAAACAAGGTAATTAGACTCGCGATAAATGCACCGCGATACATGACAAACGCGCAGATTCATAAAGAGACGAAACTCGAAACACTGGAAACAATAATATGCAAACGAACACTAAAAACAATAGAAACAATAAAGTCACACGAAAACCCCACAATAAGAAAAATAATAAATCCAAAACGGAGACTAATTAAAAAAGACGGACTTAAGCAAATTAAAAGACGCGCAGAGGATAACGATATCCAAATAGCCGCGAAAAAAATCAAAAATTAACAGATAAACAGAGGTCAACACAAACACACAAAAATGTAGCAAAACACACAGCATTCCATATAGGTTAAACAAACGTAACACACAAACACACAACTACACATAATAACACAAAACATACACAACCCCGGGTAATGAAATTGGAGTGGAAATGGAGGCAACTCCGACCACCGAACAAAATCAAGAGGACTCATATAAAGACACTATGCCAGTCATAACTGAGTATCTGGTAATATTTGAAAGACAAAATGAGTGCGGCGAAAAAAAGTAAGAAGTACCATTTTAGTAACGATTGGGAGAAAGAACTTTTGTTTATTATGGTCAGATTTGGAATTCAAACTAACAACTGATGTTATGTAATGTACATACTTTTCTTTGCAGTTTGATGAGTCCACCAATACGACGAGATACCGCTCAATAATGTACTTTCATTTGGATGGTATTTTCTGATGTCAGCTAAAGAAGAATTGTTAACGTTGCTGCCTCTGAAAGAAAGAATTCGCGGAGAAGATATTTACAAAGATTTTCTAAATTTTTTATACGATTTGAGCTACCGATTTACAAACTGGAGCACTATTGACAGGTAATCAAATTGGGTTTGTTGCAGTGTGGCGAACTAGCGAAGACTTCCCATCATTTCTCGCATTCTATTACATCACTCATCAGCAAGTTCTATGTTCAAAAATAATAAACATGAATGATTTCGTGGATAATGCCACAAAGATCGTGAATTCAATCCGTGCGCGAAGCTGGCAACGACGCCATTTCAAATTGCAATTGGAAACTAGCGACTCTGCCGAGCACACTGATTTACTTCTTTATACACACATAGGATGTTTGAGTCGTTGAAAATTTTGAGAGAGATTTCAAGAACTATTACCTGAAATCAATTCCTTTCTTAGCGAACGAGGTGACGACATTGAGATACTTAAAAATAGCTCTGTGATATAGTTTTCCTATCGGATGTAACAAATTATTTAAATATCATTAATTCGGAGCTACAGGGAAAAAGTAAAACCTTTATCGATATGGTTAGCGCATGAAACGCTTTTGTAAATAAATTAAAGCTGTTAATTAATCAGCTATACAAAAAGGACTACACAAATTTTGGCAGCTTCGAAAAGAAGGGCAAGTTCTCACTCAAATTATGACAACTACGAGACATAACTAAAAAACATTTAGAGTGAATTTGACGCTTCTCTGATTTTAAGCAACTAAGGGATATTGTAACTTTCATGACTTATCCAGTTTCTGATGAAGACATTGAAAAAATTGCTAATGAAGTAACAAACACTTCGAATATGGAGATCTCTTCTGTACAGAATGAGATTTGCAGATAATTTCAGATATACATCTCGAAGTCAAAACAACTGATGCCAAATTTGGTCTTTCAGATCCGAAAACAAATATCCGTGTTTGAAACAAATAGCTTTGCGCCACAGTATAATGAAGTTATGTATACTTTTCTGATTTGTTGGATATGGTTTTATATTTATACTAATTTAAGAACTAACAAAATATCTGTCGCATTTTATTCACCATTGTTTTGCCTACAATATTGTTTGTGTATTAACATGTTTCTACTAACTTCATTAGGTCGATGATGTCTATAACAAAGCACATGCTAAAGTTTAGTTCTACTGTTATTTTTTTCTTTCTGAAGCTGACGAAAGAAAATTAATGGGCAGATGCATGGCATTTTTATCATAACCCAGAATTTAATATCCAATATCACTTGAAATTTGCAAAATCTATTTAAGGAGTTAGGAAAATTACTGATTGTGACTATAATAAAAAAATAATTGATGCAAGAATAAATAGTGATCGAAAAAATTATGATAATAATAATAATAATAATATTCATTATTATCCAACATATACAAAAATCCACTTAAAGGATAATATAAAATGACAAAAACAAAAAACATATTGCTATGGATTTTTCCCTCAATTATATTTGAAATTTATTTAAAAATAAATGTACATTGTTTTTGGATATCTGTGTATATCCGTTATATTTTGATAATAGGTGTAAGCAAAAACTAGATGTTTGAAGGTCTTTATGTGAAAGCGAACGTAGTGACGATATTGAGGGAGAGACGAAGTTATACCTTTAGACAAGAACATTCTTTTTCTTTAAAAAATATATATATTTTTAATTAAATTCGGGTTGAATTTATCGAGTTAATTAGTTGTTGGTGTGATTTTCAATTCCCGTATATTCGATGAGATTGTAATCTCGTAATTTTGATAGTATTTGATTTTGATTAAACAACGTTTTTCTTGTCAACGTGTCTCCTATATAATTTTTTATGCAAGATATATATAAAGATATATATTTATAAGACGTCTTATTAAGTCAAAGAGTTTCTTAAGATTGTATATCAATTGTATTAATATTATTAGTTAAGAGTCTTTATTAGTTGAGATAAATGATAAAGAATATTTTTAAAATTTCTACGTAAAAAAAATATATTTGTAAAATTTTATTCGTTTGGAATTCAAGGGAAATTTTTTGTTACATGCAAGCGCGCATGTAGTAGATTTTTGATCGTGTTTTCAAGTTTGGTTATACTATGTTCTTCTCTGGGGAGAAATTAAAAATAAACTTTGTTATTTTAATTAAGTTGATCGGAAGTCATTAGAGGAAGTTTTAATTCACTTAGCGGTCATATTCAGTGAATTGTTTTACCTCAGAAGTTGTATATTGTTAAATACACAATCTTTTTCCTATATAAAGATATTTTTTTTTTCTTTTTTTGATTTTCTTGTATTAAATATTCATTTAAATTTTATCCTGTGTTTTATTCTTGATATAACTTTACTACTGAATTAATTAAAAAAGTAACTCAGAAAATATAAACGTACTTAAAGTGAATTCTTTTACTGGCGCCTTAAAAATTTTGTAGAAGACCACGTATTTCTGATTGGAACCCTGAGAAGAAAGCAGTCCCATTTTTGGAAATCAACCGGCTGAGTATCCTAGTTGGGTAGATTAGTTGTGGATAGTGGTGCAGTAAATATATAAACCACAATTCATAGCAGTTACAGTACACATTCATTCACCCATTTAAATCCTAAAATAAAAAAATGACAAACTAACTAATTTATTTAGTAAAAGGATCATCACAATACTTATTTGCGTTTTTCGCCATATGGACCATTGGGTATTTGCCAAAACATTAGTTTTAGCACGGGGAACTGGTATCGATTTTTGAAAAAATTTTTAGATCATCAGCATACGCAAGAACTCAGCACTCGATTGAGGTTAAAAGATCATTTATATACATTATAAATAGTGGAGGCCTTAGATTGGACACTTGCGGTACACCGGAAGACGCAGTGAATATCCTGGAATTATATCTATTGTAGCAAACGTAGGCTGATCTATTGTCCAAATAGGAATCAATTAACTTTACGGTCTCAGGAGAAAAGCCGAAGGAGGACATTTTAGTGATGAGTATATTATAGTCAATCGTATCGAATACTTTAGCGAAATCTGTATATATCACATCTACCTGTTCTCTTTTGTCCAAGCATTGAGTAATTAACTGCGAAATTTCAACAAAGTTTGTTTCTGTCGACCTTCCCAGAGCATATGGAGAAATGTAGGGTGATACACAACCATATATTTTCAAGTATAGAAGTTGTTCGGAAACTTTGGAGCAGGTAGATAAAATACTTATGGATCGATAATTGTTCATAAAGCTCTTATCGCCATGCTTAAAAATTGGTATACTACGATTCAGTTTCCAAAATTCCGGAAAAGTAGACGTACTGATGCTAAAATTAAAAATTGAAGCTAGAGGTTCGCTCAGAACCCGTGCACAATCTCTAATGAAAATGGTAGGAAGCCCATCGTGACTGGAGGTGTAATCAGCCTTCACTTGGATTAAGACACACGAAACGTCCTCAGTCGAAACTGCCGGAATTTTAATACTGTCAAATGAAAGAATATTTGCAGGAAAAGGACCAGGTATAGGTGAACGTGGTACAAATGTAGTGGAAAACATGTATGCAAATGCCTCAATTTCATCCGGATCAGTTAACATATCTGTTCCTGAATTCAAGCAGGCAGGAATTCGGGACTTACTACTCCTTTGTCTTACAAATCGCCAATACTGTGATGGATTATTCCCAATATTTGTTTCAACGTCAGATATGAACTGGTTATAAGAACGACGGACTTTTGGTTTGACCAAGCTGTGCAACCTAACAAATTCTTGTTTATTATTAATGGAGCCCGTATGGTTCCATTTACGGTAGTAATATTCCTTCTGTTTTATCATCACTATTACCTCTCGATTATATCAAGTGGGAAACCTGCGACAGGACGAAGATGTTTAGGATACGTATCTGTCAACCACATAAAAGAATCTCAGAATAAAAACTAAGTGTAAACAGGCACGTACAACTACGGCAAAAGAGGTCGAACACCATTTGACAATAATATAATTTTCCGCATGCCAAATACTAAGCAAAGAAATTTCCAAAATTAGACAAATATCAGCTTTAACCCGATATAAGATTAACACATATTTCATTCAAGTATTTATTTACTAACATTTTTCTGAATGACATATGATGAATACTAAAACATACATTGTAATATTAAAAAGTTATCATCCAATAGTCATAAAAACTAATAACAAAAGCACATAAAAATAAATAAATATAGATTGTTTATTGTTTGAGTAAGAAATATACAAAATTAAAATAGATATTTAAATAAAAAAGTTATGTATATTTGTTTTTAGAAGGTTGATATGAAACCAATACCTGGTTAATTGTATGTTTTAGTGTAGACAATCAATTTTATCATGTTTGCTAGCGTCTTTGATAAATTTTAACTCTGCAATTGAAATCCTGAAGGAGTAACGAATGCTTATGATATATATATATATATATATATATATATATATATATATATATATATATATAGTATTTTCGTGACCTTGGTATGATAAGGTAAACTTAATTAGTCGGCGATTAAAGGTCTGGTTATTACTTCAAAGTGTATATATTTAAAATAATCCTACATGTTTCGGCAATGATGCCTTTGTCAAGGATATAAAAAATATAAATGACACATTTATATTTTACTATATTTTTATAATTAAGTTTACCTTATATATATATATATATATATATAAATATATTAAATATATATACTTTGAAGTAATGTACCAGACCTTTAATCGCCGACATATTAAGTTTACCTTATCATATCAAGGTCACGAAAATATTATATTTATATATATATAAATATATATATATATATAAGTGTTTAGATAAATTCTTAGCCGTTCATTAAATATAACATTTGATAAATTATTGGAGTTTTTCGGCTTTATTATATGAAATATTTACAAATATTAAATTATATATATATATATATATATATATATATATATATATATATATATGTATCTATAACTTACTACACTTGTGTAGAATTATGATGTCGTTTTGAAGAAAAACACTGTTTTGGTTGTGTGACGTTTCGGTCTTGGATTTAGACCTTACTCAGACCTGTTTTTTATTAAGAAGCAAACAAAAAAGGAATGTAAACAAATTTGTCAATATGTTGTCATTGTACAAAATAAAATGTATTACAAATACTTACATAACCTAAAATATATGGGCATTTGTTTGTAATACTACACAGACGAGCCTGTTATCGTGGCCTCTACATGTTACTGTCATCTCTATGTCAATGATGATAAAACTAACAAAACACTATACTTTTAATACACTAGTACATAGACTGCAAACTAAAATCAGTCAGACAGGCTTGAAATCTCTTTATAATGTGTGCCGTGCGTATTACTTTTATCGCTAAAACATATTTCTCGGTGCACGTATATCAGTAAAATGTGTGTAAACATGTTCTACTAGAAATCGGAACAAAAAGTAAAAAATATAAAAAAATATATATAAAACACAAAAAACAGAAAAAACAGAAAAACAAAAACACAAAAAGCACCACGCGCAACAAAGGCTAAAAAACCCCATACGTATAAACAGGAAAAAAATACTCGCCCTCACATTATATAATCTTATTATGTTAACTTATTCTGTATACCCGGTGTTATATGTTTTAGTTGCGGTATGTAGATATTGCTGAAACTGAGGGAGTCGGCTTTAGTATTTAGATTATATTGTACGCTCTTTATTGTTAGAGTTTCCAGAAATAGTCGTCTTGTGTAGTTTGGTTCCTTGAAAATGATTCTGACATCTTTGTATCTCGGTTTGTGGTGTGTCGACGCTATGTGGATTGCCAATGCGCATGCTTGTGGTTTGACTCTACTGTCGCTGTCGTGCTGCGTCAATCTATCTTTCAATCTTTGTTTCGTTTGCCCTATATAAAACGAGTTGCAACTACACGGTATTGCATATATGACGTTGTTGTTCATGTCCACCGGTATTGGATGTTTTAATTTCGTGAACAATCTGGAACCGGGGACGGCGGTTGTGTACGCTACTGTAACTACGTTGTGGAAAACGTTTTTTATTTTGTTAGTTAGGTTTGGGATGTATTGTAGTTTTCCATACCTGGTCTCGCTGTCCTCATTGACGCCTTGTGGTATTTCGTTGGTCATATCTATTGATATTTGGTCTCTCTCTACACATGTGGCGAAGATAATTTTGCTCGTTAATGTGCTGGGGTAGTTATTCTCTAGCAGTATCCGTCTCAATGTGTGTAAATCGTGTTGTATATAGTCTGCGTGTGAAATCCTCATTATCCTGTTTTTGAACGCCTTGATCAAATTCACCTTATACTTCCTGGGACAATTGGAATGGTAATTTAAAAGTCTATTCGTGTTTGACGGTTTTCTGTACCACCTCAACTTTAGGATACTATTATCGTTTATGATTAGTGTGTCCAAAAAAGGTATTGTTTTATTGTGCTCCGTCTCGACCGTGAACTGCAATTTGTTGCTGTAGCTATTAAATACTTCTAAGGTGGTGTTGATCCTGTCATTTGGAATGCAACAGATGAGGTCATCCACATATTGTTTAATGAAATGGAATTGAAAATCGATTTTCTCTACCACGTATTTTATGATGGTATTCATCACAATATCAGCCAACACGGAACTCAACGACAAACCCATTGGCGTCCCGTGTATTTGCGCGTAATATTCTCTCTCATATAGGAAATACACGCTGTCAAAGATCCATTCTAGAATGCCCATGAAAACCGTCCTTGGCATGTTGGTGTTGGGCTGTACCCACTGCCAGTTTTCTTGTATTATTTTTACCGTTGTATCTATGGGGATGTTGGTAAACAAACTAATCACATCGAACGACACCAAAACATGGTTTTCCGGTATTTCTAGGTTGTTGGCATATTGTGCAAACTCAAAAGTGTCTCTAATTTTGCTGTTATTGTAGGTGGTGAAAGACTTCTCTAGGATGTTTGATATATACTTGGCTAAATGTTTCGTGTGACTTTCAACACTGCTTACTACTGGTCTTAATTTATTTCCCGGTTTGTGTACTTTTGGTACTCCATATATTCTGGGCGCTTCCGAATTATTTTTTATAAGATTTTTGTATGTGTCTTCGGTGATATAGTGTTTAGTTTTTAGGTTTTTAATTAGCTGGTTTGTTTTTCTTTCAAAAGCGCATGTGGGATCTCTGTTAAGTTTCTTGTATATATTTTGGTCGCTTAAGAGTTCTGTCATTTTGTTGTCATAATCTGTTTTGTACATGCATACTGTGGCGTTACTCTTGTCGGATCTGGTAATTATGATCTCTTTGTGCAATTTTAAAAACTTTTGGCATTTACGATAAGCTGTGTTTAATGCATGTTCGTGTTTATTGTTCTTCATATAATTTGTTATATGATATGTAATTTCCCCTCTGTACCTATCTTTTTCTTGTTCATCCACGCTGCTCAACACGCTCTCACAGTCCGCCAAAATTCTGCCTATTGAGATGTTACTGCTACTCGTGGGAAGTGAAAACTTATTCCCCAGTGCTAAAATTTCTTGTGTTTGCAACGGTATGTCTATGTCTGTTAGATTGACAAAGTATTTTTTAATTGTGTCAACTGCCAAAATCATACTGTCGCTCGCGGCACGCGCGTGCGGACCTCCACTGTTACTGTTTGTGGCGTTTTGTGATTGTGCATGTACCGATCGTGTGTCATTGATATTCTCTACCCCTATTGTGTCTGCCGCGATTTTTCGCCCACGCATGCCTGTTTCGCGATGTTTCCCTGCTTGATAGTCCCGTACTCACGCGTGTATTTGCTTTTCTGGTTTTTATTAAAATTATTGTATATGTGTGTATCTACGGTGCTCTTTAAGGTGTCCATGCATTTATCTCTGTTGTATTTAAGGTAATGTGTGAGAGTGTATTTTTAATTTCAAATTTAATTATTTGAGACTTCAAACCTGCCACTATCCTATCCGCCTCTTCCATCATCCTGGCACTGTGTCCTGTGATGCTGTACTCCAGTGCTTTGATGCTGTTCTGTATGTGGTTTGGTGTAAGTCCCTCTTGCCTGCATTTCTTCAAAAAGGTTGCTCTGTTTCTATACGCTGCCAAACTCGTGTTGTGATGTATCCAGGTCTTCATCATTATTACTGTGTCTTGCCCATATGCTTCCTTAATTCCCGTGAAAAAACCCATTATTGTATGTATGGTGGAATTCAACGTGTACGTTGATGGTGAATAGCACTATGTATGTATAACTTACTACACTTGTGTAGAATTAGGGTGTCGTTTTGAAGAAAAACACTGTTTTGGTTGTGTGACGTTTCGGTCTTGGATTTAGACCTTCCTCAGACCTGTTTTTTATTAAGAAGCAAACAAAAAAGGAATGTAAACAAATTTGTCAATATGTTGTCATTGTACAAAATAAAATGTATTATGTATTATTATTAGTTTACCAACATCCCCATAGATACAACGGTAAAAATAATACAAGAAAACTGGCAGTGGGTACAGCCCAACACCAACATGCCAAGGACGGTTTTCATGGGCATTCTAGATATATATATATATATATATATATATATATATATATATATATATATATATATATATATATAGTAAATTCAATCAGTTGGCGATTAAAGGTCTGGCTTTACTTCAAAGTATATATATTTAAAACAACCCTACATGTTTCGGCAATGATGCCTTTATCAAGGATATAAAATATAAATGATATTTGGTCATTTATTTTTTATATCCTTGATAAAGGCATCATTGCCGAAACATGTAGGGTTGTTTTAAATATATATACTTTGAAGTAAAGCCAGACCTTTAATCGCCAACTGATTTAATTTACCATATCATACCAAGGTCTGGCTTTACTTTAAAGTATATATATTTAAAACAACCCTACATGTTTCGGTAATGATGCCTTTATCAAGGATATAAAATATAAATGACAGTAAACATCATATAATTATTATATGACATTTGTATACTGCCATTTATATTTTATATCCTTGATAAAGGCATCATTGCCGAAACATGTAGGGTTGTTTTAAATTTATAGGCGATTTTCGAACACTGCAAACAGTGTGTTGTGGTCGAGGTAGGGGAACCGGACTACCGCCATCTTGTAGCGTATGCCCTACCATTTAGTCACGATGGAGCCGTGGAGCGGTGCACAACGAGCGTACGCTATCAAAGCTTATTATAAAAATAATGACAGTTACGTGTCCGCGAAGCGAGCATTTCGCAATCATTTTAACATACCGCGTAATGTTGCAGTATCTTCTGCCCATGAAATAAAAACATGGGACATGGGACATGGGACTTTGAAGAAACAGGCTCAATACTTAAGAAACGAACTGGCCACGTAAAAAATATCCGTACACCTGAAAACGTTGACAGGGTGCGAACGGCTATGCAAGGAAGTCCCACCCGTTCAGCTCGACGGCACGCAATACCTCTCGGCTTTTCCGATCACAGTGTGAGGAGGATTTTACAACACCGATCTCCACTATCATCCGGATAAAATTCAAGTAGTGCACGCTCTGAATATTGGTGATCACGCATCTCGTCTTGCTTTTTGTAATAGGATATTGGACATGATGAATGACAATGCAGAACTTGTAAACAATATTTGGATGAGGGATGAAGCGCACTTCCATCTTTCGGGGTTCGTCAATAAGCAGAATTTTCGGTATTGGTCACGAGAAAATCCACAGAGAATACACGAAAAGCCGCTTCACAGTGATAAGGTGACAGTATGGTGTGCAATTTCATCAAGAGCTGTTTTAGGACCAAATTTTTTTGAGGACCAAAATGAACGAGCAGTTACAGTGAATACTCTGCGCTATATTAACATGTTGGATAACTTTCTTCAACCTCAATTAGCTCGTAATCCTGATTACCAAGACATGTTTTTCCAACAGGGCGGGGCAACCTGCCATACATCCAATGCTTCACTGGCTGTTCTGCGACGCTTATTTCCTAATCGCGTAATTTCCAAGAACGGAGACATTCCGTGGCCAGCAAGGTCACCAGATCTCCCTGTGTGTGATTACTTTCTCTGGGGATACTTAAAATCACGTATTTTTCAATCACCGACGCCTCGAAATCTCCGGGAACTTAAAGAACGGATTCGCGAAGGAATAACATTTGAAGACATCAAGGCAAATACGGAGATTTGCCTTGATGTCTTCAAATCACTATCTTGTCGGCTAAGATTCCAATTTAGAGAACAGGTAGAAGTCCGCAAATGCTAGATCAGAAGGGTAGGGGCACACCAGACAGTCAGTTTGTGAATGCAGTTCAAGTGAATGCAAGCTTCTTCGTGCATTAGCTTTAGCTGATTTTCAGACCAAACACGGCAGTTTTGCTTATTCACTAAACGATTAGGCCAGAAGTGAGCTTTGCCACTGAAGAGGTTTTCTTATAAATTTCATTTTCAAGTTTCTCTTAAGTTCAATTTCTGAATCGGCGATATAACAAATGATCGTTTGGTTTAAGTACCGGTAAACCCAAATCTTTTCATAGAATTCGTCACAAATAGGTGTTGGAAGTGACAAGTGCATGAGATTCACGAGCAATTGAACTGCTCGGATCTTCACAAGCACTCTATCGTAAAGTTGCAATATTCTTTTCGGTACTTGCACTTTCTCGTCTCCCTGCACAAGACGATTAATTCTTCTTCGACTTTGACGATTACATTGATCGAAAAAATAATTGTTCTTTTCTGTGCTGTACTGTACCAACCCTCTTGGATGATCTAGAAAACAATTTTTATAAATTATCTTACTTCTTGTATACCTTTTAACCCTTCAAGTACATCAGAGTAAATTAAGCAAGAACTATATTTCCTGGATGTGAGAGTTCTATATCATATATATCATGCCTTCAATTAAATTTTCATTTAAAGTAGCCTATGATTTCAATATAAATTTGTACATATGAACTTGTATTGTGTTCTTCACACCCCATTTTTAATAATATTATATATTATTAAAAATACTTTTGTATAATACAAAATTGGTAAGTTTACCTACTCAAGTATGTTTCAAATTATGTTGTTATATATGTATTCGGTTTACGCCGACAAGTAGTGAAGACACGATAATACAGTTTTTTATAGATACGGTGGTTACCGACTATAAGGAACACCCGGCTAGTTCAGCGATTATTATAGAGACAGCGCTGAATATTCCTTCACGCTCTGTCTTAATAATATCTGCAAGATAGCTAGGTAGTTATGTTTTTTTTAATGTGTCTCTTCTCCAACAGGGGCGTATTGAGAATCATGTAGAAATGTGAAATACGTATCTACGTCTTTGGAGAAGATACATTCAAAAATACATATGAACTTGTATTGTGTTCTTCACACCCCATTTTTAATAATATTATATATTATTAAAAATGCTTTTGTATTATATAAATTTGGGAACACTATGGAACAGTAAGGTTTTTCGAAAGTCAAATTTGACAACCGTCATAGTTAAGGAAATTTATTGGAAAGTTGTCTTATCAATTAGATTATTTATTATCATGTTAGAAATACAACACAAAGCTTTTATTGTTGAAAGTTATTTTAGAACAGGTAGATTAATAAATGGATATTGGGTTTATGCAATTAATCAATGCATACAAGATTTTGGACAACAGTTCCCTGATCTTGTAATCACGTATGAACAACTAGCTAGTCAAATTCATGGTTGTGTTGACAGATTTCGTGAAACCGGGACAGTATTTCGTCAATCCGGGACCGGTGCACCTAAAAAAAGAACTGCTGATTGCATCGAATGGAAAACTCGCCAAAGAAATTCATTGTGAAACTGTCGCAAGAAGTTCAGTTATCAGTTTGAACCTACCACTCTATTCTTAAAAAAATTTAAAATTATAAACATATAAAATTCAGGCTTTTCATGAACTGTGATGAATGGTCCCGTTGATTACGATAGAAGACTACTGCCAAAGGTTCCTGAATAACTTGAATAATGATGATTTTCTTAATATCCGCTTCTTTACTGGCCTGATTTCATCGTTCGGGACATTTAAACAAATAAAATATGAGAATATGTTCTGCAGAAAATCCTCATGAATTTGTGAAAATACCATTACATACGCATAAAATTGGTGTCTGGCTGACGATGTTAAGGAGGTGAATCATTGTTAAAATTTGACTTTCGAAAAACGCTACTGTTCCACAGTATTCCCAAATTCATATCGAAATTATAGGCTACTCTAAATCAAAATTTAATTTAAGGCATGGTATATTAGTTGGTGTTTATTTGTTTTTTTTTTATTTCAGGGTTTTAACTTTATTTTGGACGTTTATGTTAGTTTGGATATTTGGTCATACATGAGTTACCTATAGGGCTTATTTTTCTACCGTTGCTGAACATTGATGTAGAGATAATAGTTTTCAGTGGAATAGTAAAAGCTGAACGTTGCCCCCATGTAGATGACGCGTAGAGGTTTTTATTTTTTAAATAAAAAATCCATGAACTTGCAATAAATTAACAAAAACTTACTAAATTTTTTTATGGAGTCTGGGAAAAATTATAGTGAAATGCAATGTCATACGAAACAATAAATGCACTTATCGATTTGCTTATTTTTTTTTACCGTTTAGTAATAAACACTTGGAAGCTGAAAAACGAGGTAATTGTGCAAGTGTAATACTTTCAAAAGAACCGTCAATACGAATTTAGATTTCATTAAATGATATTTGCTTAATGCCAGAGTTCCAATACGGGGCGCATATTAGTGTCATTTATTTCTTACAATATCGATTATTGCAATCATTCATTACCAGTTTATCCAGATACCCCGCTAAGTTTTGACCTACTGTTACTGTGAGAATTCCACTTTACATGAGTTTCTATCAGAAGGTAAATACATTCAATTTGCTAGAAAAAAAAAGAAACTGTTTACGTTAATTGCCTTTGATGTTATGAAATTATGTCTTTTTCTAATACTTTTCAATTATTGCTAGTATAATCTTTCTAATAACCGTTACATGATATCTTTCCTGATATACTATTGCATGTTCCACGAGATAATTTATTGTAATTAACCTAATTTTCAAAACCATAAATAATATTGTTTAAAAATAAATAATGTACAAACGCTTTATACGTGCTTAACGTATTGTCATACTTAAACAAAACCTTTTCGTAAATAATGTGATAATAAATAACAATGTAACAGTTTGAATTAGAACATTTATTAGAGCTGTTATAAAATCCAAAATATTAATTAAGATGTAATAGGATAATAATTAAATTGATTTATGTAATCTAGAAACAATACTATAACAAAGTAAGTGTAGCGATGGTCAGGGGGGGGGGGGGGTGTAATAAAATAAAATTTATAGGTAGTTTTATAATATGTTACGTTAGTTTTAATTTTATTTATTTATTGCTGTTAAAAAGTCATCACCGGATTTGAAATTTTTTTATATAAATTCAACTAATAAATTGGGGAAACAGAAATGCTATTATAGTTACAAACAAATAGTGTTCCTAATAATAACGGGTGTCCGATTAAGATTAAAAGATTTAAAATGTGCCCTACGTTCGCTTAGTTCTTCATTCTTCATTTGTCATTGTTGTAATTAGTAGTCATGGAGCATTATACGACGGAACAGCGCGTTATTGTAATGAAAACGCATTATAAACATGGAGAATGCTACGCGGAAACAGTTCGAAAACTTGGTGGAATTTTCGGTCAACGAAATGCACCAAATCTGTGAACAGTTCAAAGATTAATTAAGAAATTCGAGGAAACTGGTTTGACTGTTAACAGAGAAAAGTAGCCGTAGTCATCGTACCACCCGATCTCTCGAGAATATTGCAGTAGTGCGTGCAAGTGTTACCAAAAATCAAAAAATATCGATTCGTCGTCCTTCTCAACGGTTAGACATTTCGAGAAGCACCCTGCACCGAGTACTCACCAAAGATCTGCATATGCATGCGGACAAGATGCAGCTGTTACAAAAACTCAAGCCAGCAGACCATGGGCAGCGTCGAGAATTTGTTAATTGGGTGTTGGAAAACCAACAAAAGGATGACGATTTTTCGAAGTCAATCATCTTTAGCGACTAGGCGCATTTTTCTTACATAGAGTTTAAATTAATTTTTTAACAGAATTAATTTTTAGTTATATGCACTTAAATACGTGTCTGTGATTTCTATATTTAATAGATATATCGCACTGACGAGATGAAAAAAGATCGAAACATGTATTTAGAGCATATTTAGAACAAAAGAAACGTAGTAATTTAAAAATACCGCCATGCAAGTTGTTTACAAATTTAGTACTACCATATGAACAACAGAGGCGCTAGAGTAAGATTCTCATTTTTAACATGCACCCAATACTCACCAAGGATCTGCATATGCACGCGTACAAAATGCAGTTGTTACAAGAGCTCAAGCCAGTAGACTATGGGCAGCGTCGAGAATTTGTTAAGTGGGTGTTGGAAAACCAACAAGAGGACGACGATTTCAATCATCTTTAGCGATGAGGCGCATTTCCAACTTAATGGGTACGTGAACACTCAAAATTGTTGAATTTGGAGTGATTCATGGAAAGCCATTATATGCAGAACGAGCTACTGTCTGGTGTGGATTCTAGGTTGGCGGAATAATAGGGCCCTACTTTTTCGAAAATGGTGCTGAACAAGCAGTAACAGTAAATGGCGTCACTGTTGGATGGAATGGATGTCGAAGCAATGCGGTTTCAGCAGGACGGGGCAACCTGTCACACGGCGCGCGAAACAATAAATTTGTTGCTAGAAAAATTTCCTGGACGAATCATCTCACTCAATGGCGACCGGAATTGGCCCCTACGCTCGTGCGATTTAACCCCGTGCGACTTCTTTCTTTGGGGGTACGTGATATCTCGTGAATATGCCAACAATCTACGAAGAATTCCTTAGCTGAAGGGGAAGATTAGACGTTTTATTGGCGAAATCGAACCACAATTAAGCGGAAAATTTATCGAAAATTTCGTAAAAAGAGCAAGAGCCTGCTAGCAGAGTCGTGGGAGAGATTTGTTCAATATTGTTTTTCACGCTTAATCACAGTGTGTGTACATTACACTTAATTTTTTTTTTTAATATATTATGTATTTTATTACAAAATTAAATACTGCGCTCTTAATAATAACATAAAACTGTCCTTACACTTGAATACTGAGCATAATTTATATATGCTGCCTTTATGCCCATATTCAATAGGCCCGTTTTAAACTTGTGCGGCTATTCCCTAAGAACCTGTTTTCCTGTCTGCAACCTGAGGACTTCTTCCACTTTTCCCCAAGATCTACTGTCAATTTTTCATGGCTGCTTTAGTGTTCGTTTTTGCAATGTCACAGGAAGACTCTGGTTATATGAAAACCATAGACGAAGCTAAGCTTGACGAGCCAGTCGTCCGCTTTTTCATTAAGCTTATGGCATTCGTGCTCGGAGACCCAGATTATGGGCACTTGTTTGCTATTATCGAGTTCGGTCAGGTCCCATGCATAATCCTTTATAATTTGAATTCATCTACACCGAATTTAGTACCTATATAATTTTTTACCACAATTCGACCTACCCCATCCCTACTATTAATATCTACAGCACAATGATGTATGCAACTACTTGCGCTTGGAATATAGTAGTATTTTTACTTGTTCCACCTGGATTATCGTTCTTTTGAGAATCTGTATATTCCTCCTACGACGCCTTGCTCTGCGCTAGAGCCATCGCTGTACTAGATAGATTCTGCCTGTACAATTTATTCTTTTTCCAATTCCTCCTCCTCTGGTACTTTATCATTACATAACTAGTAGCCCATTTCACGTCACAATATGTTTTGTTATGCTATGTATTATTTATAGTTATATTGCCATATTTGTAACTAAGGAGAAGATTTATAGTAAAACGTCATGCAAATAGCAATCGCTCAAAAATACTGTTGGTTTTATTTATCACAAATACCGCTTTGCATTCCCCGATACGAATTAATTACTAATTAATATAGTGAAAACAAATTCACAGTTACTATGCTCCTGTCGACATAAGTATATAAACAACTTAATAAAAATTTCATTATTCTAAAAAGTAAATTAAATTTATGGTAAGCATACTTAGTTTCAGATTCATTCTTATTGCTTTTTAATATGTGTTACCAAGTATATAGGTAAATAAAATACGAGTAGAATATCACGAAATTTTAATGTTAAAGTCACTGTAATTACATCTTGGGTCTTTGTGAAAAAAGTAGGAAATTCAGCGCTAAATTATATATTAATTACAATCAACATTTCATTAGGTTAATAGGTGATGATACAATTTCCGTTACTAAAGTAGTTTTAGGAAAAATTTTTTTAAATTATAAATTAATAGGTAAGTATTTTTTTAATACATTTAATGAAACCTAATGTTTATCTGTAAAAACTTACGAAAATATGAAAAAGGCTTGGGAATTAGGTTAGTGGTTTCTTATAGTTACTCTAGGATATAAAAAATAGGAATATTTTTATTCCATTCTCGAAAGATTATATATCCACATTAAAAGAAAGTAAAAATACTTACCGTAGTTTTTTTCGTATGAGCAGGAAAAAGTGTTAAATTATTAGCTGATTGCTAGCATATAATTTTACAGGAGCCTATTACGATCAGTCCTGTGATAAAAAGAAAGGCTTTCTCTCGAAACTATATGTATAAAATCTCCAAAAACTGTCTTGCAAATTCGTTTTACCATTTTCAAATTTGACTTATTTACTCGCATAACTCGTTTTAGAAAAAAGTAACTAAAATAATTTTTGATAAATGCAGAGCGGAGCGTAACAATGTAAAGAAATTAACACGATACCGTACAAAGAATACATCGAAATTCGAAATATATTCTTAGTTTCCTAAATGGACGTAGTTTGTATCGGAAAAGTAGCAAAAATATACTACTTCTCAAACCAAAATCTTCTTGACAATCTACCTGCCAAACGATCATGCCATTTAATAGGGATCTAGAATATTCTTTGGAATTTTATAATATTACAATATTTATTTAAATATTTAATTAAATATATAATATTATATTTTAATCATTAATTTTACTTGTATTAAACTAGATTTTCTATACATCAAAATTATACCGGTGGCGTATCAATTGATGTAATTTAATTTCCGCGTTTTAATTCGCTATTGTAAATTTTATTATTAGTATTTTTTGTCGATATTATTTTCAATCAATATTCTGTTTGTTTAAATATCTCGAAAGATAAAACTAATCCCCATAAAAAAAGATACACTAATGAAGAAGGTTGTAATAACTCGATATAGTCATGTATATGCATAACACTCTCGGCAAGGCTACAACCTCGTCTTTTTTAATACAAACGGTAACGTGTTATATAAACACGACCTTACTCTGTGTTTATTGCATACACAAGACTATATGTCAGGGTTTGTGTTATGTTCTAGAAAAGACTCCAAGGATCTCCTCTAATATATATAGACAGTAGTTTAAGTAAGAGAGATTCACATACACAGTTACAGTCATAGTAATAGTCAGAGTAACTATACGTTAGAGAGTTACAACCAGTCAGTGGTACGAACGGTGTTGTACTTAATAACCACGTTCTACCCTGTCTGAGTTGAACATAGTAAACGATGTAAATACTTTGTTAACCAGTTGTAAGTGTTAAATTAATTATAATATGTTACCCGAACTTTGTGCGTATCATTTACTACGATAAGTCGCCCTAACCTGCTATCCAATGTGGCCGACCAAACGGCCCACATTACATGGCGATCCTACCTATCCACATCACTAAATGGCCCTGCCAGCCATCTAAGGCTGAAAAAAGACCAAGTGGAAATCTGGAACGAATCATGGAAACGGAAAGTTGGTAAACCACTAAAGAAAATGGACTACGCGATGGAAGAAGTCATCTCCATCTCCAAGAGCAAGCAGAAGCTCCTCTCAAGCAAAAGAACGAAAGGAAACGAAAGAAGAAATACAGGTATTCCTTTTAAAATAAATTTAAACAAAGGCAAATATACAGTGTAAGAGTGAATAGAGAGTCGAGACAGAGTCAGTAGAGAGTCAGTAGAGACACAGTTAGAGTCTCTTTTCGACTATCGTCTACATTGTTAATTATGTAATTACCATCTTGTTAAATAGTTATAAGTGTTGGTTTATTAAACTATGTTAAACCTATCATACTTGTGCATTATTTAACGCTACAACGATATCTGCGTGAAGACTCACACCGATGTGGCCCTCAGGACCAGGCTGACATCACATGGCGCCCTGCCACGAACTTGCACAAACGGCCAACATTACATGCCGATCCTCCAGGCACATAGGCCCTTATTACATGGCGATTCTGCCTACCTACGGCTTAGGACCATTCTGCCAGTCGTTTAAGACTGCAGGGAACGTGTAGGAACCCGGAACGAACCGACGAAGGAAACCTACAGTTTGGCAGGCCAGAGTAAGAAATGGGCAATTACGCGACAAAGGAGGAGGTAATCATCGCAGGCAATGACGCCAACATAAAAAACAACGTGGACACCATCGACATCCTCGGCGTAGTGGCATTCGTGGGAGTTATGGTCATATTAACGTCCTGCTGCTGCTACGGTGTATACCGGCACGTGAACAAGAGGATGACGAAGGCCCTCTCCGCTCAGGTCCAATTGGAGTTCCACCGAAGCCAGGAGAAGGTCTAGGCTAACACCCATGTCCGCCCCAGATCAATTCATACAGATACATGACGAAGTAAAGGTATTTTTTAGTAATTTAAGGAAAGACAATGTTAGCAATAAGAGTGATATAAATGTAATTAAGCGCAAACAAGCGCTAATAGACAATTTTAATCTTAGATTGTGTGAAATAAGGGACAGTTTTAATAAGGTAGCTCATAGTTTAGGTAGCCGTGAGGCAACTAAAAATTGTATCAAAGACATTACCGCAACATAGAATGAGTGGACCGAAATTTTAAATAATAGATTAAGTAATCTGAATGTAACAATTGGCAACATGGCTGAGAATTTCGATTTACGGACTGCCTCAAGTTTATTACCTGTAATGAACGGTAAAGAAGAAGTAACCCTGCAACTAATAGATTCGATCGAATTATATGACGCATTGTTAGATAACGTGGGAAAAGAAAGTTTAGCGAAATACGTCCTTAAAACACGGTTATCCCCGAAGGCGAAATTAAGATTACCCAAATCATACCCCAATAATGCCGCTTTAATTACAGATTTAAAACGCCATTTTATTACAAAAAAATCGGTCACAGCGTTAACTTCACAATTATACAATGTTAAACAGGGCGCGAAAACAATAAACGAGTACGGTGAGACAGTCGAAGAACTGCTCGCACAATTGTCAATCACGCAAGCAGGCGACGACGAGACGTTAATCGATAAATTTCGAACGGCAAATGAACAGATTGCAGTCAATATGTTTGCTAACGGACTTCGCGACCCGAATATAAAGCTACTAATAAAAGCGCGCAACCCAAGCACGTTAAGCGACGCGATCCAAGAAGCTTCGAACGAGCATATACTCAACCCCGCGAACAATAGCAATACGGTTTATCATTTCTCAAGAAAAGCTACGTTTAATAATTCACAAGCTAAAGACAATCGGTAGCGAAAGTATAGGCATACTAATAACGAGAGCAAACGAAGAAATTTCCAACACGGTAATACTCATAGCAATTATAATCACGGTTATAGAAAGAAATTTTTAAGACGCGACAAACGCGATAACCGCGACAGAGTATTCGCTGTATCATCGAACGCGGCCCAGTCCGACGATAATAAAGACAATCAGTTTTTTCGAAAAATAGTCAACTAAAAACAGATTCAAGTCAACACTGTTTTAACATCAACAGTTT